>KZ308540.1:759595-775002 GCA_000376725.2 Ladona fulva
ATTATGTAAATGTTACTGTAAGTGAAGAATAATATAATTAGTAAGAAAAATTTCAAATTTATGATTGAATTTAGCAAAATATTAAGCACTCAATCAAACTCACTCTTCTATAAAAAGCTGTCATATAAGGTATTATGAAACATGGTTTGTGTCTCAACTGATGCAAAAGATGTTTGCCAATAGAATCTGGCATGGTTTTGATCATCATTAGAGCAGGATTTTATATTTCCTATATTTTTTAAGTTAATTAAAAAACCAAACTACATAGCTGAATTTTTTGAAGTACAGTAAAACATATTTTAAAAGCTCCTTCCCAGGTTTTTTCCTTGCCCCAGTCACTTTCACATGAGATTCATGGTAAAAACATTGCTCAAGATGATCAACTAACAATTTGAACAAGTAGAAGTTGCCTCTGATGGTTGAGTTAGTTGTAGTTTAAAAGGACTAGTAACAATCTACAATGTAACATTGTTGATGGAGTTCTTTTTTATAGCAAACAACTTAAAAGGTGAATTTTTCCCTTCCTCAGATGCACTGCTTCCCTCTTCAGCCAGTCTTCTGGCTAATTTGATAGACTAAAAGTTATTGACATCTTATCATTGACTTTTGCTGCTCTCTTCTCATGCTTTTCCTTGTCTCTAATAGGGTCCCTTTTGACTATCATGTCTGCAATTATTCTGCGAAAAGAAAATGAGGGTATTGTGAAACAGCAATCTCAATCCCTCTGTTGGAGCTGATTCTAGCTCTTTCTGTAAGATAGAGTGAGATCTTATCCATCAGTCTTATCTCTGGGCAGAACATCAGACGTAAAAGTTGCTTGGCTGTTTCCTATTGTCAGAAACTCAAGTTATAAATATCTTGTTGAATAAACCTAAGTGACTGTGTTTTGTGTGTTTAGTGGGTTTTTGAGCTCTGTTGTGGGGAGAAGTAGTATTGTTAAAAGTGCTTTGACAGCTGAGGTCATTTTGCTTGTGGGCTCCCACAAGGAATTGAACCTGTGACTGCTTTCACTGAAGTCAAACGTGTTGCCCACTTGGCCATCAGGGAGCTCCAGTCATAGAGAGATCATGTACTGTGTCAGCCTCTCATCTCTGCTGTCAAAAAAATTTAATTTTGTTCCCTAATCATCTATCTGGGGGGGATAATGCTTCATTTTAGAGTGAAAAATGGCCAAAACGAAGTAGTTAAGGAAGGCACTCTCTGTTTGAAAACAGACCAGTTTTTTAAAATATGCCAAGAAGGCCACTATTTTTACTCAATAATTCACACTCCCTCGAGTGTGGATTATACCTGTCTGAAACAATGGCAAATATAATGAACTAATGAAGTGCTCATGTGAAGGTGTAAAGCATGTACAGTCAATTCTGCTTAATTGGGGCTAGGACGTTTAGGCTCAATGAAGTGGCTGCCCAATANTTTCTATTTCCTAGTCCGAACCCTCCCACTTCTTCTCCATCTTTGCCTTGCCCAACTACTGCATTCCAGTCCCCCATTACAATTAGGTTTTTATTGCCTGTAACCCTTCCTATTACTTCTTCTATTTGTTCATAAACAAGTTCTACTTCATCATCACTAAGTTAGCTAGTGGGCAAGTACACCTGAACTATCACAGTGTTTACTGGCTCAGCCTTTATTTCTACTGACATAACCCGGTCGCTTATTAGCTCTGTAGCTATCACGGCTTTTCCCACTTTCTTATCTAGCACTACCGCAACTCCCCTCTGGCTAGAATTTCCCACACTGAAAATTACTCTGACATCATCACTCCAGAAGTCACCCCCATCCTTCCATCGCCACTTACAATATTCTTATATTGGCACATCCTGATTTCTTGGGATAAGTGTGGTAGTCAAGGTGGTTTCCCATTGCCTTCCTAAACCTTTCTCTTAACATGACACCACCATCACCCATAATGGCCGCCCCACTGGGGTACAGACGCCTTTGCAGCCGCCTCACTGAGGTACAGACACTACGTGGACTACCTTTCGTCAGGCCCCTACCTATTGACCATCCTGGAATGGGTGACCCTACCAGGAACACAGTTCCCGCCAGTTACGCTCTCTAGGTCATAGGAACACGCAAGCTCTTCCACCACGACAAGGTTGTAGTCCAGAGAAGGGCTTTAGTAATAATATTACTATTTAAATTAACCTTTGGAATCCGCGATTAATATTAATCCATTCTATCAGAAGTGAGTTCAGATGCAGGTGATCCATGTTACTCCTGATGCACTGCTTATTACTCCTTAGCAACTTCCCTTAAGGGGGAGGGTCAAGTGAAAACAAAAATTTTTACATTTTTTTTCTTTGCTTATAAAATTAGTTTAACATCTGGAGAATATGCTCCCAATGTGTTATGTCGAAATTCAATGTTTAAGACTTTCTATGGAGTCGTCAATGAGACGCCCTCCGCCCGGGCCATGCGCAGGTATATGACCACGCGCTTAAAATCCTTTCTTTTCGGTCCCTTGGAACAATGGCTCTACCATTTAGACAATAGAAGACATATCTATAGCTATAGCTAGTACTCGTATAATGGAACTTTTTTCTAAAGGCAGCCCCAATGCAAACAGCCATGAGGCATCATCATTCAGTGCTCCGCTATATTTTGTGCCAAGCAGTCGTTTTTCGTATTGTTTTCAGCTTTTGAAATATGGAGATGAGTATAGGAAAGTTAGCGATAGCGATCCTAACTATCGTCCAAGCCATCCACGCCGGCGTCGAAAGGACAGAAGAAGACTCAGCTGAAATCAGACCAAGAGCTTCCGGCAAGAAATTGAAAGTGTCGGTTTCTGATGTTGCCAATAACTCAAATTTTTGCTACAGAATCATAGAATTTGTGAGTGTCTTTTCTGCTATTTCAAATATTGCCATTTGTAGATGGTGTAAGGAAAAATTATCGTTTGGCCAGTCAGGTGAGAGAGGGCTTGGTTTCAAAATATCAGTGAAATGTAAGTGTGGCACCACTCTTATAGATTCCGGACCATTTGTCCATAATAGTTTTGAAATAAATCGTAGGATTGTTATTAAGATGAGATTGCTAGGAGTTGAACGAGAAGGAATCAGCATCTTTTGTGGCATTATGGATTTTGGACAGGGTCTAACTAAAAAGTCATACGAAGGAATCGTGTGTCACATTGGCGAATCAGGAAAAAAATTTTTTGATTTCACATGTAAAAAGGCCATTGATGAAGAAATGCAGCTCAACAAAGAACATGGAAGGCCTCTACTGTAAGTAACAGTTTCAGGCGATGGATCGTGGAAGAAACGTGGATTTTCATCTCTATATGGTGTTATTACACTTATCGGATACCACTCAGGAAAAGTTATAGATCTTGTGGTAAAAAGTAGTTACTGCCAAGCCTGCAAATACTACAAGGGCATGGACAAAAGGGATATAAGATACATGGAACAAAAAGAAGAATGCCCGATAAATCATGATGGATCTGCTGGCAAGATGGAGGTGGACACCGTGCTTGAAATGTTCCAGAGATCGGAGAAACTTTTTGGAGTGAGGTACGGTAACTACGTCAGTGATGGGGATGCAAAAACATTTAAAGCTATTTTGGACTGGCAACCCTACAGTGAAGATTTTACAGTAATATAAAGTGAATGCATTGGCCACGTGGAGAAGAGAATGGGCAGTTGACTTCGAAACATTAAAAAAACTGCTAAGTTCGGACAAAAGGGAAAACTTACAGATGGTCTAATAAAAAAATTAACGAAATATTACGGATTGGCTATCAGGCGTAATGTGGATTCTGTCGATAACATGAAGAAAGCAGTTATGGCCACTTATTACCATTCAAGTTCAACCGACAATGAGCAGCAGCACCACTATTGTCCCCTGGGCGCCAACTCATGGTGTGCTTTTCATGTTGCTGAAGCAGAAAAAAATTTAATGGATTCCCATCACCCTCCTCCACTACATCCAGATGTAAAAGAAGCGATCTTACCAATATACGAAGACCTGTCCCACAATTCTTTGTTAGAAAGATGCTTAGGTGGCTATACTCAAAACGCCAATGAAAGTTTTAATTCTACTGTGTGGTGTAAAAATTTCAACTGCGTAGGATCAAATTTGTAGGAGGAGATCGATTTTTAATTCAGACGCTTATCAAAGGTCAATAAATCATGGTCGGATCTCAGAAACGCGGATTTTGCTTCACGACTATATACCACATTTCTACTAAAAGTTTGGTTTTTCTGTGACTCCTGGTCATTGTTCCGCAAAGGTATGAAGATGACCGAGTCATGGATTTGCATGAATTTACCGTGTTTTGATTTGGTTTACGTCAAAATTGACTCTTAATGTATATCATTTTAAAGACAAATTAATGCTCTTTCAAACGATGTATAATATGTCCCTATATAATAGTAGATCATCAGTGGGTAGCGCGTCAAAGTCCAGGTCTATACTATTTTCAATCCGACAGTAGATGGAAGATGGACTGAGTAATCAACACATTCCTATAACCAAAATGAAAGAGATGGGGATTGTCAACAAATGTCTTTAAGTATAAATTGAAGGGTAAAATCCAGAGACACCAACCTTTCTCTTTTGCAGATTAAGAAAATGAAATATCACAAATAATTCCTATCATGAAAGGCTGTAAACTGTTACACATTTTCCACACCTTGCTCACAAAGCATTCCCTTAACAGTAAGAAAGAGATGCGGCATGGTAGTTAAGTGGTTGTAATACCTGCCCGGAAAGTGGGAGACCTGGGTTCAAGTCCCAGTAATGTCACTATTTTTTACACTTGTCATTCCTTAGGATTCAGCCACATGACTTCATCGTGCAAAGAAGTTCACCTTTCCTTAATCCTTAAATTATCAATAATAAAAAAACTGCACAAGAGATGATAAAAAATTAATTGCTGAACTTTGAACTGCAAAATAGGTGATTACTAACCTCCACTGTCCACTTAACTATAGAAGAATTTCCATCAAAAGGCAGAGCAAATTGCAGAACTACAGACATGGCTCCTATGTTGGACAAAGCCAAGCGGACAGGAGCATGTGGCAACACAGGCTCCACACCAGACTGGATGATAGCTGAACGGCTTGGTCCTCGACCTACTTGCGTCAGACCCCAAACTTCAAAAATGTAGTGTGTTAAAGCCTGAAAATATAAGAACAATTTCATTGTATAATAGTGTTATTGGTAGTCCCATATCATTGCAACTGTCTCCTTTGGTACAAAAACAATGTCTCACTACACATGGCCACTGAGTTTAATTATTTATACATCTTAAAATATTTATTTTCTATTCTGTATTTTATAAATGTTAATTACAAGTGAATTTTTTTAAATTTAACCTTTAAAAATTAAATCTTTTTGTAATATATGAAAAGTCATCCAATTCACAAGAGAGATATTTGAAGTCGGTTCAATGAAAGATGTTATTGGAGGTATGAGTAAAAATCTGGAATAATCTTCCTTTTTAAATATATTTATCAATATTACAGGTTTAAAAACACTCCATAAGCTGTATTTTGGCAGGCTGAATTCATGTTAAGAGACATATGGGAAGTTCTGGATTACAGATTTCTTGGAAGTCCTAAATCGGTAATCCAGAACTTCCCGTATGCAAAAAATAGTCAAAAGTGAAAACAATATTTTGGTGCCAACCTATAAATGAGATGGGCCTGTGAGTATACATGCCAACTTTTTCACCCTTTTGTATGATTACCAACCAAAATGAAGATTATGGAAATACATACGCAGGCAAGGCAATATACATGAGAGAACAATTTATGCTGAAATTCATGCTCAAGCCCTCGCGGGGGAAAGACATGTCTTAGTTAGCTGCAAGTGAAAGGGTAGCAGGTAGTCATGGCGAAGGTAAGTGGAAAGGTTGAGGGTTTGAAGTGCTGTGAGTGTAATAGGAAGCTAAGGGTTGGGGTTCACTGTGAGCTGTGTGATTCTTGGTTTCATACCAAATGTCATAAAGGGAATATTGATGATTGCAAAACTAATGAATGGATGTGCAACAATTGTATTGATTCCGGAGTGCGGAAGCTGCTGGAAGAGAAGGACAGAGAACTGGAAGAGCTTAGAGAAAGACTGCGGGTGGCTGAGAAGAAAATCTCGAAGCTGACGGAGGAGAATAACTCTCTCAAGACTGAAAATAAAGAAGATTCCCCTAAGGAACCGAGTTATAGGGGATTCAATGATATGCTTTGCTGGGGAGGAAAGTGTCAAAAATGGGGTAAAGGTTGATGTAAATCCAGGGATAAGAATATAGTAAGTTGAGAGAAAAATTGAAAAAATGGAGGAAAAAAGGGATGAAAAGGTTGTATTACTTCATGTGGGTACTAATGACTTGAGATCTGGGAAATCAGCAGACCATATAATGGGTTTAATGTACGATATGTGTAGGGTGGCTAAGAAAAAATTCAGCAAGGCAAAGATAGTTGTAAGTGGAATCATAAGGAGGAGGGATATGCCATATAGATGGATATATAACGTAAATAAACGGTTTGATTGGGTTTGTGAAAAACAGGGGATTCATTTTGTAGATCCAAACTGCTGGACTTGGGCTGGGATGGTCTTCATTAAATTGAAGGGGTAATTATAAATTTGGTAGACTACTTAAAGATGTAGTAGAATCATTTAAGGGAAGCTAAGAAGGGATAAGGAAGTTGGCACTTTATGGAAAGAAAATTTCAATGGAAGCAATGAGGGAAGGGCTGTGGAAAAAGATTATGTGAATGTAAATGTTATTCAAAATGTAATTTTCGCTAATGTAAAGGTAGATGACGTGGTTGTTACTGAAAACTGTAAGCAATTGTGGGATGAACTAAATGTAATTAATCTCAGAGGAAACGATGAAATGTGTAGAAAATCAAAAAGAGATGTGTGTAATGTATGTAAGGACAAAGCTGTAAAAGCACAGTGTAAAGATCGGTGTAAGGGGAAGAGTGTTCTAAAGCTCCTCCAGGTAAATTGTAGAAGTATAATGAATAAGATTAAAGAATTTACAACCTTAAATGAACTATATCAACCGAATATTGTAGTGGGGACAGAATTGTGGCTTAGTAAGGACATTGCTTCTGAGGAAATCTTTCCTAGCAATTTTGAAGTTTACAGGCATGACAGGGAAGGACGTGGTGGAGGCGTCTTTTTGTGCATCTCAAAACATTTAAATAGCGTTCATTTGGAATCCAATGACACATACGAGATTCTTAGACTTGCAGTTATGGACCCAACGAGTAAGAGAAAACTTCAGGAGGTTGGAGACTGCAGACCCCACAAGGGGCAACTTGGAATATTAGAAAGGATCAGGGAAATGACCTGCAAGGATAGGGAACTAAGCAAACCTACCATCATAGGTTTTCCCATTCCTGAGGTTAAGTGGTCAGGTATGCCACAGCCTCTGTAATGCTGCATGAAGAAACAGAGGAATTCCGTATTGAGAAGGGAGTGAGACAAGGCCTTTCACCAATTCTTTTTACAGCTGTTCTGGAAGAAGTCTTTAAAACCTTAGACTAGGAGGAAAGAGGCCTACAGATCAATGGAGAGCACATCAGTCATTTGCATTTCGCAGATGATATAGTACTCTTCGCAACAAATGGTGAAGATCTAGCATCAAGACTTCAAGAACTGAACGCTGCGGGCAGAAAATAAGACTCAGGATAAACTTATCGAAAACTAAGGTAATGTATAATTCTTTTGCAGCACAAGTACCAATCCTACTACAAGAGGTACCCNTGAGATAAGTATTGTTCATAGTTGTTCTTTAATGACGTCATTTTTTCAGCGATATGCGCAGCTAAACAAAGAAAGACATTTTAGTTACATTTTCTTACCGTATCAATGCTATAATTTGATTAATACATTTGCAACCAGAAAGAAAAAATGAATGGTAGGTACAATTGATTGTTTAGTTGCTGAATTTATTTGCAACTTCATTAACGTTTATCATTTCCTTTTCTTCGGGTTTTTCTCTATTAGAGGCCAATTCAGATAATCAATCCATAAGCCGTAATTTGGCAAATGAAACTGGCGCTTGGAGAACAAACGGGAAGTTCCGGATTACCCAATACCCATACGATAATTCCTAGAAATCGGTAATCCGGAAGTTCCCGTTTGTTCTCCAAACGCCAGTTTCATTTGCCGAATGACGGCTTATGGAGTGTTTTAAGCCACTATTTCATAAGCAGCCGTATTCCTATTTTCTTTCCTTGCAATTCTGAAGATTTCGAAAACAAAAAGTTGTTTAGTGCTTATCGCTTTACTGGTCATCATCATGTCATTATCTAAACAGTAACGGCGTAGGACGAAGAAAGAAGCACACTCTGGTTACGTCATTTATTGAAAAGATTGATTGCGATTATAATAAATACGAATAAAAGTTGCTTGCATACTGCAAGCTTAATGTAAGATACATTAACTAAGGCATTACACACCTTTCGATCCACTCAGCCTTCCATACACCGAGTTCCATGCACCAACTAAAAAAACCTAAACGAATTATTCATAATACGTGCATAAGAAATGTCCTAGCATTTAACCTGGGTCTATTAGGAAAAATGTCCTTATGGCATATGATAGAAATCTGTATCTTCTATCGTTGTTGCGAATTTCAACCTTCTATCTGACCGGGAAATCCAGTAACGAATTTTTGAAAATTCGGTCGTTCGAATGGTCCTGGGATCGAACCTGGGCCTTAAGGGCAAGAAGCTTTACGGCATACAATAGACCATTATCTATTCTAACAACACCGTGAATTGCAAGTTTCTATCTTAACGTTAAATACCCTAAATGAATTCCAATGAAGAGGCCTTAACTTTTTGGTAGTCTTCCATTCTGATAAAGAATAAATTAACACACTTATACGCTTTACCACAGATTTTTTTTATTTTGCGATGCGGAGAGGATCGGGGAAGGGGTTAGGAATTGTTGGTCATTGATGGTTATGACCTCTGGACAATGAATGGATTTTAGTATTTCCAATTTTTCAAAAGCATCCATCTTACGGCCTTTCCATTCCATTTTCCAGGTGCATGGGTGGTTTTTTTCTAATAGGTGTTTGGCCATTTGTGATGCATCCGGGTGATTGTTTCGGAACGCCGCTTCATGTTCCTTCCTTCTCTTTGCGAATCGCCGCCAACACTGACCTGTGTAGACCCCTGGACACCCCTCACAGGTTAAGCGGTAGATGCCATTCCTCTGGGCTGGGTCTATCTCGTCCTTACCATTCTTCAGGAGGTCACCAAGCCTTATGGGGGGTCTGTAAGCGACTCTCAGCCTGTCCTTGGGGAATTTCCTCGCCACTTGCGTAGACATCTTACCAAGGTATGGGATGGAACATCGCCGTGGGGGAGTCTCCTTCTCCTTCGTGCTGTATATGCGTTCGCAGCTCCTCTTTTTGTCCTCCTTGAATATGAGTCGTTTTATTATCTCCACGGAAAAAACCGTTGGCTGTGGCTATGTCCTTAATTATTGAAACTTCTTTTTTGGGATTCTCGGATGACATGGGTATTTGGAGAGCTCTATGTATAAGGGAGTGGAAGGCGGCTAGTTTATGGGATGGGTGATAGCGGGAATCTGCAGGGATGGTATGGTTGGTGTACTCACGAGAAAAAGAATTTTTAAGGGATAGGGCCACTGTATGTTTGAGAGCTATTCATTATATTCATAGAGCTATGTATTTGGAGAGCTCTATGTATAAGGGAGTGGAAGGCGGCTAGTTTATGGGATGGGTGATGGCGGGAATCTGCAGGGATGGTATGGTTGGTGTACTCACGAGAAAAAGAATTTTTAAGGGATAGGGCCACTGTATGTTTGACACAATTTTCTTCTCTCTCAAGTGCGACATCACAGTTCATCGCAAGATTTTCACAGTCTTTTCGGGTTATAGGGAGATTGTGCGCAAATTTGAAGCCTTTCTGCAGTAGGGCCGTTTCTTCGTCGTTGAAGGAATAGTGGGATAGATTTAAGACTCTGGGATGGAAAGAATGGGCTTCCTTCTTTGGACCACTTACTTCCCGAGAGTTGACTTTTTCAGTGAGGTTGTGCAGTTTTTTCTGTAGCCTTGTCCGTTTCTTAAAGCACACTTCACTCGCCTGTTGTTGCACTACATCGTCCAGAATATGGAATTCAGTGATATGCAGATCATTCAGGAGTTCAATATGCAGCAGACATAGGTAGTGGGAAAGGCTATCCCTCACAGCATACCATCTCTTCAGTTCTTTCCTTATCCAGGTGGTTGTAGCTTTCTTCAAGGCTTCCTTAGCAGCGGCGGTGTTACTTGAAGTCCGGATATTGACGTAGTTGGGGGTTAGTCCTCTCTTGATGCACTCCGTGTTGAACATAATGTTCAATGAAGCAATGCGAATTTTAATAAAAAGTTTACGATAAAGTATGGCCTTGAAGGCTGTACTGCCTGCGATTATAGATTCCAATGAAGAGGCCTTAACTTTGTGGTAGTCTTCTATTCTGATAAAGAATAAATTAACACACTTTACGCTTTACCACAGATTGTTTTTATTTTGCGACCATGGTTTCGACTCATCAATTCATCTTCGGGCAAAGATACATCAGTTCCGGGCAATATATATATATGGATGTAAAAAGGGGAGGCGGGGGTTGAGAGGAGGGAGGAGGGTTAGGTGGGAGTGGAAGCGAGGGTCTTAACCGTCACGGAGAGGATCGGGGGAAGGGGTTAAGGAAGCGATTCTCAAAGAGAAGGAAGGAACACAAAGCAGCGTTCTGAAACAATCACCTGGATGCATCACAAATGGCCAAACACCTATTAGAACAAAACCACCCGTGCACCTGGAAAATGGAATATCTACATTTCCAAAGGAAAGGCCGTAAGATGGATGCTTTTGTAAAATTGGAAATACTAAAATCCATTCATTGTCCCGAGGTCATAACCATCAATGACCAACAATTCCTAACCCCTTCCCCGATCCTCTCCGCGACGGTTAAGACCCTCGCTTCCACTCCCACCTAACCCTCCTCCCTCCTCTCAACCCCCGCTCCCCCTTTTTACGTCCATATATATATATTGCTCGGAACTGACGTATCTTTGCCCAACGATGAATCGATGAGTCGAAACCATGGTAGCAAAATAAAAAAAAAATCTGTGGTAAAGCATATAAGTGTGTTAATTTATTCTTTATCTAAATGAATTCATAAACTTCAGACAGAAAAACTGCCCTAGCATCGAACTAAGGACCCCTAGGGTAAAAACCCTCAGGTATACTATAGAGGTGTTTAATCTCTATCTATGACGTAAATTTGAACGTTCTATCTTACCTACAAATACCCTAAATGATTTCTTGAAAGTTTTGCACTAACAATTTACCTAGCATTGAACCTGGGGCCACTAGGGATAATTTTTTTGCAGCAAACGGAAGATAAAATCATTTTCTATCGATTCCGTAAATTTCAACGTTCTATTTTTACGCTAAGTACGCTAAACGAATTTTTGAAAATGCACTCAATGCATTCTTAATAATAATGCATAATGCAAGCTTAATGTAAGATAGTTTAACTATAGCATTACATACAACCTGCAACACTCCGCCTTCCATACACCAAGTTCCATGCACCAACTACAATAACCTTAACGAATTATTCATAATACGTGCATACGAAATGACCTAGCATCAATTCTGGGTCTATTAGGACAAATAATCTTACAGCATACGATAGAAATCCCTAATTTCTATAGATGTAGCGAATTTCAATCTTCTACCTGACCGGTAAATACCATTACGAATTTGTGAAAATTCGGTAATTCAAATGGTCCTGGGATCGAACCTGGGCCTTTCGGGCAAAAAGCTTTACCGCATATGATAGACAATCATCTATTCTAACAACATCGTGAATTTCAAGTTTCTATCTTAACGGAAAATACCCTAAATAAATTCATGAACTACAGACATACGAACTGCCCTAGCATCGAACTAAAGACCCCCAAGATAAGAACCTTTAGGTATTTGTTCTCTATCGATTACGTGAATTTGAAAGTTCCTTCTTACCTATAAATACCCTAAATGATTCCTTGAAATTTTTGCACTAAGAATTTACCTAGGATCGAACCTGTGGCCATTAGGGATAAAGCTCTTGCAGAAAACGGAAGATAAAATCATTTTCTAACAATTCCGTAAATTTCAACGTTTTATCTTTATGCTAAATACGCTAAACGAATTTTTGAAAATGCACTCAATGCATTTAAATGGGAAAAGTGCCATTCTTGGGGCCACCTAGAATCGAACCCATGATGCCTAGGGTGGATGTCCGCTTTTTTCCTAGGTGTCCAAACCCGGGACTTTACGGCACAAAAATCACCGGCTCAGTGAGGCAATTCCTTCTGCCTCATCTTTTGTATCCTATATGTATATATATTTATATATCCGGAGATACGAGTAAAAGTAGCTTGCAAGTAACGCAGCAATAACCCAGCGACTTCAGACTACACAAAGAAGTATGGAACGATGTATGCTTGGAATCATAAGAAGAGACAGGAAACGCAACACCTGGGTTAGGAAGATAACAGGAGTGACAGACATCATAGATAAGGTAAGATCACCGAAATGGATGTGGTCAGGCCATGTTGCAAGGAGAAACGACAACCGATGGACATCAGCAGTTCTGAACTGGATACCAAGAGACGTGAAGAGACCAAGAAGAAGACCAAAGGACCGATGGAACAAAGACATCATTCAGTATTTAGGGGTAACATGGCAACGAGAGGCTCAGAATAGAGAGAATTGGAAAGCACTTGGAGAGGCCTACATCCGACGTCGGATTGAAAATGGCTGATGATGATGATATATATATATATGTATGTATGTATCCGGAGAAGCGTCTATATGAAGAGATATACATATTTACACACACACACACAGTGACTGCGAAAAGAAATAACTCCCAACACTTCACAGGATAAATAAGCGTTACTCTGTTTAGATCATCCATGTTTATGCACCAACAGCAGCAAGCAGTGAAGAGGAAATTGAAAATTTCTACCACTCTCGGCATGGAACATGAAAGGGAAGATCACTATTATAAAATCATCATGGGCAATTTTAACACTCGTGTAGGTAAGTAGGAAGCAGATGATGCTGTCACAGGAAAACATGGACTAGGCCAGAGAAATGATCGAGGTCACCGCCTGGTAGGGTTTGCAGAGTGCATCAATATGCACATAACGAATACATATTCAAGAAGAATCCTACAAGGAATTGGACTTGGAGAGGTGCTAATGGTATAAAAAACGAAATAGACTACATATTGGTTAACAAACTCTACCCAGTTACTAATTGTGAGGTACTAAACAACTTCAACGCCGGCAGTGACCATAGGATAGTTAGATGCAGAATGAAGAATAACGTCAGAATGGAGCGAAAGAAATTGGTCTCAAGCAGGAAACAGGAGGTAAGTATTAGAAAATTAGAAGAAAATAGGAAAGAGTTCCAGCTGGAACTTAGAAATAGGTTTTCAGCACTCCAAGAAGAAGAACTGGAAGCCAAAGTCGTTGAAGTCGTGAAGGCAGCGGCAGAAGAAGTAGCAAGTACACCAAAAAGACCAAAGGATAAGAAGTTCAGGGACAGAACCAGGAAAATGATGAAACAGGGAAAGCAACTGAAACACTCAGACTTGTCAAAGGAAAAAATCTAACATGTCAAGTTATGCAAGTCTATAAGAGTGGCAATGAAGGAAGATGTGATGAATTTTAACGAATGAATTGTGCAAGAAGCTATAGAGAACAACAAGAGTATGAAGAGGGTCAGACGATGCCTAGCAATGGGAAAGAAACAAATCTTGGTCGCCCAGAAAGAAGATGGCACAACAACTTCCAATAGACAAGCAAATGAGTCAGAATGCTTTGCGTGATCCAAACAGGGTCTATACGCACCTAATAATAATATATATTACATTTATTTAATTATTCATACACACACAAATATTGGACTTTTTCAGGTCTATTTCTCCTATTCAAAAATGTTCTGCAACTGCAAAGATATTCTCCCAAGTATGCTAAATAACACACATAGTAAGCACAGTTAAATTATAAAAATGAGAGAATGATTACCTTTAAGTTTTCCACTTTGACACTCAGTTCCTCAGCTGAGAACTGCCTTTCAATTGCACCTGGGAGATCAGTTGTAGCAGTTGTTGTTAATCCTTTGCTTTCCACAGATTCAACACTCAAAGGCTGAATCGGGGCGTAACGCAATCCATAGCCTATTATAACTCCATTTGGATGCATTGGAGGTGCCCAAGAGACACGAACTGCTCTGTCACTCACATCATCAAACTGCAAATTGCCTACTTCATCAGGGACTGCAATATAATTCATAAATACGAATCAGATGCATGTTTAATATATCAAGACATTTGGATATCAAATGAAGAGGAGGGTTGATGAAGTACTCTTCTAAAAAGGGCATAAAATACAATACAAATGTCATGATTAGGCAAAATTGAAATTAGAGCATCCATTTAATCATTCCTTCACCAAAATAAATAACCAAGAGAAATTCAGACTATAAATTCACCACTATCTTTCCATTTCCTACTCACATTTTCGGATATATCACACAGAAAAGAAAATATAAAAACATGCTAAAATATGAATACATTTATAAATTGATTAAAAAATGATTAGCTACTATTATAATATAAAGCAAAGTTTACTGTCTTGTAAAATATATTGCCTTTGATAAAAAATTTACAGCTCTTCGATTTCAAGTGAGTTCTTGTACAGTTAAAATATAATATTGGAAATAAAAAAACTAAACATTGACAATATGGTGTTGCCTTTAAAATACATTTTGTTTTATTAGACCATCACTAATAGTTTCCTAGTTATTTAACATTAACTGGAAAGATGCTTAATATTGGAACCTCGGGAAATTAAATGTCCAGTCGTTCAGAGATATATCTGGGATTTAATCCCGTCCTTTAAAGGTTAATAGAGTCTGAGTTCAATTTACTGCAGGAAATCAAACTGATAGAGTGTGAAATGAATGCAAATGTATGTACATTGGTTAAATTGGCAGAAATTTTCAAAAATATGCAGAGGAACATACGATTTCCTTA
The DNA here is from genome assembly GCA_000376725.2 of Ladona fulva. NCBI lineage: Eukaryota > Metazoa > Arthropoda > Insecta > Odonata > Libellulidae > Ladona > Ladona fulva. The sequence goes on from KZ308540.1 coordinate 774,662, forward strand.
TCAAAGAAATCAGGAAGTTCTTATATTAGAATATTCCAACCATCTCAATTTTAATTATCAAATTCTTTTACATTTCCTCTAATATATATGTGATTTTCTTTTAGATGCAAAAGAGTTACCATTATCAATCTTATCCAATCAAATGCCACTATCTACCAGATATAAATTATTTTTTCAAAGTTTGAAATTGGTTTATAATAATGCACTGTTTTATGTTACACTATATTTCAAAGTATAAGCCATATAATTTTCTACCTGAAAAATTGTAATTGAATATTTATTTTACATTTTTTATATCATCAAGTTGTTTTCAAACATCTAGAATTTTCATTAAAATAGAC
>KZ308540.1:784189-804663 GCA_000376725.2 Ladona fulva
AAAAAAATCATTACAATGAACACACAATTATTCTTGGTAAGGAAAGTAGAGTAAAAGCATTCAAAAATGTAGTTCTAAGCACCTATGTTTCATAGAGACTGAAATCTCAGTACAAATTAATTATTTTCATAAATGTTTATTTTCTTAATTATAGGTGAGTGTGTTGCATATTCTGAAGGGAAAATTGCAATATTAGGGATAGCAAGTGATTTCAATACTCCAAAAATATTAAATAAATGAGATTCAAGCCTAACGCAAAAAAAATCGCTCTATCGAACAAAAAAATCAAGATTAAATTTTTATGCAAATTTACGGCCACAAGGAAAAAACATCAAAAGTCACTTACGTCGCCAACGTGTTAAGGTGTGATGAAATAGAGAAAAACAAAGATGGAGGGTCACAATCACTATGAACGACTTTATCGGTCGTGGTGGCGGAGTGGTTAGCGTGTTATCACTCCGACCCCACGATCCCGGGTTCGAATCCCGGCTAATCGGATTTTTCCGGTTAGGGAATGGTCGTGTGTGTATATCTTATTTATATCTGTTATTTGTCCAACGTAATTTGTCAAGTATGGCTGTTGTTGGATATCTTACAAATAAATAAATACAAATAAATAAACAGTCTCTTGCAAGTCTGTGGGAGAGTTCTGTTACAGCTCTAGTTGCCAAACAGTGCACTAAAAATTTCTTTTTTAGTTCAAAGGTTTTTTGCAGATAAGAAGGAAAACAGTGGGGGGGGGGGCAAATGTTCTGGAACTTGAGGAGAATGAGGGGAAAAAGGCATTGCTGTGGAACTTCAGAAAACTGGAATAGAGATACCACCTTGCACCATTGGAATAGTTTGAAGGTGACTTCAGTCTTTGTTCAAGACAGTTCCCCAAAAGAAAAATCATTTCTGTTTCAAGTAAACAAGCAGCCTGGCGACATTGAGCCAATTTCAAAGGACTTCCACCATTGACTATGTTAAAATTGAATGTCAGCATTAATACCAACATTTTTGCTTTTTAAGCTGCTCTTACGATGAATATTTACCTAAAAATGAATGGAATAATATTTTTGTGTTAGCTTGTTTTTGGCTCTATTATTTCATCAAATCAATGTTTTTCTATTAAATCATACTAATATGCAAAATAGAAATATCACACTAACTAAAACTTTTAGTCATATCCTATTGTAATTGTTACCTTTACTGGTAAACTTCCAGAAAATCTTCTTTTTGTTATTTTAATAGCATACTAATCATACGCTCCATCATCAAAATAAATGGCAAACCTCCCTCCCCATCACTACATCCTCTACAGATATGAATGCAGAAACATATGGACAAGGGATCTATAATTCCTGATGAATATCGAAATGAATGAAGGACCGAGAATATTTAAATAACTTTATAATGAGTGATACCTACTCCAACCTCTATCGCACATTGTAGTTGCCGTTCCATGGAATTCATGAAGTTTTTGAATAATTTTGGACACCATGCAATAGAGGTCCAGATATCTATGATGTGCTTATTCAGAGATGCAGGAATGCACTGGTTAACTGTAAACCATTCATGTATGATAATACCCCATAAATTTACAAATGGAATGTAAACTTGAAAAAGTACAGGCCAAGTAATAACTTGTTTATTCAGGTGATCATGGAAAACATATTTCGAAATGCATACTGTATGCACTGGGCAAAAAATAACACTCCCTTCCATTCTGGGATGATTTCGTTTGTGTATGGTAGCAAGTTATCTTGTAGATTTTGGCAGTATTTTCACTAGAAGCTTGGGACCATATGAAGTGACTGTGCCTTGTGCTAATTCTTATATCTCCTAACCTCTCAGCTCTAATCATATACTGCTGGTGGTATCTGTAAAATCCCTAATATTTACAAAAGAATTTTCAATACCAAAAATCGTCGAAAGTATATACACAAGTGTAGTATATTATAAAAAAAGATAAAAATTAAATTACTTAGAAATAGTGATACTGATGTAAACCTGGTCCCTCAACATCGCTGTATCTTTATCCGACCTTCCTTATCAATTCTTAACAATTTTTCATTTTCAAGTAATAAGAAAACCTAAATGAGGCCTGGATAATTTCCAAATATTCTTCCAAAAATGATAGACAACATATTATGTGCTTCTTTTTAAGCTGTGGTTTACAGCAATGTATATGGTGGCACAGACCAGCCTCAACCACCCTTCTCCTATAGAACCACTGGCTGCAACTAAAACTTAACTCTCACTGCACAGAAGCCAATCCCTTGCAAGAGAATTCTCTGCTACATATAACTGAATAAACATGTTTTGATGTTCTGAGGTGCACCAAGGACAGTTCAAGGTTTACTTCTTAAGTCATTACTGCTGTAGTAGATTCATCTAAACACTGTATTTTGAACTGCCAAGCAACTCCTGCAACAGAGTGTACTGGAGCAAGAGACTCCCCACCTTTAAGGTGAAATCTCAGGAAATAGAGCTCAATCCATCTTCAGAATCCTGTGATTATAATTTATAATTGCTGATGAAGCATTTGCAGTGGCAGCAGGCGCAGTATTTGTGAATCTAAACCAGTAATACTCATTTTGAAGATACACGGTGGGCTTTTCTTATCAGAGTAAGTTCGATATCGGTTTTACCTTTCAGTCACATTCACATAATTTTAGTACACAACAACCTTCTATTAACTTGTTCTGTGCAGGATTCACAGTCAGATATGACAGAAGTGGCAAACATTTTTTTGGTGCTAAGAAGAGGATAATCTTCTAGACTTTGAGCCTGGATGCAAAGAAATTATTGTGAAAAATGGAGGGAGCCAAATACTGTAATCAAAATATGTTCTGCTCTGCTATTATTTAAATTACTGTTGAGCTAGATACCTTAGCAGAGAAAGTGAAGATAAATATTGATTCATTAATAATGAAATATGGTGCAAAGAGAACTAAAATGAAGGCTTGAAGCTGGATCAGCTGTTCCACCCAAATATACTCCTAGAAATCAGAGTCCTTTGACTCAATGACTTTAGTGACCCCTTTCATCACTGAAAAGGATCACTAAAGGTCGATTCACTGTTGAGCAATGTTTATCAATCTTTATTTTCAACAATATTTAGTCATTTATAAATATTCATCATAAATGTATTTTCTGCATATCAATAGATCCTTGGTGTTGTTACAGCCTCTTTCCCCATTCTACCAGTTTGCTCTTTAATTTTACATTTCCTGCTACCCCTTTCAATTGCTAAGCAATTCCGCTGAATACCATCTTAACCATTCCCATTCTTTATTTAATTTCCATCTCACATTTTCTATTATTATGCTTCATACTGTCAAGATACTGGAACATCTCCTAGTTTAACACCCTCTCTACCCAGCATTAATTTTATTCTCCTCCTTCTATCCTCTTAGTCTTAGTTTTTCCTTTATCTTCAACGAACCATTATCCATGTTATTAAACATCTCAAAAACCTCAGCAAACTGAAGCAAACCACCTACAAGCTTTACACACAATCTGTTTGTATATTTTCTTTCCCTTTATACATTCCTCTATTATTTCCTATAAGAATATGAGAAACAAAGCATGTAAGTGACCACAACCTGGCCTACTAGTTCCACAACTTCATATCATTCACTTTAAAGCATATAATCTAGTAGTAGTATTGTTAAAAGTGCTTCGACAGCTTAGGTCATTTCGCACGTGGGCCCCCACCAGGAATTGAACCCAGGACCGCTTTCACTGAAGTCGAACGCGTTGCCCACTNAAAAAACGGGCACTTTTTTCGTTCTACCTGTAATAACATACCAACCGGATGTAAACAAAAATTTTTGGATTGCACTGTGAAACGTAGAATAAAACAAGTTAAAATTTGGTGTAACCCGTTTTTCTGTGAGATTCCTGGTTTAGATTTTATTCGAGTCCAAACTCGAGTATCCATAATAAAAAATCCGATAGTAGTTCTTATTCATTTGAATTATACCAGATTAGACACTTGTGCACATTTTTCAAAAAAATAATTCAAACAACCCCTCACTTTTAAAATCATAATCCCAGTTCACCACTGATGACATAAGATGAGATGACTGACTAAGAACTGTAATATTAAAATTGACCATTATAATTAAAAATCATGAATGCATAATCATATAGATTAATCTGAGATAGAAATTAAGTGAGCTTGCCTTTCCAAGCTTGTAGTTTATATCCTTGGTTGATTCCATTGATTTTCTGTGGGTCTGGAGGAGTCCACCAAACACGTACTGCAGTGGAGTTGTACGCTTCTGCATGCACATTTGTAGGAGGCGCTTCAGGAACTAAAATAAATAGAAATGAAAGGGTGCAACACAGGTACTACAATGATGATTGCCAAGTGGCACTCATTCAAATTTATGTTTCCCTTCTAACTGTCACCGTTTCAGCAACATCCACTCAATTTCAAGCAAACCAAAATTCATTGGTTGAGAAATAGGCTTACCATCTTATACAGTAGACTCTATTGTAAAATTTGCAGCATATTTTTCACATTATATTTTTACGTCATATTTTTCATATTACATAGCCAGTTTCAAATCAAAATAGCACTGAATTTTATCTTAAATAGAGGATGCGAAGAAAAGCAGTTTACAAGTATAAGAAATGCAGGAAAAAAGCAACCAGTCTGGGTTATGCAGAGATGCAAACAAAATGGCAAAACTGAGATTCAGCTTATTTTCTAGCAGATCAGGAAAAATCAGACTTTCTGTCTGGGAAATAATAGAAAAAATAAAAGTAATATTAATAATAATTTTAATAGGCAACATTTTCATAAAAAAGTAAGTTAAGTTTGAATGTTTCATTTCCTGAGGAAAACTTTGCAGAATTGTAAATAAGAATAAGATTGTAAATAAAATAATAACAATTTCACATCTGGATCGAAGCAATTAAGAGGTGCAGAATGAAATATAATTAGGAAAGTTTACAGATGGTAGTGGCAAGAAATCATTGAGGACAACAGAGCATAATTGACCTTTAAGGTCGATATTATGAGAATGTGTAGCAACTTGTTAGTAGGAATGAAGTAAGGATACAAAAAGAGAGGACAAGGGAATGCCAATAAGACACAGACTATTGGATTTTTTTAAATTATCCTTATATGTACTTCCTGTGACAAACTGAGTTTTCTGGAAAAACCAGATAAGGTCAGATAGGGAAAATGAGATTAACACGTTGGCGACGTCGTGTACCACCGGTGGTACACACTTGACTTTCCCAGTGGCCGTCGTGTACCACCGGTGGTACACGCTCTCCCGTCTTTGAACGCTTTTACTTGGCACCAGCGGCAGCGAGAAAATTTTTTTCCGGCCTCTCTCACGAAATTAGCACAAAAATTAATAATTAAAATTTAGGGGCTAGGCAACCCATCGAACACAGAAGTACAATGTTTTGTTTCGTTATTTTAACAAAAAATTCTATAATAAAGGAGAAACCAGAAGCTCCTTTAAGTTCCTGGAGTAGGATAGTTATGAATTGGAAGGAATAAGGCACCGGAAGACTCGAGTTGTAGCAGATTATAAGTGCGATATATTTTTCGAGCTGGGGTTGAAGACGACGCATAACAGTTCGTTCTCACACATGCATTCTAACTGAATCATTTGTCTAGCGACAAAATGTCTTGCAAATATATTTCAATGGAAGCAGTTTTATTGAAAACTAAAAATACTCTTATTGGCCTCTTATTTAACATTTATTACACTAATTCATTTCGTAAATAAAAAACCACACCTGGAATTTGTACATAGAAAATTCACTTGAAGAAACATTACTTTATGTTGTAAAACTAAGCTAAAAAACACGTAATTCTTAAGAAATCGATAAGTTAGAAATATACTTAGTCTAAATTACAATATACACTGAATTTTATTTATACTAAACAAAATAATACACTGAAACTAAAGAAATAATCCCGTCATGTAAAATAATTATCGTTTGAAAATTACTGCACTAAATAACATATGCGACAAAATTAATTTACAATCCAATGCAAAATCATGAAGTAAAAATAAGAACATTTATCAGGTATGTTTTTCATTGAAGCAATCAAGGCACATAGCTGGCTGGCCATTACATTCTTTACAATAAGTGCAAACTCTTTTTGCTTTCATTCTAGCTATTTTTGACCCTTTCTCATTCTGTATTTTTTGGTAGCAATGGGTGCATCTTTTACGTATCTTGCGCGCTTTTCCCTCAAGTTCAGCTAAATGATGTAATAGTAAACCAGATTTTCTACGTCTTTTATTCTTAGGAGAAACACAAGTTGCTTCACTTGCTACAGATGGGTTCTCCAATAACCCATCGATAATTACTTCTCGAAATTTTAAAATACTCATATTTTTTTTCCCGGTGCGATTACCATTGTAAATCACCCACGCATTCACAACACATGTCCCCAAAATAATTTCAAATGCCACCTTCTTATACCACTTAGCACTTCTTCGAAGGCAAGTGTAATACCCTGACATTTGATCTGAGAGATCTACCCCCTTCTTTGCTTTGTTGTAGGCGATTACCACAGGTGGCTTCAATATACCTTCACCATCCCTATTTTTTTTACCAGTAGGAATCAATTTGCTTGCATGTTCTGGTCTAGTTGTTATCATAATGATTGGCCTTTTATCAAACCATTTTAGCACACGGACCCCACTTTTGTTTTCTTGGCCAAAGATCTCCCCTCTCTTTAACTTTTTTTCGCAAACAGCGGAAGGATTTCCACGACGATTACTACGCAGTGTTCCACAAGCATATGTTTTTCTGCACAGTAACTTCTCACACAATGGGACACTCGTAAAATAATTATCCATATAAACAGTTCTCTCCTCATCCAACAACCCATCGACTAATTCCATGACAATATCATGCCCATGTCCAAACCCAGATTTATGAGAAGCAGGTTCTTTTCCGGTATACACTTTTAGTCCGTAAGTATAACCTTCCGGTGTACACAACTTGTACAATTTGACACCGTATTTGTGAGATTTTCCAGGGATGTACTGACGAAACATAAGCCTTCCTCTCCATGGCACCATTGTTTCATCAACAACTATACTTTCACCTGGTACAAGTGTGGTTTTGAACTTATTACAAATCAGTTCTAGAAGAGGTCTAAGCTTGGACAACCTATCATTCTTTTCAGCACCATTATTCTCATTCAAATGGAAACACTTGAGCAAAATCTCAAACCGTGCACGAGTCATAGTTTTACAAATACGTTCATTTCGATACATATCTTTTTTTGACCAATAGAGACGTGTATTCGGAAGATGGTTGATTCCCATAATGAAAAGGACGGCTAGGAACTTTTGTATCTCACTTTTGTCTGTGTCCTTCCACTTACGCATATCTGAACGAGGACGCAACTCTTGTGAGTTAATAATTTTATGGGCATACTTATTAGTTTCTTGAACAATTAGGTCTAATACTACGTCATCAACAAATTCTCTGTACAACAAAAAGGGATCCGTCGAAGGTAAATCGCACTGTACGCCATCGCTGCCACTAAACTGTCTGGAACGTTTGGTTTTACGAAATGGGCCCCACAGTTCAGATCCTCCTCTGCGTGCGGATTCACCAACGTCGTCTGAAGTTTCATCCTCCGAAGACTCCAACTCAGTATCCTCTTCTGAATCAGAAATCTCGTATGATTCATCTGATTCTGTGAAATCGGAAGATGAATATTCCTCTTCTGTATCCATTGATTCCGAAAACTAATATCTTCAATAGGATATGAAATTGCTTTCTGAACCGTGTGTCACACTGAAAATCTCAGAGAAAACTAAACTGAGCAAAACGAGAAATATCTCTGAAGCAGATACTGCAATAAATGTTTAGTATCCCACGTGCAAATGCCTTTCAGAGCAAACTCTCTTGGTCCCATATTTGAAGTGGTATGCTGCAATAAATGTAAAAGCGCACGTGCCGAATATCAACTGGAGACCCTCTTGTTCCTACAAAGACAGGGCAATTGTTTCGAACTTGGGACACGTGGCCAGCAATAAAACAAATAGCCACAGAGACATTCTCAGCACAGAATCAGATCAGAGTTAAATCAGTAAGTCAAGAAGTTTCAATCCAGAAGTGTAAGAAAATAAGTTTGGAATACCGTTTTAACATCTTCAGAATATAATTTTTTAGATGAGTAATTCGAAAGACATGCGCAATGATAGTGACTGAATAGAGGCCAGAGAGTCCTTCAAAAAACAGCTGCAAAGGATTAGGAGTAGAGGGGTCTTAAAAGATTTGCTGCTTATGGTCGGCCTGGAGAAGTCCTCTCTTCACCCTCAAAGTAACCGTTAGATTTTCTGCCGAAATATTTGTCGTGCGTGGTTGCCTATGCAACAGGAAATGTGCAATACGTAAAAAAAAATCATTACAATGAACACACAATTATTCTTGGTAAGGAAAGTAGAGTAAAAGCATTCAAAAATGTAGTTCTAAGCACCTATGTTTCATAGAGACTGAAATCTCAGTACAAATTAATTATTTTCATAAATGTTTATTTTCTTAATTATAGGTGAGTGTGTTGCATATTCTGAAGGGAAAATTGCAATATTAGGGATAGCAAGTGATTTCAATACTCCAAAAATATTAAATAAATGAGATTCAAGCCTAACGCAAAAAAAATCGCTCTATCGAACAAAAAAATCAAGATTAAATTTTTATGCAAATTTACGGCCACAAGGAAAAAACATCAAAAGTCACTTACGTCGCCAACGTGTTAAGGTGTGATGAAATAGAGAAAAACAAAGATGGAGGGTCACAATCACTATGAACGACTTTATCGGTCGTGGTGGCGGAGTGGTTAGCGTGTTATCACTCCGACCCCACGATCCCGGGTTCGAATCCCGGCTAATCGGATTTTTCCGGTTAGGGAATGGTCGTGTGTGTATATCTTATTTATATCTGTTATTTGTCCAACGTAATTTGTCAAGTATGGCTGTTGTTGGATATCTTACAAATAAATAAATACAAATAAATAAACAGTCTCTTGCAAGTCTGTGGGAGAGTTCTGTTACAGCTCTAGTTGCCAAACAGTGCACTAAAAATTTCTTTTTTAGTTCAAAGGTTTTTTGCAGATAAGAAGGAAAACAGTGGGGGGGGGGGCAAATGTTCTGGAACTTGAGGAGAATGAGGGGAAAAAGGCATTGCTGTGGAACTTCAGAAAACTGGAATAGAGATACCACCTTGCACCATTGGAATAGTTTGAAGGTGACTTCAGTCTTTGTTCAAGACAGTTCCCCAAAAGAAAAATCATTTCTGTTTCAAGTAAACAAGCAGCCTGGCGACATTGAGCCAATTTCAAAGGACTTCCACCATTGACTATGTTAAAATTGAATGTCAGCATTAATACCAACATTTTTGCTTTTTAAGCTGCTCTTACGATGAATATTTACCTAAAAATGAATGGAATAATATTTTTGTGTTAGCTTGTTTTTGGCTCTATTATTTCATCAAATCAATGTTTTTCTATTAAATCATACTAATATGCAAAATAGAAATATCACACTAACTAAAACTTTTAGTCATATCCTATTGTAATTGTTACCTTTACTGGTAAACTTCCAGAAAATCTTCTTTTTGTTATTTTAATAGCATACTAATCATACGCTCCATCATCAAAATAAATGGCAAACCTCCCTCCCCATCACTACATCCTCTACAGATATGAATGCAGAAACATATGGACAAGGGATCTATAATTCCTGATGAATATCGAAATGAATGAAGGACCGAGAATATTTAAATAACTTTATAATGAGTGATACCTACTCCAACCTCTATCGCACATTGTAGTTGCCGTTCCATGGAATTCATGAAGTTTTTGAATAATTTTGGACACCATGCAATAGAGGTCCAGATATCTATGATGTGCTTATTCAGAGATGCAGGAATGCACTGGTTAACTGTAAACCATTCATGTATGATAATACCCCATAAATTTACAAATGGAATGTAAACTTGAAAAAGTACAGGCCAAGTAATAACTTGTTTATTCAGGTGATCATGGAAAACATATTTCGAAATGCATACTGTATGCACTGGGCAAAAAATAACACTCCCTTCCATTCTGGGATGATTTCGTTTGTGTATGGTAGCAAGTTATCTTGTAGATTTTGGCAGTATTTTCACTAGAAGCTTGGGACCATATGAAGTGACTGTGCCTTGTGCTAATTCTTATATCTCCTAACCTCTCAGCTCTAATCATATACTGCTGGTGGTATCTGTAAAATCCCTAATATTTACAAAAGAATTTTCAATACCAAAAATCGTCGAAAGTATATACACAAGTGTAGTATATTATAAAAAAAGATAAAAATTAAATTACTTAGAAATAGTGATACTGATGTAAACCTGGTCCCTCAACATCGCTGTATCTTTATCCGACCTTCCTTATCAATTCTTAACAATTTTTCATTTTCAAGTAATAAGAAAACCTAAATGAGGCCTGGATAATTTCCAAATATTCTTCCAAAAATGATAGACAACATATTATGTGCTTCTTTTTAAGCTGTGGTTTACAGCAATGTATATGGTGGCACAGACCAGCCTCAACCACCCTTCTCCTATAGAACCACTGGCTGCAACTAAAACTTAACTCTCACTGCACAGAAGCCAATCCCTTGCAAGAGAATTCTCTGCTACATATAACTGAATAAACATGTTTTGATGTTCTGAGGTGCACCAAGGACAGTTCAAGGTTTACTTCTTAAGTCATTACTGCTGTAGTAGATTCATCTAAACACTGTATTTTGAACTGCCAAGCAACTCCTGCAACAGAGTGTACTGGAGCAAGAGACTCCCCACCTTTAAGGTGAAATCTCAGGAAATAGAGCTCAATCCATCTTCAGAATCCTGTGATTATAATTTATAATTGCTGATGAAGCATTTGCAGTGGCAGCAGGCGCAGTATTTGTGAATCTAAACCAGTAATACTCATTTTGAAGATACACGGTGGGCTTTTCTTATCAGAGTAAGTTCGATATCGGTTTTACCTTTCAGTCACATTCACATAATTTTAGTACACAACAACCTTCTATTAACTTGTTCTGTGCAGGATTCACAGTCAGATATGACAGAAGTGGCAAACATTTTTTTGGTGCTAAGAAGAGGATAATCTTCTAGACTTTGAGCCTGGATGCAAAGAAATTATTGTGAAAAATGGAGGGAGCCAAATACTGTAATCAAAATATGTTCTGCTCTGCTATTATTTAAATTACTGTTGAGCTAGATACCTTAGCAGAGAAAGTGAAGATAAATATTGATTCATTAATAATGAAATATGGTGCAAAGAGAACTAAAATGAAGGCTTGAAGCTGGATCAGCTGTTCCACCCAAATATACTCCTAGAAATCAGAGTCCTTTGACTCAATGACTTTAGTGACCCCTTTCATCACTGAAAAGGATCACTAAAGGTCGATTCACTGTTGAGCAATGTTTATCAATCTTTATTTTCAACAATATTTAGTCATTTATAAATATTCATCATAAATGTATTTTCTGCATATCAATAGATCCTTGGTGTTGTTACAGCCTCTTTCCCCATTCTACCAGTTTGCTCTTTAATTTTACATTTCCTGCTACCCCTTTCAATTGCTAAGCAATTCCGCTGAATACCATCTTAACCATTCCCATTCTTTATTTAATTTCCATCTCACATTTTCTATTATTATGCTTCATACTGTCAAGATACTGGAACATCTCCTAGTTTAACACCCTCTCTACCCAGCATTAATTTTATTCTCCTCCTTCTATCCTCTTAGTCTTAGTTTTTCCTTTATCTTCAACGAACCATTATCCATGTTATTAAACATCTCAAAAACCTCAGCAAACTGAAGCAAACCACCTACAAGCTTTACACACAATCTGTTTGTATATTTTCTTTCCCTTTATACATTCCTCTATTATTTCCTATAAGAATATGAGAAACAAAGCATGTAAGTGACCACAACCTGGCCTACTAGTTCCACAACTTCATATCATTCACTTTAAAGCATATAATCTAGTAGTAGTATTGTTAAAAGTGCTTCGACAGCTTAGGTCATTTCGCACGTGGGCCCCCACCAGGAATTGAACCCAGGACCGCTTTCACTGAAGTCGAACGCGTTGCCCACTTGGCTATCGGGAACCCCTTAAAGCATATAATCTCACTGCTACTTGCTGGTTTATGCAGTTTTTAAGCAACCTTTTTCTTAATTTCTCTTCATTACCAAGAGCAGGACACATAATTAAGACTTTTTTTCTATAGAAGTCCATTTTACTTGATTTGCATAGTATTTGTTAAGTTTAAGACAATATTCCATTGTTTTCAGGTGCACATAAAAAACTGCTTAAGATGCTTTTCAGGGGGCCCAATGATAATAAATGATAAGGACTATGCTAAATTCTCCTATAAGAAACATATTGTAGCAGATTTCAATATTTTCATTGGAGCAGTTACACAAAAAATAGATTACTAGAACCAGGATTATGAACAGAACTTGTGCTTATATTTTATGTTTGAAGTTGAAAGTTTCCAAGTTGATCTAGGCTTTAATGCCTTTGAACATTAAATACTCGTCCATAAGAAATCTATTGGGAACTTGGAACCTTTTTTGAGGAACTTCCTGACATGATGATGATCAATGGCAAACTGGAAATGTATGTACCTAGTGGCAACGCTATATCTAGAGGTATGTTAGGGATACATGATATCTTGGGATTGGTTTAGAGCTCTCTGAAGTCCTCTGGATGGATACTGCAAGGACTCTTTAAAATTATTCTATTACAGATTTCTGTTTTGGGGTAAGCTTGGTTATTGGATCATTTTGAATGCTATCTTAGGTCCTCTCAAGACACTCTTAGGATATTATGAAGGGTCCATCACTAAGACCCAAAACTAGGGACCTCAAAGATATAAAAAAACATCTGTGGTACAGTAATAAACATTACTATGTTCTGTTTTGGCTTAACAGATAGAATGCTTCAAGACCACAGGGAAACAATTTTGGGGATTTATTGGTAATTTAGCACTAAAGAGTTTGCAATATGAGTAAGGTGAAAATTTCTCAGCGTGACACTGAGATGGCGTTCCAATCAGCGAAAATTTATGATCCCTGCCTAGGCGCACGTGTCATTAGTTCGTAAGACAAGTTTCAACTTGTTCTCTCAAGTAGTTTGTTTACACGTATAGTTGCAGTAGACGTCTTTCGTTTGTGTAAAAATATCCATATACAGCCCTCTCAACTTCTTCATTGGAAGCAAAGCACTTCCCAGAAAAAAATTTCTTCAAGTTTGGGAACAGATGGAAGTCTGAGGGTGCTAAATCAGGAGAATAGGGGGGATGGCCGAGAAAAACTTACCCCAAGGAAGGTTGGAGTAATATTCGCCTTTAATTGTTCTGCCTTTTTCAAGGTAATCAATTAACAAGATCCCTTTCACATCCCAAAACACACTGGCCATGACCTTTCCTGCAGATGCGATCGACTTCGCTTTCTTTGGCGCTGAACCTCCGGCTTCCACCCATGGCTTTGACTGCTGTTTTGTTTCTGGTGTGTAGTGGTGGACCCATGTCTCATCCATGGTGACAAATCGCCGCACAAAATCAGTCAGTGCCCTCTTGAATCGGTCCAAACATTGCTGTGAAAATCACTTGCGCATTTGCTTTTGATCAGCATTCAGTAAATGCGGCACCCACCTTGCGTAGAGCTTTCACATCCACAATTCTTTGTGCAAGATGTTTCGCACCCTTTCTTCCGATATCCCCACAGCCTCAGCTATCTCACTCACCTTCACTTGGTGAAGCCATTGTCCAACACGATATCGTGCACCTTTTCGATGGTTTCCTTCGAGGGATGTGCAACCACAATTAAATTCAGCTGCCCACTTTTTAACAGTTGACATTGAAGAGCAGAGTCCCCATACACTTTTGTCAACTTTGGATGAATTTTCTTAGGGGTTAATCCATCCAAAACGAAGAATTTTATGACCGCACGATATTCGAGTTTATCCATTTTAATGAAAAATACGAAAGATGTCTACTGCAACAATACGTGTAAACAAACTACTTGAGAGAACAAGTTGAAACTTGTCATACAAACTAATGACATGTGCACCCAGGTAGGGATCATAAATTTTTGCTGATTGGAACACCATCTCGGTGTCAGGCCAAGAAATTTTCACCTTACCCTCGTATGCAAGCAAGCTTACTCATACTGTTAAAAGGCTTCTCTAGAACTGGAGAGGTAACATAAGTTGGTTGATCCATCTGTATTATTCTCTTCCTTACACAAGGTAACTTTTACTCCATTCGCTGTATCTGAAAATTGGTCTTTTCTTGCACACACCTACACTTTCAACTCTTTTTTTCTTTTGGGTAATCTTACTGAGAGTCTTTGAGAAACAGATTTTCCAAAATTTCTCTCATTTGTCTTCCTGATGAGTATTCAGACAATGGAGGTTTCATGTAGATCCACTGACCTCTCTCCTGTGATGTAATTATCACAGACTAGTTTGCTCTATTCATATATACCTCTATTTCATAATATTTGTATTAGTTTCTGTGGTATATTTTCGACAGCTTTTGACTTCCTTATTCAAAGGCCACAATTAATAAATTCCAAATTCTGTTAGAGAATAAGGCCACATTTCCTAATAAGGCTCCAAATTCTGCTTAGAGAATAAGGCCACATTTCCAAACTTCATTTTTGTCATCTCCCTTTCTGCAGTACTATACTGAGAAATCATACTTTAAGATGACAAATGAAACAAGTTGTTTTTATTAAGCCTTTCCAATTCTTAATGAAGAAGAATTCACAACAAATTTTAATGATATCACAGTGTGTGGTTTTTTAGCCAGAATGGACATAAATTTGATTAATTAATAAATTCTGAATTATTAAATTCCTTATTCATAAGTAAGTATTAGTATTCATAATGTAATTGTGTCTTTGAGATCTACAACTAAACAAGGGGAAAATTAAGCATATTTATAAAACATAGATGGGAATACTGCTGTTTATATCTTGAACTCCTCAGTATATCATGATAAATCATTAGCATTTTGCAAAAGAGAATTGCTTTTGAAGAATTTAGCAGAGAGATGACGGTGACTACACCAAAAGCATTTTAATTCACAGAAATCTCTTCACTTACCACCTTCCTTTGTCTTAATTTTCACCCCATCACTGAAGACCCCCACTCCCTTTGCATTATAAGCTGCAATCTGGACTTCATAATCCTTCCATGTGATCAAATCTCTGATTAAATAATTCCGCTGCACCTGAAGTAAATTAAACAAAAATTTAACAATTTTGTTTACAAAATGAATTTGACAGAGACCATTACTGCTACAATTGCAATAGATGATCAAAGTTAACACACCTAAAAACAAAAAAGGCTCCTTTTTTTTCTCATCAACAACAATCATCTTTGTCACTTTCTGAAATATTTTCCTGATATATTATAACAAATAAAAGCACACAATCAAGAAGAGAGCGAGTATAAGTTTTCTCCATATTCTATTGGCTGTTGGAAGGAGGAAGCTGGGTGAAACACTTTGTCAGCGCCTCTTTAAATCGTTTTGAAAAACGTTGAAGGCTTTTATATCATTATTATTAACATAAAATCTTTTTAAAATTTAGTTTTGCTTTTTACTACATTAGCAGCATAGTACTAAAAAAGATTAAAGGTCAGATTTCCTCAATTATGCCTGAATCAAGATGGCAGCCAGAGGTGTGTATGACTCCATAGTGGTCCGTCTTTTTGTCATCTTTTCATTGGTTAAACTGGTGCTTTCACTGTGGTTGTTGCTGATAATATTCAGATTTACAGGACCAGTTTTTCTGTATCTGAAGGCTTCTTAGTGGTCTGCAAATGCCGGATTTCAGTTGTTGCTGTTACAGCGTGTGACATTTCACCATCAATTGTTGTTAGAGGACATAGCCAAACTGTTTGCTTTATTTCTAGTGTATTTTTAATTATATCTGTGTGTTAAGTGCATCAGGTGATATGAAACTCAACCCAGGCTCCAAGGCTTTTAACATTTTTTTTATCAAAATATGAGATCCATTGAAGGGAAAACTTGTGGATTTCTACTTAGTCTTCTCTTGTCCCTTTGTAAGTGTTGCTGATGTAACTGAAACATGGCTTCAACCACATATATTGGATAATGAAATCCTTCGTGATACCTATTTTATTTTTGGCATGATAGACTATGTGTTCCTGGTTGTGTGAATAAGAAAGGTGGGGGTGTTCTTATTGCAGTATCTGATTTGATTCCTTATCATTGTAGAAGTGACCTTGAAAGTGTCTGTGCAATCCTTGTTATCGAACTTCTGCTCAATTCTCATAAGTGCAAGTGAATTTCTTGTCCCAAGGAAGAATGGAAAAAAGTGTGATGGGACCGGCAATTGGGAGACCCGGGTTCGATTCCCGGTCCCGTCACACTTTTTTCAAGTCTATTCTTCCTTGGGATTTTTCCTGGGTGCGTACCATCTTGCACAAAAGTCACCCTTACCCATTTTCCTGTGAATTTCTTGTGTTTATCTCCACCTATCTTCCGGAATGACCTCGAAGCCCTACATTCTTCTTTGGAACTAGTGCAGAGTGATTTAACTGATCGTGACTCTTTTATATTACTGAGTGATTTTAATTTCTGTGATATCGTATAGTAGTATAGTATTGTTAAAAGTGCTTCGACAGCTTAGGTCATTTCGCACGTAGGTCCCCACCGGGAATCGAACCCGGGACCGCTTTCATTGAAGTTGAACGCGTTGCCCACTTGNCTTCTATAGCTGTAGCGAATTTCAACTTTCTACCTGCCCAGGAAATACCGTTACGAATTTTTGAAAATTTGATGATACGAATGCTCCTGGGATCGAACATGGGCCTTCAAGGCAAAAAGCCTTACAGCATACGATAGACAATTATCCATTCTAACAACACCGTGAATTGCATATTTCTATCTTAACGGATAATACCCTAAATGAATTTATGAACTTCAGACAGAAAATTTGCCCTAGCATCGAACTAACGACCCTCAGGGAAAAAAACTTTAGCTATACTAGACCGTATTCCGACATTAACCATATATATATATATGTTGGTTAACAAACTCTACCCAGTTACTAATTGTGAGGTACTAAACAACTTCAACACCGGCAGTGACCATAGGATAGTTAGATGCAGAATGAAGATTAACGTCAGAATGGAGCGAAAGAAGTTGGTCTCAAGCAGGAAACAGGAGGTAAGNTATAACAAATTAATGCCTCATTGCGGTGGAAATTTCTGCAACAATAAACATGGTTTCCTTCCTAGAAGTTGAACAACTTCTAATTTAGTTACACATGTAAATAAAATTGCTCACGATATCCATCACGGCTTTCAGGTGGATTCTATGATTTTGCAAAGGCATTTATCAAGTTAGATCATGAGTTCCTTATTCACAAATTAAATTCCTTAGGAATATCTGGCAGTCTACTACTCTTGTTTCACTCTTACCTTAATGGAAGGTCCTAAATAGTGGCAGTTGATGGTTATCTGTCGATTTCATCTAAAGTTACTTCTGGGGTGCCACAGAGATTCATTCTTGGCCCTTTTTTTTTTAACGGTTAATTAACAACCTGCCAAGGATTTTTGATTGTGACTGTTTTACGTATGCCGATGACAGCAAAATTTCAACTGTGGTAAGATCTTTAAGTGATTGTGTGGTCTTGCAAAACAATTTAAACAAACATTTCAATTGGAATGTACATCTAAATATTTTTAAATGTAAAATTGTCTCTTTTTCGCTGAAAAAAATATTGTTAAATACAATTACTGCATTACTGTTTCTGTTGAGCAGTTGTCTTCAGTTACTGATTTGGGTGTCACTAGACTTAATACTGGCTGGCATGTTCGGTTCAAAGGCTTACTGTTTGTTAGGGTTTATAAAACGCAATCACCTCCCTGCATTCTCTATTATACCAGTTTACAAACTTATTGTCCTATCGTTAGACCCGTCTTAGGGTATGGTAGTATGGTATGGAACCCTCATCAAGTCACTTCCATTAAGGGGGGCGCCTGGTTTAGAAGGGCAAAATTTAAGAGTATTTGGAAATTTCTTTTAGAAAAACGGTAAAATGTACAGCTTTCTAAGCTAGTACATACCTATATTGTACCTTTGAGAGCACGCAAAATATTTTTTCATTGAAGATTATCAAAATTTATCGTATATATCATAGGATATCTACAGGGCGTTCGCGAAAGTGTTACCAATTGGTGTGCATTCTAGCGACTACAATAGCTGTTCAAATTTTGAAAATAAATTTTTTTCTAATAGAATATAAAATTATCTACTCAATGAACCTCTAATATTAAACAATTTCTTAAAATTATGAAAACGCCAGCTCTTTAAAGTGAAAATTTTGATTTTGATGAAAAAAATCCCTTCACTTTTAACAATAATAATTGTTTAAATTAATATTTTCATCAATATCTGAGGTTCACCTAATAGAAAATGTAATGCTTAAAAGGCATGCAAAAGGAAATCTTGATAGTTGAAATAGTTTTTGAGTTATCGTGCACACCAATTTCAAAAACAGTGTTTCGAGAAAAACGAGTTTAAAGTTTTTGTTATGAATATCTACCATAAACAATAACCTTACGATTGTTTACTGATTATCTAATATACTTAGTGCATATAGCAAACTTTATGCGTCTTTAAAACGGTCATTTAGCTCCATTTTTTCTCTCTACGAATTATTTAAGCCTCCATCGCACTGCTCAAGCTACGGCGCTGCTGCCTCGCCAACCTCTCGCGGTCATAGATGTCGGCGTTAATCTTGAATTGCTGCCCCATTTCTATGTCTAATTCTTTCATTATGTTAGTTACAGTAGAGTTACGTTCATATAAAACTTCTGCAGTTATGTAGGCGGCGATTTCGCTATTTTTTTTCCAGAATTAGGGTGTTTAGGAACCAGGCGCCAAACAGTTGATCTCTTGTTGGTATTTTGTGTATGCTCTCCAATAAGTCTTTCTGCAAGTGCACCGGAAACTGCTAAAAATTCTATAATCCTGTTAAAATGCGTAGGATAACAACCCACACTTTTATTAGTAAGAGTGTACATTTTTCTATCAGTTGCACTCTTTACCAGTTTTTCTTCTTCTTTCTCTGCGTATTGATTACCATAAAACTTACATTCCTGGGTTTTATTTCACGAAAACTTTGGTTTTTTTCTTCCTTTCGGATAAGGAATTGTACGGTTAAACTAAAAACATGAGAAACTACGACTGAAACATCCAAAAGTTTCTCTAAGACTGGCTTCACTCAGAAAGAAGAATCGGAAGAAATCCGATGCAACGAATCATAGTGCGCCTAACTTTTATTACATCAAGGTATCTCTGGACCTTTCTTATTACGAGAAAGAGAAGAAAAGAATGCCCTCAAAACATAAATAGGGTAGAAAAGAATACCCAACAACCATATAATCNCGGGAATCGAACCCGGGACCGCTTTCATTGAAGTTGAACGCGTTGCCCACTTGGCTATCGGGAGCCCCTTCTGTGATATCACCTGGTCTGTTGATTCTACTAATAATATTCTATATCCTGTGAAATAGTCTGATAACGTTTGATACTGTGCTCGACTGGATTAATGAAATTAAACTTAGGCAACATGTTCCTTTCCCGTCTCATAATAATAATTTTCTCAACCTTGTTTTTTACTATGAGTGGCAAGTCAACTAAATGCCATTGCAGGGTAATCAATTTAAACAGCTGCATTGATGTTTTATCTGATCACATCCCTGTTTTACTCGAGGTTGAATTGGATTCTGTGCCTCATGTGAAAAAAACCCCTCCTAAGGCAATTCAACTGGAAGAGAATTGACATTCGTACATTTCAACAAACTCTTCACCACTTTCCTTCGTTATTAGTTGAAAATTCTTCCTCTGTTGGTGACTCTTGTGATGTGTTTTACTCTTTATTACATAGTGCAATATCTAAATGTGTGCCATCAATAAGAGTTAACGCAGTGAAATGCCGTTTGGTTTAATGCAGAATTAATCTCTGCACTGAAAGCAAAGTTAAGAAGATTTGGCATTAGAAGTACTCTCATCTAAGAACTGACTACGCTGAATTTTCGACTCTTCGAACCGAGTTTAAGAATATGCAAATTCTGAAATACAGTTCTTATCAATATAGATTCATCCTTAAAAGATGATCCTAAACTCTTTTGGAGATATACTATACTAGATTCACCATCATGAAGACACCATTTAAAATGCATTGGCCCATACATTTTAAACGGGAGATATTCGGGCGCTGTTGCGACTTTTGCATAAAAATATATAGTAAGTTAAAATTGTTTGAATTTTTTCAGTATTGAATGGAATTGATGCCGGATTTTACTGTGTGTTTAACTTTTGGATCTTTACTACCATAATTACATAAAAAACGAAAATGTTACATTTCAAAGAAATTCTGGATTTTTTT
>KZ308540.1:815984-831424 GCA_000376725.2 Ladona fulva
GATTTTACCATCGATACGGGAGCAACCAGATCAGTGATGAGACCGGACATGACTTTTACCCGACCACAGTTTTGCTAGAGAAAAGCTGCAGATGTGCAGTGACAGGACGAAGATGAGACTTGACCAGAAAGCGACGGTTAGCCCCTATGAGGAAGGCGACTTGGTGTGGTTGTATCAACCCCAGAGAAGAACGGGACTAAGTCCAAAGCTACAGACCTTGGGATGGGCCATACAGAATTATGAAGCGGATCAACGACATCGTGTACAGGATCCAATTAACGCCTAAGACGAAACCGAAGGTGGTTCATATCGAGCGGCTAAGTTCATATAGAGGGAGAGGCACATCATGTTGGGCATATGGTGGCACTATTCGGGACGAATATCATTTATAGAGGGGGAGTGTTGTAGCAATGAGACAGTTGTGGAAACGGGTGTTGTAGCAACAGGTCGGTTGTGGAAACCAGTGTTGTAGCAACGAGACAGTTGTGGAAATGAAAGAGAGTGATTGTTGGGAGAGAGATCACTGCAGACATATTGGAAGAGCGATGAACCGAAGGTGGACGTTATTAAAGTTCTTTACAAAAGTGCAGGGTTTTTTTGCTCATTTATCCCTTAACCCAATACGTAACAATATTATTCTTTTATATATTTCGTGAATTTTTATATTTTTTGGTAGCCCTCCCAAAAGCAGGATAGATGTAACTTGGGATGTGAATAACATTCGTGGCTATATTTTGTAGCAACAAGACAGTTGTGGATACGAAAGGCAGACATCTTGGAGGGGCCGTGAACCGAAGGTGGACATTATAAATGTTCTTAGAATATAGGGCGGTGTTTTGTTTTTGCTATTTTTACTCACTTATCCCTGAACCTAAGGGTACATAACAATACGTTAGGTAAGTACTCCAGTATATATTGTACTGCTACACGTAGGTTATGGAGTCTCAGCCTTAACTACAACTCTCTTTCACTTGGCCCTTTTATGTTGGGTCAGTACCAACAGGAAACTATGAAGAAAAGTGAGACATCAATCATAGCTGTCATAGCTTTGATCCCAGAAGCCCAAATACTCAATTTTTTCTGTGAAGTATGCTTTGTGCAGATTATGAGAAGGAAACGCCAAAGACAGCCTTAACCAAGGGAAATTTTATTGCACTAACCGTCTTTACATCTAATCTGATAACTGTAAACCCGGTCATCCCAGAACCCCGGCTTCGTAATTTGAAATAAATATACTTCTTACTAGCTCTCCAAAATATTTTCTCAAATTTTGACTCAAGAATTCAGAAACAGTTCATAACTAGAAACTAGGTTGTAAATAATAATTTATTATTCATAGTTATATATCTTCTACAGCCCTCAGATTTGTTAGAAATTAACAGGACCCGAAAAGCTACATATAAGAAATTAAAAATGTTTATTTTTATAAAAATATTTAATTTTTGGCAACTATTTGGATGATAGTTAAAATAAAAACAATTAAAACACAAATATTTACGACACCATGCACAGCATAAAAAACTCTCAGATTTTCAGGGACATTTGTTTTGCAGAACGTCTTTTGAACACAATTGACTGACATTTAGAAATGCATTAAGGCATTGAGGATGCCATTCTCCCAGCGCTGTGGTAGATCCTTCCAGGACAATTTCACTGATTTGTTCCGTTGTAGGGATTTTAAGGACCACTTTGAATGTAGCTTTGCCTCAGTAACGACCTTCACTTTCATTTCCAAGGGCACCGTGGAGCACTTCTTTTTCTTTGGAGTTGGTATATACTCGGAAGAACTGGAAGATTCAATAGGACTGATTCGCTCTTCGACCTCTTCCTTGGCTATATTAGGTGGATCGTTGAAATCCTTCATAATGTCGCAGTTATTCTCTTCCATCATTATATCGCCATCAACGAAGGACATCTCCAAATACATTTCTAAAAATCTATCATAAGTTTCCTTACCAATCAATTTAGAACGGTTAGAACTTGGAAAAGTTACTTTTCCAGCAATGTAATTGTCATTTGGGAGTAGTTCTACACAAAAACTAAATGAATTGGCGAATTTCTGTTTCAATTTGTTGCCCGATTCTGGATCATCCGTCAATGCCAAGCAGGTAGATCGAATTTCTTGCTTCATAATCAATTGACTCTATAAATAATTGGTGAATTACCAGTAAAGTGATCAATATAAAGAAAAATTAATATTTTTTGTAAATTCGCTATTTGCCTAACACGAAGTAGATTAAGTATACTTCCTTTCAATGCTAAGAATAGTATGGTGAAAAATGTCTACTAATGGAGAAGACAAAGTTCAGCATTAAAGAAAAACTACTCTTTCTTTCTCTACATGATGTTCTTTCTACGATACTCTCTTTCAAACTATTTGAAAACTAAACTCACTATTCGCCTCAAAATCTACTAGGGTTCAGGAATGACCAGGTTTACAGTTATCAGAGCAGATGTAAAAAGGATTAAGACAAAATTTCCCTCGTTTAAGGCAGTCTTTGGTGTTTCCTTCTTGTCCGTCGAAAGTAAGAATGGGAAAAACCAGGTATGCATAACGCTACAAGTATATAGGAAGAACATCATCTACAATGTACCGAACAACAAACTGCACTGAAAATATCGCAATGAAACGGGCTATTTCTTTGCCGTTTGCGTTACGAAAACATGTCTAATGACAAAATCTTGATTATCAATCCTCTATCGTTCTGGGAAGTGCTCAAAATGAATTCTCTATAATCTGCACAAAGGATACTTTATGGAAAAAATTGATTATTTGGGCTTATGGGATCAAAGCTATGACAGCTATGATTGATGTCTCACTTTTCTTCGTAGTTTCCTGTTGGTACTGACCCAACATAAAAGGGCCAAGTCAAAGACACTTGTAGTTAAGGCTGACACTCCATAACCTACGTGTAGCAGTACAATATATACTGTAGTACCTACCTAACGTATATTCGAATAAATCTTGACGAGAAAGGTAAAGAATGTCTGGGAGGTACGAAGATGAAAATAAATAGCTGAAAAATTAAATTGTTTGTGAAAAAAAAGGAGATAAATATGTTTTTAGATTGAAAATTTCGCTATATCAATGGCAATGCATGAGTGTCGCTGGGTTGCCTAACCTCGATTTTCAGTTGCAAAGTTTGCATAAACAAAGGCGCATTGAGTTGAACGGCCAGACAAGAGTCTGTTAGTTTTGTGCAAGGAACGTGTTGTGAAATTTTTGTGTAAATCTGCATTACACAAACCTGACGTGTTCCTTGTTAGTTTCAACAGGAATCATACCCAATAAGCAATTCTGCACTCTAATAGAGAATCTATATAACCCTGACTTTGCAATATTTACTCATATTATGCACAAACTATTAAAATAAATAATTTTATTTTTGTAGTTAATGATTAATGGCATTACTTTCATGACACAATTAAAACCTCTTCCATGAGGAAATGCATAAGAATTTTCTTCTTTTGTAGTCTACATAATGAAACGAAGAAATGAAGCTCTTTTCAGAATTGTCATAGTTTGAAAGAAAATAACTTTTAAATGTATCAGCTGCAGTGGTACAACAATTCAATGGATGAACAACTTTCCAATAGGCATTGCATGACTACAAGAACAATAATTCAAATATTATTCATTGAACCTGAAGCTTAAAACACAAACATATCAAGTGTACATACAAATTAATTCATATATAAATTATAAATGATACTCAGTGATGAGCTTTCTGTTTGAAATTGCAATACCATGTCAAAAATTCTTACTAATACACTTCCCTGATTACTAGGAAGTTCAGTGGAAGAGAGGCCCACTTAGAACTAACCTCACCAATAAATATATCTGATTAACCAGGAAGGATTAAGCATCCAAGTTATCCAAGTAATTGTTCACCTGTCTGCAAAATGTTTTTTCCCCAATTCATCAGAGTTCTAAAGCAAGTTACAGGACATCCTCAAAATTTCCAAAGATTTTTTGCATAAACTCATAAAGGATTAAGAATTGTCTAGTAGCAACTTACAATTCAAAATTGATATAATGATATTCTAATTCTACATTCAAAAAGATTGACAAATCAGCAATAAAAAGAGAATTTTTATCTACCACATGGCATTTTAATTAAATACACTCTAATTCAAAAACATCTTTTTTGTTTTACCGATTTTATTTATGTAATTGCCACACGATTAGGGAAGAGGTTTGACAATTAAACTATTAGTGAGTAAATTAAAGAACTCATTTATTCACAAAAAATATTCACATATTTCTGCCCTCTTTTCTATTAAAGAAATTTTGCTTTGTTGTCCTTTCATATAGAGGTGCACACAATTTAATCTTAGTTTCCCAAGTGACGACTGCCCTCTGATATTTTCATAATATAGAATCATATAATTTGCCCTCACCTTTGGGGTAGGTCTCTATCATAAAAAATAATGAAACAAACAATTCTACCACAGCTTATAATCCATGCATAATTGCAATACTAGAGGGAAAAACAATCTATTCACTCCAAGCTAAGTCTGAAGATGTTTCTAAAATCCTTTATAGTAACTGCTATTGAGTTATGAAATGCACTAATTCTTCAATTACCTCCATTTCTGTCTCCACTTTCTCATCTTCTAAGAGTCCCTAAATTAGTATGCCTTCTCTTACTCTTCACCACATCTACCTTATCACAGATCAACATGAGGTTGAAAGTCTTTCCATGCTGCATTGAGCAACGTTCTCTACACTAATCCTCTGGTCTCTTGGTCCAAAAGTTTTCATGCACAATTACTATTAATTTCCCTCCTTATTTATTTTTGTCAAATTTACTATACTGTTTAATGTATGTAAGTGTCTAATTCTTCGCCCAAAGTCAAGAAAACCCAAGAAACGACCATTTCGAAAATAATTCAATTATTTTTTGCATTCATTGAAACTTCATGTATTCCTAGAGAATCATATTTAGAATAATAATCTACAACAAAAGTTTACCTTAATTTAAATTATAGGAATCACCAGACTGTATAGCACTAGGGTGTTCAGGGACCTGGCTCCATACTCTATGTCGTGTANTCACAGAAAAACCAAACTTTTAGCAGAAATGTGTTAAATAGTTGTAAAGCAAAATCCGCGTTTCTGAGATCCGACCATGATTTATTGACCTTTGATAAGCGTCTGAATTAAAAATCGATCTCCTCCTACAAATTTGATCCTACGCAGTTGAAATTTTTACTACGCGCTATTTAAATGATTTAGAAAAAATAAGCAAGGGCGATTTTCCCTAAATGCATTTGGGGGAGAGATATGAGGTGGCCTATAATGATGATGTTGCTCCGGCGAGGCGACGTTGCCGCCTCCTTGGGACGAGAAAGCGCGCCAAGCATTTGAACCGTGCTGATAGTGCCTTGGCCGTAGCTGCAAGGGAGGCGCCTATTGAAACACAAAGTATTTTGGTGCTTTTACTTGTCTTTTCCCTGAGGAATTGCCACAAGAACTGCTCGTGTCTTACACATTTATATTTACAGTAATATCCCTCAAACTTGAATCCCAATCCCTCATTACCAAACACATTATGGATATATTAGAAGCTAGGGAAAGTTGTCATGTTCTTCGTGCAAATCAGCTGATACATAAGCAACTGTTGGGTAAACTTCTCACAAGTAAANGACCAAATCGTAGCGGACCAAAATTCCGGGTGCCCTTATAGCACAAGGAACCATCTGCTGCAGCACAATAACAGAGGCCAGTTTCATCAGCGTTGTAAATGTTATCAGCACAACATTATTTTCTAAAGTAGGAATTTTAATATTTTGCCATAGTTCAGCACTGATATTATTTGCACTTTCCTTTCCAGTGTGCGCTTTTTAAAATTTAATATTGTATATTGATTTCCACCAACCAACCTTCCGTTGCTTTAAAATCGTTATGTCCCAGTTTTTTAGCGGTCTTCTGTGACTTCTTCAACAATGGGCCACTGATATTCACGCCTAGCCCACTAACTATGAAAAACCACTAATTTAGTGCTTCTTCAACTTCTGGATCCTTTCCGTTGCGTTTTCTTTTAGATGTTCCTGTTTGTCCCTCCTGTAATGTCCATTCCATAGTAGCTGATAACGTAGTTGATAAGTAACGTAGTTGATTCTCCTGTTGAAAGAGACGCACTATAGTAGGTTTTGGTACACCAGTTTTCTCAGCTAGTGTGCGATGTCTTGAATACAATATCTGGCTTTTTTATTTTATCCAGCAACTAATTTTGCTTACCAGTTTAAAATCATTTCTCAGCATTTTGGCAGAGGTTAAATTTTCAAATAAGAGCGAACAAACAGAGATAACGGTAGGCTATAAAGCAGAAGCATGTTACACCTCTCAAAGGTTAAAAACACAAAGGAAGCAGGTTGTTAACTGGTAGTTGCCATACGCCATTGGAAGCTCAAGGGGTATCAACCTAAATCTAGTTGGCAGCTATGCCTATGTTAATATCTCGTGTACTTACTTAATCGCGCTTCTTCGACGGGCGACGATAGATGACAGACTGGAAACTAGCGTCTGTCACTGTCCCGATTAAGTGATTAAATTATGTATTACATTAATAGTTTGGTTTCCGTTCCTAGAGATTTGGCCCAAATAAGCGGCTGCCCCAGTAAAACGGTGGACCAACTAAGCAGAATTGACTGTATAACAATATGAAGAAATGAAAGCAAATTCTGAAAAAAATACTGATGTGTATTGTTTCAATACAATGATACACCTGAACAACAGTTCCAGCAGCGGCATGAATAGTATCATTTCAGTTTCACTGAGAAAGTCAAGCTACAAACTCCAATGTCAATCCAACATTGAATATCTGTGAATTTGCAGAAACATTATATGAAGAAAGAAAGAGCACATCTACGTCTTAAAAGCTTTAAATTGGTAACAACAACCCAGGTGTCCCGGAAATCTCTAGATTTTTTTCCCCTGAGTTTTCCAGGTTTTCCTAAAAAAATTTCCAGGGCTTCATTGAGTTTTGCTCGAGATACATTTTGATTGAATTTGCTATCGAACGCGCATATTAGACGAAAAAAATTATCATGGCTACCTTGAGTTGTATGACAGGTAAAAAGTGGTAAGTAACAAGTAAACTTCAAGTTATATTTCAAAGAAAAATATACAAAACTGGTCATATGACAATGAAATTGACATTCATGGAATAAATCTATGGAGATGGAAATTAAAATGCTCCGCTAAATACTGAGAACAAAATTTGCAAATAGAATTTTAATGAAGGTGACAAAATTCAGAATATTAGAAGCAACATACCAATAAAATATGTCAATGGTATAATTCTTTCAATAATTTCACTTCCACTTCAAGGCTGGCGTTGCCATGGAAAAGAATGCAGATAAGCTTGACAAATCTCTTCAAATTGCCAAATCCACTTTTATCTCCGATTATGTTAATCCAGAACTGGTCAAGACGATCATTATCCCTATCAAACTCTTTCAGCATGTTTTGCACTGACCTGATCTCCAAAAGATTTTTGAACTCTTTTTCAATGGCATCTGCCTCATAGCCACCAATGCGGTTCAATTCAGTGAGATGAGTCAATGCTAAGCCTAAACGTCTCTTGGCAACTTTGCTGTCAATTGCCACTTCTGGATCCAAACATGTGATAGCCTTTGTGAAGGAATAGGCCAGGGGGGATTTATCGAGAATTTTTGATACCATAGTCTTCATAAAAATTCGGCATTCATGTCGGAACCCTAAGATATCCTTATCTGACACCTCACACTGACCAAGAGCTTTTTTGGTTCCATAACCAATATCAACTTTCTGAGGTGGTAGCAGATTACTATCGGCAGTCAGATCTATCTGAAAGATAGTCTGGCTGTTTATGACTTCAGGTTTCACAAACTTACTCATCAAATCTACCACAAGAGATTGAAGGGAAGTATAAAGAAAAGGAGCTAATGGAGCATCTGACTGAAATTTCATCAGAAACGGCTCGACCAGAGCAGCCATAGTCTCAAAGAAGGCAAGGCGAGCTCTCAATATGTTGCAATTCAAGCACTCATGCACTACCTGGTAACTGTAACTGTCAGGAATTCCAATAGTGAGTTTTGGTTTGGGTTTTACCTCCCTTTGTTCCTTCTTCACTCTTTCTACTTCCTTTACATACGCTTCAAGAGCTGGTAAGATTTGCTGTGCTCTAGCGGCCACAATTTTATTTTCGACCCATCGTATGGCGCAAAACTTCTGCGGGAAAACAGAGGTGCCGGTAATGTTGGTATAATCAGCTCGCCGAGCAGGAACATTTTTGAATAGATTATATACAGCTCTCAGATACTGGACAAGGTTCCAGCCAGCGCTTACGCAACCTGTCTTGAATGCACCATGTACAGTATGTAATCCACAAGTCCCAAAATCTATAAGTGCAGGATCCTCTGGTTCACCCTCAACTTTCAGCTTACTTTTTAGTTCCTTAAGGAATGCCTTATTTACGTTAGGGCCATCCATGGAGACCTGAATGACTTGCCCTTTCAGGTTTACTTTGGACTGGGATGTATGTGCGGCGGAAAAACGCGTCGCCAAAATCGTACCACCTTCAAATCACTCAGATCGCGAACAAACAGGACTAATAATAGAGAACATGGAGAAAAAATATTTCCGTTTGGCGTGACGATATGCTTTTTCACAGGCATACTAAAACAAAATTCAGCAATGCCACCGTGGCGTCACATGGTGTGTTAACATAAACTGTCTATATTATTAACGTAAATTGTTTCATTAACAAAACACGTAGAGAATGATTCAACATCATAAGTAAAAAGTGGTAAGGTAGCTTACAAGCTTTAAAAACTTGGATACCTGTAATATTAACGTAGTTACAGATATGAAATCAATTTCTACCCTTTTGGAACAGATTCTAAACAATTGGCAATTTCTGAGAACATGAAATTGTAAATATTAAAGGTCAGATTACAATCTATTAAGTACGACATATCCCTGGTTCCGAATGAATTAATCAGGATACATATTCCGCGATTTTCACAATACTTTCTCTGAATGGACACGTCTCTGTCAAAACTACATCGTGTTAGTAAGCAAACTAATAGTACTTACATTTCGGAAGACGCAAACTATCAAGAAAATTTCTCCTTAGCCACAGTTCTTTACACTCAAAGCTTATTGCTGGTTACGGAGAATATCTATGGCAAGCAAGATGCGAGTGAAACAAGGACACTTCGGTAACCTCAACACTTTGTAACGATTTACAGCAAATCTTTGAAATGTTACATTGTAAAACAACAAACTTTGAAGTATTTAAATGGGCTTACAGACAACATTTCATGCCAAGGCCATCGAGAGCCGAGCCGGTTTAATCCCTAAAGGAAATCGGCTGCCATACAATTTCCAGGGTTTTTAGAAAAATGAAAAAAATTCCCTGATTATTTCAAGAGTTTTCCAGAACAATAAATATCCCTGATTATTCCAGGTTTTCCCGGTTTTCCAGGTCGCCGGACACCCTGAACAACACTGTCATTGAAACATTTCTTCTTCTCGGGGAATGTTTACCAAACTAATACACAGCCCAAAACAAAAGCCATGGAACAATCATTCGCAAAAGATATAAACATATATTTTTCCTGGTGACCCAACAAATTCCCTGAGTTAACCCTGAGGTTTCCAGAAGATTGAAATTTCCTTAGTTTTCAAGTATTTCCAAGTTAGTGGACACCCTGCACTTGCATGTTAAGAAACTAGAGCTATTGGAAACTCCTTAAAAGAAGAAAAACTAGGAGTTAGTAGAATTTGATGGAGAAGAACAGAAATGGCGAGTGGAGAAAGAAAGTTAATGAGACAAAGAAAAAACTGATTTGATATTATGCAAGTGTTTTCTAAACATCAAAGAAGGGCCAAGAGGTACCTATTACTATAATTATTACATTTTTCAATGTGATCCAGGTGACTGTTGCCTTCTGCCAGTTGGTAGCAAGCATAGTATTCATATTAAAGGCAAATATTCCATAAAATGCTTGACATTGGTGAAACAGTAAAGGGAAAGAGAATCAAATGAGGTTGAGAAGGATAATACATTGTTTTTAACGTGATAAAAACACCCATATCTGCATTAATACTCTGGCATATGATATAATCATAGAAATACAGTAAAGGATATCTTACTTATAAAAATAGAGACATATCCTAAGTTTTTACTGTCTTGAATCTAATATGTCCAACCTCTACCTTGTGGAACAGCACATTTTAAGTACTAGGAACAAACACTTTTTAATTTTAATTTAATTTTAATTGTTTTTTATTTTGCAACTAGTTTCATCAACATCATCAGGTCTAGTCAAGTCTAGGCCTAGACGAAACTAGTTGCAAATAAAAAATATTTTCTGCGGAAATCAATAAGTGTTCATTAGTACTTCTTTAGTTTTCACTGACTTTTTACAAATACAAAGCTGAATTTCACAAAGGTGCCATATTTGTATGCACACAGATACAGCACCAGATTCAGCTTGTTTAATATAAATTGTTGAAATGTTTACATGAATTTTACCATATTATTTTGTAGTTAATACCTTCTTAAATATTAACATTGTAAGTCATAGCAAAATAGAATTACTAAATCTTATGACAAATGTGCTGTCCTTGATTTTATGCTTCTCCATTTTTATAGTTATTATTATACCGATAAATGTTTTTTAAGTTGTAATTGCTATCATTGTGAAAAAAATTATGGTTGCCATTACTAATATCAATATCACTGTTAATATAAGAAAATCAAAATATCAAAGGAAGATAATCCAAGAAATTATGTCAATGTACAACAGATATAGACTTGAAATATTTATTTAAAATTCTCTCCATTTATTAACTGAAAAGTCCTCAATAAATATTTCCAATTTTAAATTAAAATTATGGAAGTTCAAATGCAAATTAAAATTAGAATTAAACATTAATTACCTCATTGGTTATATTTCGAATAGACCAAGGAACTTGATAGCCATATAATCGCAACCGAACAATGTAACCAAGAAGTAGACCATTGCGATGCTCTTCAGCAGGAGGCTGCCACTGGACTATAATTTCTGAAGGAGACCTGGGAGACCCAACCAGGCCAAGTGGTGGTCCTGATGGAGCTAAAATGACAAAAATATATCTATTTTAAAACATTTAGATGTCAACTTTATTTAGTGAGATCATTTTCTTTCATCAAACCAAGCATACTGACAAGGAACATGTCAGGTTTGTGTAACACGGATTTACACGATAATTTCAGGACACTTTCCTTGCACCAAAATAACAGACACTTGCCTGGCCGTTCAACTCAATGCGCCTTTGCATATGCAAAATTTGCAACTGAAAATCGAGGTTAGGCAACCACGCGACACACATGCATTGCCATTGATATAGCGAAATTTTCAATCTAAAAACATATTTATCAAGACAAGTTGTACTTCCGGAATATGTCAGTCATCTAGTAGACCGGTTAAGAGTCACCCACAGTTTTGCTAGAGAAAAGCTGAAGATGTGCAGTGACAGGACGAAGATGAGACTTGACCAGAAAGCGACGGTTAGCCCCTATGAGGAAGGCGACTTGGTGTGGTTGTATCAACCCCAGAGAAGAACGGGACTAAGTCCAAAGCTACAGACCTTGGGATGGGCCATACAGAATTATGAAGCGGATCAACGACATCGTGTACAGGATCCAATTAACGCCTAAGACGAAACCGAAGGTGGTTCATATCGAGCGGCTAAGTCCATATAGAGGGAGAGGCACATCATGTTGGGCATATGGTGGCACTATTCGGGACGAATATCATTTATAGAGGGGGAGTGTTGTAGCAATGAGACAGTTGTGGAAACGGGTGTTGTAGCAACAGGTCGGTTGTGGAAACCAGTGTTGTAGCAACGAGACAGTTGTGGAAATGAAAGAGAGTGATTGTTGGGAGAGAGATCACTGCAGACATATTGGAAGAGCGATGAACCGAAGGTGGACGTTATTAAAGTTCTTTACAAAAGTGCAGGGTTTTTTTGCTCATTTATCCCTTAACCCAATACGTAACAATATTATTCTTTTATATATTTCGTGAATTTTTATATTTTTTGGTAGCCCTCCCAAAAGCAGGATAGATGTAACTTGGGATGTGAATAACATTCGTGGCTATATTTTGTAGCAACAAGACAGTTGTGGATACGAAAGGCAGACATCTTGGAGGGGCCGTGAACCGAAGGTGGACATTATAAATGTTCTTAGAATATAGGGCGGTGTTTTGTTTTTGCTATTTTTACTCACTTATCCCTGAACCTAAGGGTACATAACAATACGTTAGGTAGGTACTCCAGTATATATTGTACTGCTACACGTAGGTTATGGAGTCTCAGCCTTAACTACAACTCTCTTTCACTTGGCCCTTTTATGTTGGGTCAGTACCAACAGGAAACTATGAAGAAAAGTGAGACATCAATCATAGCTGTCATAGCTTTGATCCCAGAAGCCCAAATACTCAATTTTTTCTGTGAAGTATGCTTTGTGCAGATTATGAGAAGGAAACGCCAAAGACAGCCTTAACCAAGGGAAATTTTATTGCACTAACCGTCTTTACATCTAATCTGATAACTGTAAACCCGGTCATCCCAGAACCCCGGCTTCGTAATTTGAAATAAATATACTTCTTACTAGCTCTCCAAAATATTTTCTCAAATTTTGACTCAAGAATTCAGAAACAGTTCATAACTAGAAACTAGGTTGTAAATATTAATTTATTATTCATAGTTATATATCTTCTACAGCCCTCAGATTTGTTAGAAATTAACAGGACCCGAAAAGCTACATATAAGAAATTAAAAATGTTTATTTTTATAAAAATATTTAATTTTTGGCAACTATTTGGATGATAGTTAAAATAAAAACAATTAAAACACAAATATTTACGACACCATGCACAGCATAAAAAACTCTCAGATTTTCAGGGACATTTGTTTTGCAGAACGTCTTTTGAACACAATTGACTGACATTTAGAAATGCATTAAGGCATTGAGGATGCCATTCTCCCAGCGCTGTGGTAGATCCTTCCAGGACAATTTCACTGATTTGTTCCGTTGTAGGGATTTTAAGGACCACTTTGAATGTAGCTTTGCCTCAGTAACGACCTTCACTTTCATTTCCAAGGGCACCGTGGAGCACTTCTTTTTCTTTGGAGTTGGTATATACTCGGAAGAACTGGAAGATTCAATAGGACTGATTCGCTCTTCGACCTCTTCCTTGGCTATATTAGGTGGATCGTTGAAATCCTTCATAATGTCGCAGTTATTCTCTTCCATCATTATATCGCCATCAACGAAGGACATCTCCAAATACATTTCTAAAAATCTATCATAAGTTTCCTTACCAATCAATTTAGAACGGTTAGAACTTGGAAAAGTTACTTTTCCAGCAATGTAATTGTCATTTGGGAGTAGTTCTACACAAAAACTAAATGAATTGGCGAATTTCTGTTTCAATTTGTTGCCCGATTCTGGATCATCCGTCAATGCCAAGCAGGTAGATCGAATTTCTTGCTTCATAATCAATTGACTCTATAAATAATTGGTGAATTACCAGTAAAGTGATCAATATAAAGAAAAATTAATATTTTTTGTAAATTCGCTATTTGCCTAACACGAAGTAGATTAAGTATACTTCCTTTCAATGCTAAGAATAGTATGGTGAAAAATGTCTACTAATGGAGAAGACAAAGTTCAGCATTAAAGAAAAACTACTCTTTCTTTCTCTACATGATGTTCTTTCTACGATACTCTCTTTCAAACTATTTGAAAACTAAACTCACTATTCGCCTCAAAATCTACTAGGGTTCAGGAATGACCAGGTTTACAGTTATCAGAGCAGATGTAAAAAGGATTAAGACAAAATTTCCCTCGTTTAAGGCAGTCTTTGGTGTTTCCTTCTTGTCCGTCGAAAGTAAGAATGGGAAAAACCAGGTATGCATAACGCTACAAGTATATAGGAAGAACATCATCTACAATGTACCGAACAACAAACTGCACTGAAAATATCGCAATGAAACGGGCTATTTCTTTGCCGTTTGCGTTACGAAAACATGTCTAATGACAAAATCTTGATTATCAATCCTCTATCGTTCTGGGAAGTGCTCAAAATGAATTCTCTATAATCTGCACAAAGGATACTTTATGGAAAAAATTGATTATTTGGGCTTATGGGATCAAAGCTATGACAGCTATGATTGATGTCTCACTTTTCTTCGTAGTTTCCTGTTGGTACTGACCCAACATAAAAGGGCCAAGTCAAAGACACTTGTAGTTAAGGCTGACACTCCATAACCTACGTGTAGCAGTACAATATATACTGTAGTACCTACCTAACGTATATTCGAATAAATCTTGACGAGAAAGGTAAAGAATGTCTGGGAGGTACGAAGATGAAAATAAATAGCTGAAAAATTAAATTGTTTGTGAAAAAAAAGGAGATAAATATGTTTTTAGATTGAAAATTTCGCTATATCAATGGCAATGCATGAGTGTCGCTGGGTTGCCTAACCTCGATTTTCAGTTGCAAAGTTTGCATAAACAAAGGCGCATTGAGTTGAACGGCCAGACAAGAGTCTGTTAGTTTTGTGCAAGGAACGTGTTGTGAAATTTTTGTGTAAATCTGCATTACACAAACCTGACGTGTTCCTTGTCAGTTTCAACAGGAATCATACCCAATAAGCAATTCTGCACTCTAATAGAGAATCTATATAACCCTGACTTTGCAATATTTACTCATATTATGCACAAACTATTAAAATAAATAATTTTATTTTTGTAGTTAATGATTAATGGCATTACTTTCATGACACAATTAAAACCTCTTCCATGAGGAAATGCATAAGAATTTTCTTCTTTTGTAGTCTACATAATGAAACGAAGAAATGAAGCTCTTTTCAGAATTGTCATAGTTTGAAAGAAAATAACTTTTAAATGTATCAGCTGCAGTGGTACAACAATTCAATGGATGAACAACTTTCCAATAGGCATTGCATGACTACAAGAACAATAATTCAAATATTATTCATTGAACCTGAAGCTTAAAACACAAACATATCAAGTGTACATACAAATTAATTCATATATAAATTATAAATGATACTCAGTGATGAGCTTTCTGTTTGAAATTGCAATACCATGTCAAAAATTCTTACTAATACACTTCCCTGATTACTAGGAAGTTCAGTGGAAGAGAGGCCCACTTAGAACTAACCTCACCAATAAATATATCTGATTAACCAGGAAGGATTAAGCATCCAAGTTATCCAAGTAATTGTTCACCTGTCTGCAAAATGTTTTTTCCCCAATTCATCAGAGTTCTAAAGCAAGTTACAGGACATCCTCAAAATTTCCAAAGATTTTTTGCATAAACTCATAAAGGATTAAGAATTGTCTAGTAGCAACTTACAATTCAAAATT
>KZ308540.1:859254-870136 GCA_000376725.2 Ladona fulva
GAACATCGGCATACCACCCTGAGAGTAACGGTATGGTTGAGAGAGTTCATCGAACAATATCCCAGGTGCTCAGTCATTATGTGAACAGGGATAATAACGACTGGGATGAATGGCTGCCTTACGCCGTGTCAGCTTACAATACAAGCCAGCATACTAGTATTAAATATACGCCACACGAGGTCGTGTACGGTTACCAGATGAGGTCGCCCTTCGGGTGTTTTGAGCAAAGGGGCCAAGGGTGGCGTGATACGCATGTGCCCCAGCTTAGGAGGAGACTTAAGAGAGTGTGGGACGTATGCCTTAAAAACAGCAAGCGAGCGCAGGCATTACGGGCGCGGCAGTATGATAAGGGAACTAAAGTGACCCTTTATAACTCGGGCGATTTCGTTTACTTGAGTGACCCATGTGTGAAGCCCGGTAGAGTAAAAAAATTCCATTGTCCATGGAAAGGTCCTTATGAGATTCTGGAAGTAATTTCCCCAACGAATCTTCGTTTGCGGCTGCCATTCCGTACGCTAGTAGTTCACAAAAATAGGGTGAAGCCATGCGTCAATAGGATCCCACCAGATATGTTGCATTCAGCTGAGGAACGACCGAGGGGAAGGCCACGTAGAAAGAAGGATAGCAGGCAGTGCCATTCCCCTCCTTTGTTAGGATTTCCACGTGTAAACGCGGCTGGGACGCCTGCGGTCATGCATTCCGACGAATTGCATTCCTCATCCAGCCCAGCGGTGCTATCTCGAGGGGAAGTCCGGTCCCCCTCTCCTCAAACCCCCAACCCCGCTGCTGACCACGCTTCTCGGTCTTCAGAGGCCTCGCCACAACGCCACTCTGTCTCCGAGTCGCCATCACCTGCCAGGGACGAGCTGGGCGAGCAGATTCCTTCGAAGGACGTTCCGCGACAGCCGTCACCACGCGGCCCTTATCTTCTGCGGCCTAGAGGACAGCCCGATAACGACGAAGCGTCTACGGGATTGGAAGCCGGCCTTGCAGATTCCTACGAATGTCGAAACGCGGGAATCATCGTCACGCAGCCCCTATCTTTTGCGGTCCCGTGGACAGTTGGTGAGCAGTGTAGCCGAGCCAGAGACCCGTTCTACGAGAAAATCTGTATCTGAAGCATCCCCTCCCATCCCATTGCCCCAGCGGTCCCCTTATTTCTTAAGAACCCGAGGAAATTCAAACCTGTCTCGCCCTTCTTCTTCCGAACCAAGATGAACTTTTGTAAGTGGTTATTAGTTTTAAGCTTATTAGAATTAGGAAGAGGACAAATTATTTTGCCTCTAAACAATGGCATTGTGTTTGAGAGAGAGCGAGATGTGATGCTAACGGAGCATGTTTGGACTATTGTCATCAATTTTAATTTGAGAGATATATGGGATGAATACAAGAAATTAAAATTTATATTCGATGAGGTGAGAGAGAGGACTTCCAAGGAAGAGTCTGGGCCTCTGACTGCTGGTTTTAAGTTAGCACTTCAAACAATGGAGGGAGAGTACAGAAGGGTGAAGGATGAGCTGGAGCAGCGGTATGCATTTATTGCTCTTGTATTGTGGTGGCGCAAGTGGATTGTGAGTAAGTGCCAGAATTGTGCGGGTAGTTATAGAAGAAGATAGTCCGGAGTGATTTACACTAGATAGAATTTGTAAATATAGAAAAGGGTTAAAATTTTTCTGTTTGTTATCTGTTTTTCTAAATTTTATGTTGATTCTAGTAGTATATAGTCGTATGGGTGTAGTATAAACCTGGAGGTGTATCCTGGCTATAGTTGTTGGAGTTGCAGTTTACACTGCAACTCTGTTTTGGGGGGGATGGTGTAAGTGTCGGGTGATGCTTCCTTCCTCTTCCTTCCTGCGGACATAGCAGGACAGCTTAGGGAGATCCCCCAACCCTTCTTTATCTCCGGTAGCCATGTGAAGATGTCTACCTTGGAGAATACAAACGGTGGGTTGAAAGGAAGAAAGAAGGGGGAGAGGAGGGGAAAGCGGCCAAGGGGGCAGTCGGTAGAGGGACGTGGTAACGCGATGTATTAGAAAAGAATAAAGTACTCTTCGCTACGCCAATGATTTGTTCTCTTTTCCCTGCTATTCCCTAAGTGAACCTCAGCCAGTGTAAAGGAGAATTACAAATGTTACATTGTAAAGGAAATTGAGGATTTTCTACGGTTTCCTTTGAACTGCTGTTTTAGGTACTTTAACGTTTTTATGACAAATTTGCTTCGTTTCATATACTTTCCGCGGATGCAATATAAATTGCCATAAAAAACATTGGATGCAAATATTTGAGAGATATCGATGGGAATGTCACCAATTTTTGCGGAAATGCATTGAGAAATGTGGCCGCCAACCGATTTTCGTTCTATTCGTGTAGAGAAAAAATTCAAGAAAGAAAGTTTCTAAGTAAATACTGAATTTATTTTCTATGAAAGTTTAAACCCATCTATGTTATTATTAACTTCAGTAAACGAATATATATTACGGAGTCGGCACTGAGCACCGGGCGGACTGTAGTGATTCGAGTGATCTAAACGCAACAACACCATCACTCCATGTACGTATTATTATAATTAATGATGGTATATACACAGAACGTGAGAAAGTCTGTTTCATGTTGAAAGTGTATGTACATTTAATGATTGATAGAAATATACCACCGGAGTAATTATAGTTTAGCATGTGAGACTTTTTATGGAACAACTGCCATGAAAATGGTAATATTCAAACACAAGCGTCTTCATAAAAATAGCCTAAATTAACGGATAAAAATATAAAATCTAACTGAATATATGGAAGCGAGTTATTGAGTCAACATAGTACGATTGAGTACGAGATGAAGAATGCACGCTGAACTTACGATTGGTTAAAAGAAAAGCAACATAGTTTAAATCTGACAATTAGCTGCTGGAAAAAAGTATTTCAAGATACAATAGCACTGTATTTACAACCACCACAAGAGTGTTTTCAGAACCTAAATGAAAGTCTAAAAAATTTGCTCTTAAGAATCTCATAAACTTTGCTGCTGGGACAAATTTTCAGTGTTAGAATCGTGACTCTTACCAATCATTTCCACATCATGTTTACCATTTGAATAAATTAATGCCACAAACAAGGATTTTTAAGGTTATGTATATATGAATTCCACTAATATATACAGCACCACCAACGAAATCTGTTGTTCTTTTTTTTCATAACCTCTTTCATTATTGTCATGGTACTTGCCCTATGTTTCTTCCTAAATATTTCTTATAGCAGATATATTGTTGATCAGAAAGGAATCTATTCTATCGCTCATGAAAATAATATGAACGAACAATTCAGACGGAAATTGATTTTCAGTGATATACGAGACAACACCATGACATTTGACTGTTCAAGTAAGTCTCAAAGTTATTTCCACTCCCACAGATGCGGCATTGGAATTGGAACATTAGAACCAATGGCAATATTACTTGATATCGATGGCCTTTATGTTTTGTTATTTCCACATTTGAATATTCCTATAGTTTCAAGAATAATTCATTTCAACAAGTCAAAAATGTGCAACTTCATCGTGTCATGTGCCGCTAACTAACAATCTGCCTACATCAATTAGTAATTGCAAAGGTTGAGAGGGGTGGGACACGATAAGTCTGGCAACGCATGATAATATGTCTGGAGCAGATGTGTAATCTCTTTAGATAAGGAGTTAAATACCTCTCATTTCCCTGGTCCAGAGGATATAAATCCCTGGAATTCTTTTCACCGACCTAGCATCGAGACTAGGATCATTTTGGGAGCGGTCTCTTCAGTACGGGGTAGAGAATCACTTCCTGTATTTGCAGTTTAAATTTAAATTCCCTAGCATTATTACACCTTAGGGGTGTATTAATCTCTATTTATGTATATGGTGTCTTCGTTGTGTTATGTGTGTGGGGTGTTGTCCTAAAATCTAAACGATAGATTGGGATTTGTACGTCGCAGAAAATGGCCAGTGGAGTATGCAGGCAGTGTAAGGTAGGCTTTGTATGGATAATGGTGTATGGCAGACGGTCTTTGCCAGACGATGCATTACAAGCGCTGTATGGCAGGTGGTGTATCGCAGGAAGTGTATGTCAGTAGGTGTATGGCAGCCGGTATATTTATTTCTTACTTAACCTCTCCTAAATGATATTTAGAAATTTTGGTGTTCCCTTGAAACTAAGGCATAGATTTAGATTCATACGTCATCGCAAGCAATCACTGGTAAATGACAGGGGGCATCTGTAAAATGTATTACCTAATCTATCCTATATAAAGCTTGCAGTATGCAAGCAATTTTACTCATANGTTCTTAAAAAATTTTTGCTATTAGTCATTTTGTTAGTAGCCATTTCAACTATTAATTATTACTACATAAACAAATTTACAAATAACAAATGCTTATAACAATTTCATTATAGTTACAATAAATTTACTGAAACTGGTACTCTGCATGTCCCATACTGATTTTAGCATGGACACTTCTATTCAGGAAAATAGGCTACAAAGAGACCTATCTCGCACTTTTTACATATAACACAGCACCTCTTTTGCTTCTATTTTCCTATTTTAATCTTTTGCTGCACATGCAATTGTATTTCATATTTCCAGGAAGCGTTCTTAGTGGCTTGTCTTGTATCACTAGTTCCTCTGATTCCCCATCTTTGTTATTTCTCTCTAGCAGCTACTGATTTCC
Source organism: Ladona fulva (assembly GCA_000376725.2). NCBI lineage: Eukaryota > Metazoa > Arthropoda > Insecta > Odonata > Libellulidae > Ladona > Ladona fulva. The sequence continues at coordinate 863,947 of KZ308540.1, forward strand.
ATGATCTTCAGTAATAATAATAGTAAAAAGCAAACGTGACATAGGCTTTTTCTCAGAGGGAAAATGTTATTTTTAAATAATATAATTGTTGACAATAATCCATGAAAATATGATTGTTTGTAATGGCAAGGAGGAAACTTTTCAGGAAGAGCTGGAAACAGTTTCTCAGAAACATTTCATGGAATCATGGAAGTCACCAGAATGTGTGAGAAAACCAGTATGAAGCTGTTTTATTATTGTTTACACCAATATTTGCTATGCCATCTAAGAAGCCCTTCAGTTCAGGCAAAGTTATATTTGTCCATTTTCATGAACCTTATTCCAAAGATAGATTTGAACATGATGTAAAATAACCATTTTCCAAAGCATTTGCTTCTTTCGCCAATAAATCCAAAAGAGTATTAGTAAAATATAAATAAAAGTAAGTAATAGGAGCTGAGGTAGGAGAGGTGCATGCCTTGGTCCTGGTAACTCTTGAAACAGTTTGATTTGAATAAATTAATAAGTTCTTCGTATTTTCCACAGTTTTTATTTTCAATCGACCGGTTTCGACTATACAGTCATCTTCAGGTACCAGAACATGTCAGACTGGCAGAATTTATAGGTGTGTACGGAGTTTTGATGGGAGAGAAAGGAGTGGGGAGGGGTTGTGATATGTGAGATCATTGGTGAGGTTAGGGGTAAGGGATATTTCGATTATCTCCAATGCGTTTAGTTTTCTTCCTTTCTGTTGGGGATGGAGGAGTCTTGCTTCGAAGGAGCTGGTGTGGCCTTTCTCCATCAGATGGTTGGNATAGAAAGACCCTAATGTGGCTAAGGAATGTGGCAAACATGGCCCAGAGTGAGGATTCACTCTCTCTTCATTTAGATCCCAATTGCTGTTACCAGAGAAAACATATTCCTTTTGATTACAAGATTCAAGTTGTTAGAAGAAAAACTGTGCTTATGTCATATTCCATGATAATTCTTTCCTTCAGCATTTGGCTTGCTACTAATGAAATTGGCATTAATTAACAGGCTCAACTATTTAAAATTTTGCTAAAACTCAGGATGTTTAAAAATAAAACGAAATTTTTAAATATAAATTTAAAATATTACATAATTGTATGTAACATCTACTAAAATCTTGTGTAACTAGAATATGAAACGTTTTTTTACACTTGAAAACATCAATTTTCAAAAAAAATCCATTACTACTCCATTCACCACAGCGTGCCCAGGATGGAAGATAACAGCAAATGAAGTTTCATCCCATATATCTAGTACACAGGCAATTCAATCTAGCAATTGCAGCCAAGCTTGAAATCCCTTTCTGTACAAGATTTCCTGAACTGCTACTGGGAGCATTTTTGTAAAAGTTGCTTTCTCATCATAGTATTTTTAGCAAATCATATTGCTTTGAGCTACCCATTTAATCTCATATACATGCTGCATGTTCCAGATAGGGCTGATTGACAACTGTGAGCACAATTATGATTCTCATACTCATTTTTTAATTAAATTCTCACCTCCTCTGGTCCAGGTGATGTTAGGAGTTGGGGCACCAGCAGCATGGCACACAAAGGTTGCATCCTTACCATCAAGGACAGTGAGGTTCTGGGGAGGCTGTTCCATCAAAGGAGCTGAAGCTAAGATCAAAATTCACCAGATCAAATTAATCAAAGGAGAGCTGATAAAACCAGGTTTGACCATACTCAGAGAAGAGACTAAATATTTACAACTGATTCGAAATCTCCTCTAGAAGCTAGGGTTATTACTTTACCATAAACTGAGATAACTGCACAAGTAAATTAAGGCAACATTGGTAGAAAATTATTACAACTGCATTTTTCAAAGCAACAAACCAAAAGCTAGATCTGTACCTTAATACTTTGATCAGGACTTATTAAACATTTCAGATTCAAAATCAAATGATTTTAAAATAACATAGACACAATCACTTGGTGGCAGAGTAGTGCAATGTGCAAATGCAGGAAACTAATTGCCAAATGATACATAAACCAGCAACATATATAACAGCTCTCAAAGAAGCATACATGAATTATTAGAAAGAAGAAGTTGAGGTTAAAATAGAATAGTTCCTAAGGCATTGTATTGGTTATTGCATGCTGAAATAACAATTGATTTTTGCATAATCAATAGAAATAACTGTAAGCATTCCAGTGCCAATTCAGCCAATTCAGTTACAGAAATCTATACTTAAGTATTTTATGATCGATGTTGACTTAAAAGACTCTACTATACTCTAAGTACTAATTTCACTCCCTTCCTCCATTATTTTTCTGTCAAATCATGTTCAAGTTGTATCAAGCCACATCAAATTGTTATCTGGCTTCCTATTCAGAATAGAGTAATGCTTGTGAGTAGTTACTTCTGTGGTACCTTGCTCTTATTTCTTAAGTAAAGATAAAACTGCAATGCACTATTAATATTTACATAATACTCATCCACAACATAATCCCAGTGATGAGCATAACTAACCAACTGCCCAAATTGAAGTAAAAAAAGTAAGTTTTGCTAAAAATGTCTGCCAATCTCAAAATGATTGCAGTCTAAAAATAAAAAACTCCAATCTGTAAAATTGTAATAAAATGCAAAAGAAATACAGCTACAAAATTGCACTGACAAGACAAAATGGGTTAGATTCTTGAGATAACAAGTGATGATTTGTTAACAAATTTGGGGATCAAACTTTAAATTTATAGCAATTGCAATAAAAGATTATGCATAGTCCTCTTCATGTGTTAAGAGAAAATAATAAATAGATAAATCTCATAAAAGATCAGTACAAACTGGTTCTGAAGCAATGACATTGAAAAATATTTAAACTCAATAAAATATCATTTAAAACAACTCTTCAAACTATTTCACCACTAGATATCAGTATATAACTAGTGAGGTGAAAACAGGTAAATCTTTCTAACACTTGTTGCCTCCTTTCAATATGAGGATTGTCCACAAAGTATGACTTTATATTACAAAATTCAATAATTTCCCTTCCCTGCCGGATGTCTCTTCAATTAGCTTTCTCTTCATCAACTGAGTTGCTTCACTCTTAATTTGAGGTCTCACATCTCTCTTCTTCCTGCAGTGATTTCAGTTTAGTCTTATCTGGACTAAAAACATGTAAATGTTTCTCTCAACAGCATCAATTGACATGGTATTAAAGTAAAGAGGTCAAAGTCTACTACCACATACCTCTCCAAAAGTTTTTGAAGGTTGATCTTCAAGATCCCTATATTCTGCTCAACATAATAGTCTGTTCTACATTGTCCCTAATCTTAATTGATTTCCACCCTTGTTTGTCCTGCATTCCTAGATCTCCCAGGGACAGCAACGTTATTAGATATATATATATATATATTGTGTTAATAGACCCAGGTTCGATGCTAGGTCAAATGGTATGGCGTTTTTTTTTATTAATTCATTTAGGTATTGTAGTTGGTGGATGGCAGTCCGTTTATAGCAGGTGGAGTGTTTCAGGAGGTGTACAATGCCTTAGTTAATCTATCTTACATTAAGCTTGCAGTATGCAAGCAACTTTTACTCGTATATGTATATATATATATATCCGGAGAAGCGTCTATATAAAGAGATATATATAATTTTTTATTTGAAAAAGCTGAAAGGTATTCTCTAAAGCTTGAATAAAAATTGGCAAAGACTTTTCTTACATGCCAGAAAGAAGCAATCAGCATGCCATGTTTGGCACAAGTGTCAAATAGATCTTATGCTTTCCCGGTGAATCTGTCTGAGAAATTCTTCACAGGTTTTCAGCCGGGTGAAGATAATTGGGAACTCTTAAAGTTTTGGCAGCGGCCACTGCCGCCATTATCAGGGAATCTTTGATCCTTGAGAATGGCAGCAGTGGCCACTACCGTAACGTTGGAGTTCCCATTTATCTTCACCCGGCTGGAAATCCATGAAGAATTTCTCAAACAAGTGTCAAAGTTTGCCCACCGTTATTCTGGGAGGAGGAGCTTTTTTATTGGATTCATTGAACCTTGGAGCATTCAAAGAGCAAACTTAGTGCTGTTGGAAATTATTATACGAGGACATTTGAGTCAACTGCAAGGAGAATGGCAGTGGTGACTGAGTTATGAATGTGCGATGAAAAAGAATGCATGACCATGATTAAATGGGATTTTTACATTGGCTGATGAATGAAAGTGGAATTACAAAGTAGAAATTGCTCATGAATTGTAAGTTAAGAGTTTGTAAAACCTGGTTACTGAGATTCTGAAGAGAAAATTGATACTAAGAATGAAAAGGAATGTGTAAGAAAACCAATGAATACATCTAAATTTGCCATAATCCATATAAAAATCAGGAAATTAAATATTTTATCTGATTCTTTTTCTAATAAAATAAGCAGGTTTTTCTAAATTTCTTGATGTTAAAATAGTTTGACATATTTATTGAAATTTATGTCTTCTGTATGAAGAAATGAGCATTAAATACATAACCTTCCATCTTTAGCAGTGCAAAAAAGCTATAAAGTGCTATTATTCACGGGTAGGAAAGAAATTGAATGGAACACACACTGATTTCTTTCCTACCCATATAGTAATTCTAATGTGCAATGTGGCTATATGACTTCTACCAGACAGGGCTAGAGTAAACATATTTTTAGCTGATACTATTCAAATTCTATTTGTCTAGCTATTTTTGGCTTTTCTTCCTTACAAATCTCTTCCTCTTCTTTGGGGAATCCCAATAAGGAATCAGCACGGGAACTCAATCTCTTGTCCAGATCTGCCTTGCGAAGACGTACAATACCATATGATGGTCTGGTTGCATTGTCTCTCTTAGATCTTGAGTGACCTTCATACGCAGTAGGTACCCAGTAAGATTAGAGGATATTATTGATACTTAAATTAAGGCAATGATGAGTTAATTTATGATGCACTTTAACTTGAAGAATTGGTTGTTAACTCACATTATGGAAAAATTGAGGACATATCTAAAATAGAATACCTCCACTATAAGAAAACTCTCTATCAAGAAAATACCATCCAAAAATGGTAAGGTTTGCAAAATAAAGGGGAAAATTAGCAAAAGTTGATTGAAATGTGAGCAGAGCCATGTTACTCTTAACTTACCAGATTGCTTCAAGATCTAATACTTTTAAATAGTATGAAGGTTATCCTCCAATATAATTATTTTTTTACTAGCAATATTAATAACAAAAAAATCATGCAGCTGTATTTTTATAACTTTTTAGGTACTTCCAAATAAGATAGATAGCTATAGATTGGGACATGAATAGTATTTGTGGTTATGATTTACATTCAGGGTTGACAGCTTCCAACTTTAAAATTAGTTTGATGCTAGGGAACACCAAGTTTACATCCAACAGAAATCTATGGGAAACTTGGAATTCATTCTACCTCCTCAACCACTTCTCTCTATTCTGAGCTTCTCTTTGCCATGTTACCCCTAGTAAATGATGTCTCTGTTCCATTGGTCCTTTGGTCTTCTTCTTGGACTTCATTCATCTAACCGGCCGCGGTGGCGGAGTGGTTAGCAAGCTAGCTTTCCAACATCGGACTGAATTTACTTAATCACAGTAAGAGTCGTCTGGATATTACAGCAAAAATGCATAATTGTCGGATAAGGAGAAAAAGGAATTTCTAGAATAAAAGAAGATGGAGCACCATACTTTTGCGTTGCTCAAGAAATACTATCTACAAAGCATGGAATTGCGTCCACGAAATGTTCCAATTATAAAATTCTCTGAGGTTCAATTTCCAAAAGTAATTTTTAATTCCCTTATATTTCAGATTTTAAAATTATTAATCTTATTATATAGGAGGACTATTAAGCAAAGGGAAATCGGAATCTTAACCTTAGGTATTACGTCGGTCCTGATACAGATAATAATAGTGCCATAATTTCAATATGCAAGGGATGCAAAAGTTTATTAAAGGGAAGAATTTTCTAAATTCTAAATCAGGCTCTTTCCTAGTATGAAACCTTTCTAACATATCTTCCATAAAGCGTCCGTCCTCTCGTGTGAGTTTCTTTGAAGGAACCCTAGTACCGTTACAACTGGTTACAATAGCCGGGGGGGTGGGGGGAGTTATCCTACGGTATTGCCAGATTGTGAACTTTCTGTACCAACGGCTGCATAAGATAACGGGGCAGAAATATATACCCGTTCGATTTTTTAGTAAACCGCTGTACTTAA
>KZ308540.1:874361-886571 GCA_000376725.2 Ladona fulva
GAGGTTTTTCCCAAGGTGAAAGGGTTTCGAAGACACTCCTAGAGGCGATGACCCTTTCTTTTCTTTTCAGGAGTCTCTCCACTATGTTGGGGGAAAATCCATTAGCGATGGCGGTTTCCTTGATTATTTTAAGTTCCTTACTGAAGTTCTCAGGGGAAAGGGGGATTTGGAAAAGCCGGTGAATCAAGGCATGGAAAACGGCAAATTTATGCGAAAAATGGTGCGTTGAGGCATTCGGAATGATATTATTTGTATGCGTTTCTTTTCTATAAATTTTAAAGACCGGGCTATTGTTCACTAACGAGACTGTGATATCTAAGAAATTGATTGCACCATTATTTTCTAACTCTAAAGTAAAACTAATATTCGGGTGGAGATTGTTTAAGAATTCTAGGAAACTTGGAATGTCTGTTTTCTTCCCTTCCCAAACACAAAACACATCATCTACATATCTACACCAATATCCAATATTTTCGGTAAATCCATCGTGCTCTGGGAATATTTTCTTTTCCAAGTTGTCCAGAAATATTTCTGCTAGGAGAGGGGAAAGCGGTGAACCCATGGCAAGACCTTCCTCTTGTCGATAAAATTTGGAATCAAATTTGAAATAATTTTGGGAAACACACACAGTGGTCAGGGTTAGGATTTCCTTCGCTAAATTATTATCTACACATTTAACTTCTAGCAGATCTTTTAAAAGATTCAACGTTTCCTTAACGGGCACAGAGGGGAATAAATTTTTAATATCAAAAGAAACCATTGTTGCGTCATCCGGAAATTTAGATTTTGAAATTGACTGTGCAAACTCTCCCGCATTTTTAATCCCGAATTTTACAATTCCAGCCAAAATTCGGGATTCTTGGGGAGCATTTCCTACAAATTGGCGAACTTGTTGCTGGCAGGTATAAAAGCGGGTTTTTACAGCGTCAGAAGTTTAAGAAAGGAGCTCTCGAGGGTCAAAGACAACACTGACTCCCTAGACCAGTCGGGGGTCTACTTCCTGGGATGCGCAGAATGCCCCTCACAGTATGTGGGCCAAAGCGGGAGAGCGATCAGAAAGAGGGCGGCGGAACATAGGAGATGCTTCCGGCTGGGAAATCCCACCTCCGCCTTCGCCAACCATCTGATGGAGAAAGGCCACACCAGCTCCTTCGAAGCAAGACTCATCCATCCCCAACAGAAAGGAAGAAAACTAAACGCATTAGAGATAATCGAAATATCCCTTACCCCTAACCTCACCAATGATCACACATATCACAACCCCTCCCCACTCCTTTCTCTCCCATCAAAACTCCGTACACACCTATAAATTCTGCCAGTCTGACATGTTCTGGTACCTGAAGATGACTGTATAGTCAAAACCGGTCGATTGAAAATAAAAACTGTGGAAAATACGAAGAACTTATTAATTTATTTAGATGGCGTTCCACAATGTTTGGCCTGAACACCTTCAGTTTGATTTGGGTGGGTTATCATTTTCCTAAAATACTCCTCCCCAAACATTTTCCCCAGAATTGGTTAGAGCTTCTCTATCAAAAATCTTCAGACATGAAACACTCAAAGGAAAATACTCTTTGTTTCCATGAAGAAGTGAGTCCACCAGGACAGATAGTAGAGTCATCAACATCTGGCTGACTAACACATTCATCATCCGATTTTTATGCAAACTCACTTCTGTCACAAAATTGATATAAAACACTTTCAGTATTTTTGCTCTATAAGGGTTAAAATATAACCATCTATACTGAACAACTCAATCTTCGATACTAAACAAGGTTAATGGGCTTAAAGAAGAAGTATTTTGAATTCCTCCATCTCAAACAAATACATCAATAGTGTAATAGTACTGAAGTAGATTCTTTGGATGATGGGACTTAAAGTGTTTTGTGAATAAGGTGCAGAGATATTTAAATGAATTGAATACTTACACTCATGCTATATAAAGATCAAGACAGCATTCTAGACCAAATTATTTCCTTTCCAATAATTTGAGATATCATAAGAGAATTCAACGTTCTCGTTGTGTGAAGTTCACTTTGATTAACATCACAATCCATTTCCTTATGAGAAAAGGCAAGTGGAAGTGAAAAGTAAAATACTGCATAATGTTAAGAAAGAAAGATGATAGAGCAAATGATCTTCACTTGCTTGACATAGATTTGTTTCTTAGTTTCACACTTTTTAGACAGGAGGTTCAGCTAAGGTGGTACAATATTTTGATACCTTAAGAAATTTTGCCATCATTTATATGGGCCATAAGTAACAATATATAAGCTAAGATATTTGAGACAGCATTTGAAGCATACCTCTTCGAATTTACTTTGCTAACTTCTTCTGTATTCCTATACCAGGTGACTTTAGGAGGTGGAACACCCTGTGTTTCACAAGGAAGAGTCACCATAGACCCAAACTCCCCAAGCGTTTCTGCCCGCACCTTGTTGGTGAAGGTAGGATGCTCTGCAAGAAAGAAAGACAAATTTATAACTAAAATTATAGCAAATTTAGGAAAAAAAAACCTCAAAATTCATAATGTCAAAAGTGATTGAAACAAAGCCCATTGCTTCGGCATCTACATAAATACCCTGCAAGCCATCTTTTAGCATGTGGCAGGGAGTGAAAACACCAAGCATTCAAGCTACTTCTTTGATGTTGCATACTGTTCATAAAAGAAGTCCTTAAAATAATTCCTTAAAATGACTTTTACTTGGATCTCTCTCTTATTTTACCAGGGTGGTTTAGACATCTGAGTCAGATACTAGCTCCTAATAGCCGTTGTTTGCGTGCAAACTTAACCGTTGAAGAGTTCCCACCAGCGGGAGTTGGGGTTCTCCGTGGTCACGCTTGTAAGCAAGTATTGTTCTCAATACGTATTTCGACAACTAAGTTGCCATCTTCAGGAGAGAAGAATAACTAGTTATTTTCTCTTTTAGAATAACTAGTTATTTTTCTCTCCCGAAGATGGCAACTTAGTTGTCGAAATACGTATCGAGAACAATACTTGCTTACAAGCGCGACCACGGAGAACCCCAACCCCCACTGGTGGGAACTCTTCAACGGTTAAGTTTGCACGCAAACAACGGCTATTAGGAGCTAGTATCTGACTCAGATGTCTTACAACAGCCGTGTTCCTTTTCCTTATAGGGTGGTTTAGTTCTAGGGTGGTCATATAATACAGATGACTGAATTTATTAAATTTCTTTCAGTAATTTACAGTATTATTATCAATGTTATTACTGCAATGTGCTACTGTACAGCATACAACCACAGTAACAATATCATCTTACATTTCAGCTGATCCCAAAACAAATGAGGATTCCTTTCAAAAGTAGATTATAAATGGAAACTAACAGAACTGCAGTACCACAAAGAACTTTTATGGCAATGAGGGTTCTTGATAATTTTGATACAGAGCCAAACTATGGTGAATAGATATATCTTGAGCAATTATTTGAGTAGAGAACTAGTTAACCAGATAACCATTCAGTTTTCTCCTTCCAAGACCAAAAGAATGCAGAAAAACTTGAGACTCGATCTCCTTGAGCTACAAGCCAGTTATGTGGCCTGCAACTGAGGTGGTAAGATTAATTAAAATTATATACATAAAGAGTCGATATCGATCTCCTGCTTAATCTGAGCCAATGTAAACCAAATAAAAAAAAACATGGTAAATTTGCACAAATTCATGACTCTGTCATCTTCACACCTTTGTGGAAAATTGACCAGGTGTCACATAAAAACCAAACTTTTAGCAGAAATGTGGTATATAATACTGAAGCATAATCTGCATTTCTAAGATCTGATCACAATTTAATAACCTTTGATAAGCATCTGAATTAAAAATCGATCTGCTTCTACAAATTTTATCCTACACAGTTGAAATTTCTACAACATGATGTGCCATATCATAGTTATGTCGAGTTACCCAGACTTGGCACTTTCAAAACTTCCCACCCAGGTACACTGAGAGAGAGAGAGAAGCAGGGTGGCAAACCTTACTTCCGCTCTGTCAAAAGCTGCTTTTAAAAGATTGGTTTTCAAAGTTGGCTTTTCTAATTTGAACTGGCCATATCGCTGGCGATTCCGCTAGACAGTAGAGGCTTCACTTATATAGGGGACTACAGATGGATACCTTTACTTTGAAAGTAATTACATTGATTATATCATGCTATTTGGGCTATGTTGTTCTATTCTCCTTCTCTTGTTTCATCGTTATTTCCTCGATTTCTCACAAGTGATCTAAATCCGCTACTTACGGTAGTATATCATGACTTTCATTGATTACTAGTTAACTTATGCGGCACAACCTTATTAAAATGATTTAGAAAATATAAGTGAGGGCGATTTTTCGTTTTCATTGGGAGATGAGATACAAGGGGCATATGATGATGACGTTGTTTTGGCAAAACATCATCGCCACCTCTTCTGAACAAGAAAGCGCAACAAACATTTAAACTGCTGAGTTGAAGCCTTGGTCGCCACTGAGAGTGCATTTCTTCTCCAGTTGATGGATAAAATGGAGGTTGAGAAACTCAAAGGTAAATTTATCCATCTGCATTTATGCAAATATAATTCAATAACTCCAGAATATAACTTCGCTTGACCACACAGGGTCTATACCACAAATATAGATGTCACTTATATCCTCACCCAACCAGCTTTCTGTACCTATGATAATATCAGTGATGTGACTATTAATAAGAAGCTATAGCTTACATTTAAGGCAGCAAAAATTAACTATTGCAATCAATATTTTACTTTTGCCTACAGTTATACAAGGGTTAATTGGTAAAGCTCACTTATTTATCATTTTGCTTGTCCGTGGCTCCTCCTTAACCCCATAAGCCAAAAAATTCATTACCAAAAACCCACTACATGACCTAATCCTTACCCTAAAAATTCTTACAGTGCTCAAAAACCCTATAAGCCACTTATTTCAAACTCAAAGCAGTGTATTGATAACAGTCTGGGCTACATGGCACAAACTGAGCATTGGCCAAAGGTCAACAACCATCATGTCAATGCGGAGCTCCCACAGCCTTGCATTTTGGCCCTTTATCTTCTGCCAAATGTGAGGGCCAAAGTCAATCTACAGTAAAATGTAGCAGAAGGACAGTTTCACCCATATCAATACTTGACCCATTTCCTTTATCAACATTTAAATGCTTCAATTAAAGGACTCTCCTCCCTCACCATTGCTGGTACCTCCATGTTTGTTTTTCTCTTGACCCAACTTACTTTTCCCACTCTGCACCATACTCATAACTTGAAGGCCTCCAATCATTTGATATGCTCCTTTCTTAAGGAGTATATCTGTTTCATGTTTCATATGTCTATGTCTATGTGTATACCCTGCTAGCCACCTTCTGGCGTGTGGCAGGGGGTGCATGCACCAAGGCATTTGCATACAGCAAACACTCCATATCAAGGATTTTACCAATTTTATCCTGATTCCTTTATCAAGACCACAAATCATCAATTTCCTTGGCTTCACAAAAGCTTCCTTAGCCAATGCTACTATTTAGTGAATCTTGGGATGGGAGGTGTACAGATGGGATCACTCTCTAGTAAGACAGTTTATCAACCTGTTTTTGTTCATCACTATCTACTCTGATTGTTAACTTAGCTTCCTTTCCTTTAGTAAATCTCATTACTTTACTTTTCCTTGCATTTAGCTTCATTCCAAATTCCCTTGCTTTATCACTTAGTGCATTTACTAGTATTTTGAAACCCCTCTCAGAATTGTGCACAATAGCTTTATTGTCTGCATATCTCATTGACTTTATTATTTCCCAGCCAACTTACACTCCCTTATCTAAAGGATAAAGGAAAGGAAGGTAACTTAGTAGGTTGTAAAACCATACGAAAATCCCAAAGGAATAACAAGTGTGAAAAATAGCGACACGACTGGGACNCCTCCTCAACCACTTCTCTCTATTCTGAGCTTCTCTTTGCCATGTTACCCCTAGTAAATGATGTCTCTGTTCCATTGGTCCTTTGGTCTTCTTCTTGGGCTCTTCCCAATCATCTCTTGGTTTTCAACTGAGACCTGCTGAAGTTCATCAATTATCGTTTCTTCTTGCTACATGCCCACATCCATTCCAGTGATCTTACCTTATCTATGATGTCTGTCACTCCTGTCATCTTCCTCACCCAGGTGTTGCACTTCCTGCCTCTTCCTGTGATTCCAAGCATACACCATTCCATAGTACTTTGCATTGTCTGGAACCACTAGGTCATTGCTGGGTTTAACCACTTCCCTGACACACCCAAAATATCTTGTAGATGAGAGTGACCCATGCCTGAGATATATCTTGTATTTAGGATTTTCTACATCTTGACTATTTTTTTACTTTCAAAAAGAAATCTCAGTTAAGCTGTTAAGCCTTTTTCTCTCCATTCTAAGTAAAAGAATACAAATTAACAAATAAAAAAATGATTTTTTCCAAGTCCACCTTAAACAAAAATTTGTCACGGAAGGGGTTAACATCCAAGTTTCACTTCTTTATGTCAATACAGGTAAAATGCATTGGCCAAAGACTTTCCTATCCAAGACCATTGGTAATCTTCACTTAAGAATTACATGTGTCTTCTGAAGGCACTTCAGCCAAGTTTAATTCTTCTGTTCACTTCATTCATCCTGCTGTTCTCTCTTGTCATTACCAGCTTTCCTAGGGATGTGTATTCTGAGAAGACATCTACAGACATTTTATCAAATTTTATGTCTGTATGATCCGTTAAAGAATTTTACCTTACATTTGTTTCAATTAAGTTTATCCTGAGTCCTATCTTTTGCCCTGCTGATTTTAGTTCTTGAAGTATTGAAGCTTCTTTCACATTGGTTGCAAAGAGTACAATATCATCTGCAAAAGGTGATTGATGCACTCTCCATATATCCACAGACCCTTCTTCTCCCAGACTAGGGTTTTAAATACTTCTTCCAGAACTGCTGTGAATAAGATGGGTGATATGCAATCACCTGTTTGAACTCCCTTCGCAATTCATCTGTTTCTCCATGCAGGATTACAGAGTCCTTGTAGATGCTACACAAAAGTTGGATTTACTCAGCATCTATCCCTTGTTTCCCAAGAGTTTCCAGTGAGGGGAGGTATCTACCGAGTCAAAGGAAAGAGCATAGTCCACAAAGTAGATTACTAGTGGTATCTTCTACTCATTCGTTCTGCTGATGATGTCTTGTAATGTGTGGATGTGGTCCACAGAGCTGAATCCCTTGCGGAATCCTGCTTGTTCTCTGGGCTGGGCAGCTGCCAGGATTGTCTTCAGACATTCAGCTATTACCCTCAGGATTGTTTTGTAAAAAAGAGGAAAGAGACTGATGGGGCAGTAATTCTTTAAATCTTACTTTCTTATGCTTAAGGAAAATTCTTGCATTATTCCTCTCCTTGGGAATTCTTGATCTTAAAACTGTCACACATCAAATAAATGGAATCAAATGTTGACTTAGTGAGAAATCTAAATCATCCTTACAATGTAGAAGAGGACTGAGATTCCGATAGCAAAAAATTTAAGATAGAAGATAAAATATTAGCAAAGAGTACCATAATATAGGAAAAGATGGCCATTCTTACAGTAAAATATAGCTACCCACTAAATATTACAATTATTTTGATGAAATACATGTATTTTCACACAGCTTCACATTCAGATAATTTTCTCCCAGGATGATCTAATGTATGACTGAAATGATGATCATTCATCATGCTTTAAAGAAAATTATGAATCAGACAAAATATAAATTGCTCAAATCTATTACCTGCCATTAAGTACTCCCAGAGATCAATTACAAAAACTAATGTTAACAGCTTTTTGTGATCACTCATACAAATTCTACACAACAAAATCAAACTTGAAGGACCAAAACCTGCATTTTTAAAAACAAACAATTTCTAATGAACAATTAAATGTCATAAAAACAAAGTCGATAATTCTTGCTAGCATTCTACTACATTCAAACCAACTTTAAGTGGCCCCAGGACAACTTCCTATCACTTTAAGGCTTTTGGTTTTAAGAAAGCCCTAAATGAGTTGTACAGACACAGATCTTTTATAAAATTACAAGAATCTAGAAGCAAAATTTGCTACTGTTTTTGATCAGCAATGCTTTCAAAATAGTTCATAAGAAAGCACTCAAATGGGACCTACTTTTAACTCTGAGCCATGTGGTGAAAGAGTCCTCTCCAGCCAAATTGGAGGCAATGCATTGGAACATTCCTGAGTCTTCCATTCTAAGCTTACGAATCTGCAGTGAGCCATCCTCATCAACTACATACCTAGAAAAAAAAAATAGATATTTATTTGACATTGACTGATAGTGCCTCTTTTACTTGGTATGCACAACATGGCTTTTTTGATGAATTTGTACGTTTGCTTTGAAAAATTTATATAAACCCTAATATGAATGTGTTAAGGCTAAGTTTTTTATCTATACCCTGAAAATTTGCAAAATCAGTAAAAAAAATTATTTATGCTGTTTTCTCTTAAATACAATACATAAAATTTATGTTCGATTTTTTAGTAAACCGCTGTACTTGTAAATAGTAATAATTATTAAAATGGATGTAATTGGGGTAAACCTGTTTCCATTATAGAAGTTATTATTATTATTATTTTGAGGCACTTCCTAGGATGACTGCAACTTAAAGACTTAGGTAATTATAGAAAACTATTTTCACATCTTAACAAGCATTATCATCTTTATAAATGGTCCCTGATTCGACAGAAGAATGCCCCAATTTCTCAAAAAGGTTCTAATGTAGAAATTGAGGCAGCTTTAAGCTGGGCAAAACAAGAAGCAAGAAAGCACATCACCCCAAAGAATGCAAGAAACTTTTTTGTAGGTATATCATCATCACCATCAGCCATTTCCAATCCAATCACAGATGTAGGCCTCCTCAACCACTTCTCTCTATTCTGAGCTTCTCTTTGCCATGTTACCCCTAGTAAATGATGTCTCTGTTCCATTGGTCCTTTGGTCTTCTTCTTGGGCTCTTCCCAATCATCTCTTGGTTTTCAACTGAGACCTGCTGAAGTTCATCAATTATCGTTTCTTCTTGCTACATGCCCACATCCATTCCAGTGATCTTACCTTATCTATGATGTCTGTCACTCCTGTCATCTTCCTCACCCAGGTGTTGCACTTCCTGCCTCTTCCTGTGATTCCAAGCATACACCATTCCATAGTACTTTGCATTGTCTGGAACCACTAGGTCATTGCTGGGTTTAACCACTTCCCTGACACACCCAAAATATCTTGTAGATGAGAGTGACCCATGCCTGAGATATATCTTGTATTTAGGATTTTCTACATCTTGACTATTTTTTTACTTTCAAAAAGAAATCTCAGTTAAGCTGTTAAGCCTTTTTCTCTCCATTCTAAGTAAAAGAATACAAATTAACAAATAAAAAAATGATTTTTTCCAAGTCCACCTTAAACAAAAATTTGTCACGGAAGGGGTTAACATCCAAGTTTCACTTCTTTATGTCAATACAGGTAAAATGCATTGGCCAAAGACTTTCCTATCCAAGACCATTGGTAATCTTCACTTAAGAATTACATGTGTCTTCTGAAGGCACTTCAGCCAAGTTTAATTCTTCTGTTCACTTCATTCATCCTGCTGTTCTCTCTTGTCATTACCAGCTTTCCTAGGGATGTGTATTCTGAGAAGACATCTACAGACATTTTATCAAATTTTATGTCTGTATGATCCGTTAAAGAATTTTACCTTACATTTGTTTCAATTAAGTTTATCCTGAGTCCTATCTTTTGCCCTGCTGATTTTAGTTCTTGAAGTATTGAAGCTTCTTTCACATTGGTTGCAAAGAGTACAATATCATCTGCAAAAGGTGATTGATGCACTCTCCATATATCCACAGACCCTTCTTCTCCCAGACTAGGGTTTTAAATACTTCTTCCAGAACTGCTGTGAATAAGATGGGTGATATGCAATCACCTGTTTGAACTCCCTTCGCAATTCATCTGTTTCTCCATGCAGGATTACAGAGTCCTTGTAGATGCTACACAAAAGTTGGATTTACTCAGCATCTATCCCTTGTTTCCCAAGAGTTTCCAGTGAGGGGAGGTATCTACCGAGTCAAAGGAAAGAGCATAGTCCACAAAGTAGATTACTAGTGGTATCTTGTACTCATTCGTTCTGCTGATGATGTCTTGTAATTTGTGGATGTGGTCCACAGAGCTGAATCCTTTGTGGAATCCTGTTTGTTCTCTGGGCTGGGCAGCTGCCAGGATTGTCTTCAGACATTCAGCTATTACCCTCAGGATTGTTTTGTAAAAAAGAGGAAAGAGACTGATGGGGCAGTAATTCTTTAAATCTTACTTTCTTATGCTTAAGGAAAATTCTTGCATTATTCCTCTCCTTGGGAATTCTTGATCTTAAAACTGTCACACATCAAATAAATGGAATCAAATGTTGACTTAGTGAGAAATCTAAATCATCCTTACAATGTAGAAGAGGACTGAGATTCCGATAGCAAAAAATTTAAGATAGAAGATAAAATATTAGCAAAGAGTACCATAATATAGGAAAAGATGGCCATTCTTACAGTAAAATATAGCTACCCACTAAATATTACAATTATTTTGATGAAATACATGTATTTTCACACAGCTTCACATTCAGATAATTTTCTCCCAGGATGATCTAATGTATGACTGAAATGATGATCATTCATCATGCTTTAAAGAAAATTATGAATCAGACAAAATATAAATTGCTCAAATCTATTACCTGCCATTAAGTACTCCCAGAGATCAATTACAAAAACTAATGTTAACAGCTTTTTGTGATCACTCATACAAATTCTACACAACAAAATCAAACTTGAAGGACCAAAACCTGCATTTTTAAAAACAAACAATTTCTAATGAACAATTAAATGTCATAAAAACAAAGTCGATAATTCTTGCTAGCATTCTACTACATTCAAACCAACTTTAAGTGGCCCCAGGACAACTTCCTATCACTTTAAGGCTTTTGGTTTTAAGAAAGCCCTAAATGAGTTGTACAGCCACAGATCTTTTATAAAATTACAAGAATCTAGAAGCAAAATTTGCTACTGTTTTTGATCAGCAATGCTTTCAAAATAGTTCATAAGAAAGCACTCAAATGGGACCTACTTTTAACTCTGAGCCATGTGGTGAAAGAGTCCTCTCCAGCCAAATTGGAGGCAATGCATTGGAACATTCCTGAGTCTTCCATTCTAAGCTTACGAATCTGCAGTGAGCCATCCTCATCAACTACATACCTAGAAAAAAAAAATAAGATATTTATTTGACATTGACTGATAGTGCCTCTTTTACTTGGTATGCACAACATGGCTTTTTTGATGAATTTGTACGTTTGCTTTGAAAAATTTATATAAACCCTAATATGAATGTGTTAAGGCTAAGTTTTTTATCTATACCCTGAAAATTTGCAAAATCAGTAAAAAAAATTATTTATGCTGTTTTCTCTTAAATACAATACATAAAATTTATGAAAAATAAATTATTATAAATTTTTTTATTTGAAATCTTAAATTTAGATTAGAAAATACGTTCTTAAAAAATTTTTGCTATTAGTCATTTTGTTAGTAGCCATTTCAACTATTAATTATTACTACATAAACAAATTTACAAATAACAAATGCTTATAACAATTTCATTATAGTTACAATAAATTTACTGAAACTGGTACTCTGCATGTCCCATACTGATTTTAGCATGGACACTTCTATTCAGGAAAATAGGCTACAAAGAGACCTATCTCGCACTTTTTACATATAACACAGCACCTCTTTTGCTTCTATTTTCCTATTTTAATCTTTTGCTGCACATGCAATTGTATTTCATATTTCCAGGAAGCGTTCTTAGTGGCTTGTCTTGTATCACTAGTTCCTCTGATTCCCCATCTTTGTTATTTCTCTCTAGGAGCTACTGATTTCCATGATCTTCAGTAATAATAATAGTAAAAAGCAAACGTGACATAGGCTTTTTCTCAGAGGGAAAATGTTATTTTTAAATAATATAATTGTTGACAATAATCCATGAAAATATGATTGTTTGTAATGGCAAGGAGGAAACTTTTCAGGAAGAGCTGGAAACAGTTTCTCAGAAACATTTCATGGAATCATGGAAGTCACCAGAATGTGTGAGAAAACCAGTATGAAGCTGTTTTATTATTGTTTACACCAATA
>KZ308540.1:904518-926172 GCA_000376725.2 Ladona fulva
GGATCACCCGCATACTTAAAAAGTTCAACGTGGAATCACGATTCAAAACTGTGAGAAAAACCACCGAATGTCTCGCGGGAGTAAAAGACCGTCTGCCTCCCACCCTATCTCAAGGAGTATATGAGATCTCCTGTAGCTGTGGCAAATCATACGTTGGCCAATCAGGTCGATCAATAGATTGCCGCATTAAAGAACATCGAAGAGCGGTAAAAAACAAGGAGAGAAAGCTGTCAGCGGTTGCAGAGCACACTTGGTCCGAACCCGGCCATATCATCGACTTAGAGAATACCAAGGTACTCTCTAAAGAACCTTACTATTTCCCACGGATAATACGAGAGTCGGTTGAAATAGCAAAACGACCACAAAATTTCAACCGAGAGGACGGTTACCCCCTGTCGTCTACATGGAAACGACTACTACATCCAACGGCCAATCAGGAGAGCACACGTCGTGAAAAAGGGAGAGGGAGCAACATATATATAGCGGACGAGATGAGGACAGCGTCACTTCCGACCTGAAGAAGCCAGCAGCACCGCCGGCGAAACGTCGTCATATGAAAATGACCACCGCTGCGTTCCCGAGAACCAACATTGTATGTAATAACTAATCTTCACTTTATAAAATAGCTTGTTCATCATTTATAGATGTGCATAACAGATTCACCAAAAATAATTAACTCATGTTATTGCTTGGAATATTATTAGGAACTTGGAATTATGAAGGAAAAATAATGCATACAAATATATCAATATTCTACGATTAGTGTAAAATTAAATGAAATTAAAAACTCATATCTAATATGGGAGTCTGGAAATATTTTCAGTTTTCAAGGTGTTCCACATAAGTATAATTTTGTCCAAATATTAGAGATGTCATGATTAGTATGCTTTGGTACCAAAAATGGTAATGAACAGTTCACACATTCATTATGATATTGTTTAGATACCAGAGCTGGTCCTAGACACAGACCAGCCGGAAGGTTGCCCAGTACATTGAGGGTTGAGATGAAATAACATTAGGTTTGTTAAGGTGAATTATACCATCAGAAAATTTTTTCTCTCTTTTTCATATTTATGTAGGTCTTTTTAGCTCATATTTTGAAAAAAATAAACATATTATAAAAAAGTTTTCCTAGACTGTTTCCTACGTAGAAGGGGTGCCTGAGAGCATCCTTGCCTGGGGTACCAATACACCTTGGGCTAAAAGTTATTATAGAAAATGATAATAATTGCTGCTAAAGTCATGAGATAGATATGATTGTTTTATCATACCAACACTTGTTGCTCATTTCAGTACCTTTCCAATGAGAAATAAATCTCCAGTTCTCCCTTGACACGAAGTAGAAATCATCTGGAATAAACCTAAGCAGCCATATATTTATCACATATATAAGTCACTCATACCCACCTGGCATTGGCAATACAGTGGAGATCTGCCAAGGCTTCTCCTTTAGTGACAGTTAGATTTGAAGGTGGGACCACTATCTCTGGAGCTATTTCAGATTCCTCTGAATTTCCATCTGGAATTACTATCACTCTTATGTATGCACTATTTTCTTCTTTGCCAAGTTGGGTGTTGGTTGCATGAGCCCTTAAAGAGGAACAAGTTAATATTATCAACATTGCATTACAAACTATATATGGGTGTATATGTGTACACACACATGGTAATCATGTACACAATATCCTTAGCTTGGTACACTTTAAAAATCACTACTACCAAAGAGTCATATCTGTATGGGACATGTAAGGAAAAGTAACTAGACAAGGGAATGAGATTGGCTGCCTTTACAGGAAGGGTGAAGGTATGAATTTAAGATTTAAACCAGGGATTGCAAACTTTTTGCTGCTATAGTGCCATATTTGATAGATATAATGGAAAAACATAGAGTGAGATTCTTGTGTCATCATATCACGTGGGATTGAAATGTAGGAATTAACATGGACAATCCGTAATTAACATTACTATGGAATAGAATTCATGCTTATTTGCTCTGAGGCTTCATTTTTCAAATGAAGAATACATAATGAGAAAAACAAGTCAAAGTTCAATGTGCCATAATAACTCTTTTGACTTCCACTTTGTATTCCATAGGTTTACCAGTCCTGATCCAATGAAGAGGCTAACCTCATAATGTAATTCAACTTTCAGATACCATAATGATCTATGAAATTTGTTAAAATGTTTCAAATTTTGTTTCAGCCTTTTAGCAGTAACCATAGAGAGATCATTTCAAATGAAATTAGAACTTCGGAAACTTTCATTTCTAATATTGTAACTAGAATATTAGAATAAGCTTAGGTGCACCTCATCAGACTGTTTCTCTACTTCTTGTTTTCAAATGAATTATGTAAACCCTCAACTCATATAGAATAAATCAATCAACTACAAAAAAAAATCTAATTTAACAAATAGTGATTTGCATAAACTAGTAATTTTTCAGTTCCTCATCAATAATATAGCAAGATATACAGAGATTTCTATTCTGATCTGGAATACACAGTTATCAAATTTAAAAAAACTGCAGAAATGAACCTACAAAATACCATTGAATAAGTTATTCTCCACACTTGTGATAACCAAGTTATTTAACTTCTCTTGGAACATCAAAGAAGCAAGCTAATTTAAGGATGATTACCAATCTACAACAATTATCATTACAATGTAATTAAAATGCAAATTGAAAACAATAACAAAATTGCTAATACTCAAATGATACACCATTGCAAAAACTTGAAGATAAATTATTAAGTATTGCTAAGTTATACTCCTAAACATGAAGTTAGGTAAGATCAACTCCACTGAAAAGGAAGAAGAAATGAAAGGGAAAAAGTCTGTCGTAGCCAGGAATTGAACCTGGGTCTCCCACTTTCTAGGCAGGTACTCTAACCTGTAACTATGCCCATCGAAATTGTGACATTAGCATCCTTGATGGAGGTGGAGTGCCTCATGAAACACTGAATTCTAAAAATCACTTTTAAACCACCAAATTAGTAATGAGTTGTAATAACAATTAAGTAAAAAGATCCATTCAAACAACAAATAAATGACATGCCGAATGTATTAAAATCTCGCGTACGTTTATTTGCAGATGACTGCGTAATATACAGAGTTATAAAAGGTAACTACGACTGTATAGAATTGCAAAGCGACATTGATAGCTTAAATAATTGGGTCTCCTCGAACAATCTAGATATAAACAAAGAGAAATGTAAAATCATAAGCTTTAACAGAAGCAAATACCCGTTCTCCTATAACATTGGCGGTAATACTATAGAGAAGGTTAGCAAAGTGAAATATTTAGGGGTTACTTTCAGCAACGACTTAAAATGGAATGCGCACATTGAGAACTTAATAGGAAAAGCAAATAAAACATTAAATTTTGTAATACGTTCTCTTAAACGGGCAAATAGGAAGGTAAAAGAAACCGCATATACATCGTTGGTTAGGCCTATATTAGAATACGGTGAATGTTTATGGGACCCTCATCAATTAGGAGTTAAAAGGGATCTAGAGAAAGTGCAAAGAAGGGCGGCTAGGTTTGTGTTAAGTAGATATGACAAATGTAGCAGTGTGACCCAAATGCAGAAAGAATTAGGCTGGGATAGTCTAGAATCCAGAAGAAGGAAAAAGAGATTGTCGATGTTTTATAAGGCATATGTTGGGAAGCCCGCGTTTAAAGAAATTCGTGATAGAATGAATGAGGCAGATTACATAGGTAGGAACGATCACACATTTAAGGTTAGGTGTATTAAACAAAAGACTGACAAACGTAAATATTCTTTCCTAAATAGAACAATAGAGGAATGGAACGGTCTACCTGCAGAAGTCTTCGAACCTTTCCCAAGGAATGTTAAAGCTTTTCTCAAGAAAGTGGGGGAATTAAACAAATTAGACGAGTGAACCTGCCGTAAACGAAATGTGAGTCGAGTAGGGGATCGCCTGGTAGGGTGATGTACGGTGGGGACTTCGTGGGCCCCGTGGCCGCTACGGTAGCCGTGAAGGCCTATCAGGAACCCTGAAAAGTCTTGCATGACAATTAATTCTGTACATAAAATTAATGTAGTTGATGTTAGTTAGCGTAGTACTATACTGGATACATTGTAAATATCTTAATGATGTATTTTAATTATAGTAGTTGATGTAATGTGTTGATATTGTAGATGGGTGGTAATTCATTTATGTTTTTATTCATTGACACTGTATTATATATGAATTTATTTTTGTATTGTGTTCATAGTATATAGTGGGCTTATATTGTGAAGCAGTTGTAATGTATAAAGTTGTACTTTATTAACGTCGCCACCAGACACAAGTCTATCTGCGACGGCTTTGTATATAATAATAATAATAAAAAAAAAAAAAACTGCAGAATACTGCATAACAGACTTTCTTCTCCATCTCTTTCTCAAGGCTTGCTCGCTTCAAACTCAGTCACTCTATCAAACAGTGGGTTACATTCAAGGTGGTACAATTTTTATAGAACCAACAGTACAACCAACAGTGGAACACTTTTGAATTCCATGTACAAATTCAATTTACTGATCATGAAACAGGTCAGAATGATTCATAATGGATTTGAAACAATGCTTCTTTTGACCTCTGTTTCAAACAATGTTTTGCAACTGCACATAAACTATCACATCACAATGTTTTAGGTTTAAAAACATTTGCAGTATAAAATATGCACACAATCAATTTTTCAAAATTTGAATGTGGGAAAATATAATCAATGGTAGCAGGCTTCACTATGTGGAAATCCATAGTAAATAAGCGAGAATAAAAAATTCACAATTACTATTTTCCACAGTTTATTTCAAACACAACCGGTTTCAGCTTGGATCAGCCATCTTCAGGTGATAAGAAGTTACACTGTGAGGTATATATAAGGAAACAAGCAGGGTTGGGTTGTGTGAGGAAGCAAGGAATGTGGGGAGGGGGTGGGTTAAGCAGGAAGAATGAAGGAGTGGGTGGAGGAGGAAGTGAATGGCTGTAAGGGTTAGCAGGTAATGTCCGGGGCAAGGGAGCAGTCCGGGGGGGGTAGAGGTTTGTCTTATCTGGGAGAGAGTTTTTCGGAAGGGTACAAAGGAGCAAAGGAGAATAAGACACAGGAATAATTTCATTGACAACATTCTCGGAAGCAATTTTAGAAACCAAGTACTTCATTTTTGGACCTTTGCAAACAATGTGTAAGATCTCGGGAGTAAAGGAGGAGGAATGCTGGAAAAGGTTTAGATGTTGGGCAAAGTGAGAGGCAGGGAAATAGATAAGGAAAGATTTCAGATGCTCTTTAGCTTGGATTTGAAAATTGCACCCAGATTGACCTAAATATACACCGTCACAATCAAGGCACTTTAATTTATAGATTCCGGATTTATTCCTTTTAATCCTTATTGATTTTATTTTTGTTGTTCACAAAAAATGAGTGAAGGTTGTTTTTATTATAAAAGACTGGCTTAACTGATTCTTTTGGGAGGGCGTTGGAAATTTTTAAGGAACAAATATCAGTGAAATTAAAACTATACCATTTAGGTGGATTATGCAACTGGGATGTAGATTGGGAAAATATTCTATCAATTGATAATTTTCTCAGTTTTCTTGACAGAAGTTTATCTATTAACTTAGCTTGAAAACCATTCTTTTCTCAGGGTGTCCAGCAAATCTCTAGATTTTTTTCCCCCGAGTTTTCCAGGTTTTCCTAAAGAAATTTCCAGGGCTTCATTAAGTTTTGCTCAAGATACATTTTGATTGAATTTGCTATCGAACGTGCATATTAGAAAGACGAAAAAAATTATAATGACTACCTTGAATTATATGACAGGTAAAAAGCGGTAAGTAAAAAATGTAAGTAACAAGTAAACTTCAAGTTATATTTCAAAGGAAAATATACAAAACTGGTCATATGACAATAAAATTGACATTCATGGAATAAATCTATGGAGATGGAAATTAAAATTCTCAGTTAAATACTGAGAACAAAATTTGCAAATAGAATTTTAATGAAAGTGACAAAACTCAATATTAGAAGCAACATACCAATAAAATATGCCAATGGTATAATTCTTTCAATAATTTCACTTCCACTTTGATTCCTGCAACTTCTTTCTCAGCATTTCAAGAAGTTTGGCTTTTTTGGTTTGCAGCTCTTTAACCTTTTGAAGTCTTTACACACAAAGCATATTGCTGGTTACGGAAAATATCTATGGCAAGCAGGATGTGCTGTGCAAGTGAAACAAGGACACTTTGGTAACCTCAACACTTTGTAACGATTTACAGCAAATCTTTGAAATGTTACATTGTAAAACAACAAAGTTTGAAGTATTTAGATGGGCTTACAGGCAACATTTCATGCCAAGGCCATTGAGAGCCGAGCCTGTTTAACCCCTAAAGGAAATTGGCTGCCGTACAATTTCCAGGGTTTTTAGAAAAATGAAAAAAATTCCCTGATTATTCCAGGAGTTTTCCAGAACAATAAATATCCCTGATTTTTCCAGGTTTTCCCGGTTTTCCAGGTCACCGGACACCCTGTTTCTGCAATATATTTAATGGTTGAAAGTTCATTATTAAAATCAGATTCAGACATTGGGATATGAGTTAGACGGTGAATGAGAGCATGAAATGAGGAATTTTTTTGGGCATTGTGATGATTAGAGGAGGCAGGGATGGTGTGGTCGGTAAGGTGGGCTTGCAGAAGATGGAAAAGGTTATTTTATTATTTAGTTGGTGGAGGGAGAGGTTCAGAAAATTTAGAGAATGATTGTTTTCCACTTAAAACGTAAATTTGATTAATACTGTGGAAAATAGTTAGTGTGTTTTTTTTACTATGGGAGCTACAAAAGATGTTTTATAAGCATACACATTAAAAATTAACATACCTATAAGCTTTTTGATCAGAAGAATCTGCCGAGAGGATAACTAGCTGATGTGTGGCATCAGGAACAGATGCTTGTGGTGTAACAGCAGCATATTTTGTGCCATAGAGAGCTTTGGAATCATCTGCAACCCAAGACACAGCTGGCATTGGGTGAGATCGTATCACTGGCATATTCAGAATAGCTGCCCTTCCAGATTTCACTGACACCACATTATCTCCAGTGTCTTCAAATGAGCCCATATCTGCATGAGTAAAGAAATATATAAGGGCTTGAATAAAAGATACTCCTTGAGAAATCTAAAAATAAATAAATAGTAATAATATATAACTATTAGCTCTTGACAGTATCTTCTACTGCAAATTGATAAGAGTAGACAGAGAGGAATGTGAATGCAGGTGGAAAAGTACAGTGGGTTANATTTTTTATTCTTCCAAAGATCCAATACAGGATCTAGGTTTTGTCACAAAAGGAATTAACAAGTCAGGTAATCATCAATACTGTAAAACATTTTATCAATTAAAAGTCTTGAATTTGCACTTAAATGAGGCAATTGACATATCCTTCTTAAGTGAACTAGGTATCTTATTGTATAGTATAAGGCCCATATGACTAGGTCCAAGGTAATGGGATCTGGTTCGTGTGAAAGGGATATGTAAGTTGTTAACATTAAGAGTTTTGTAATGATGTACATCAGCATTTGTTGCAAAGTGCTGCAAATTACATCTACTATATACAACAATAACAAAGATAAAAATGCAAGGAAGGGGTAAGATATTAAATTTCCTAAAAAAAGGAAGGCTCGATGCATCATACCTTGCATGAGCCATCAGTCTTAAAATTTTCTTTTGTAATTTAAAAATTTTAATAGTGTGGGAGGATGATCCCCAAAAAAAAATGCTATATAAAATGTGTGAATAAATTAAACCATAATAGACCTCGAGAAGGACGTTAGTTGAAACAGTAAAGCGAATGTTCCAAACAAGGAAACAAAGAGGACTAAGTTTGTCTAAGAGATTATCAATATGTGACTCCCAGTAGAGATGAGAGTTTAAATGTAAGCCGAGAAATTTGCAAGAATCGACCTGAGATGTTGCAGCCTAAGAAGACGTATAGCACTTGAGCAGGTTTATTTTTACAGGAAAAATGAATAACTTGGGATTTCTCTGAATTGAGTTTAAGATAGTTATTTAATGACCAACAGTGGATTAAATTAGAAACCAGATTGTTGCTCATGAGAAGGTTTCCAGGAGTAACAGATGAAATAATAACATTTGTGTCATCAGCATAAAGGATAGGTATACAGTCCTGTATGCTCCTTAACACTTTCAATGCTGAGGGTAAATTTTCAATTTTTGCTGAAATTTATTTTTATGGTTATAGATTATTTTTGTATTCCTAATCATGAATTGGCCAAAGAATTGACAGAATACCTTGAATGAATGACAGAAGCCAATTTTTGGATGGACCTCTAACACCGACTCTAACCAGTTTTTTAGCCAGAAGACATTGGTTAATAAGATCAAAAACTTTTGTATAATCAAACAACAACGCATCTTTTATCAAGAGCTGAATGAAGATGGTTGATAGCTTCATAGGCAGTGGACTTGTTCTTACGGAAACCATATTGATGAGGAGACAAAATTCCCAGAGATTCCAAGTATGAAACCAAGTGTCTATGAAAGGCTTTTACAAAGATTTTGGAAAACTGACTTTGAATGGAAATGGGTATATAGGTTTTAAAGTCCTGTGGGCTACCCTTTTTCTTATACAATGGAATAACTTTAGAATTTTTAAGAGTAGAGGGAAATGTACCCTCCAGGAAGGAAGTACTAATTAGGTGAAGAAGGTGATTTTTGATGAAGTCAAAACTATGTTGGATGATAAAGATAGGTATTTCATTGATGCCAGCGCTGGATTTATTACCACAATTATTTACAATTTTTAAAAGTTTATTTTCAGAACAAGAAGAGAGGTATAAGGAAGTAGCAGAATTGGGAATATGCTGATAGTCGATGGGACAAGTAGGCTGAGCACATGAAGGAAAGGTAGTAAAATGATTATTAAAATCAGAAACCAAGGTATTTGGATTAGATGAATCAATCATATGAGAAGAACGTGAGTTTTTTGATTCATTAATAATTTTCATGTGATTTATTAGTGCAACAACCTATCATCATTAAACGTCCTCTTGGCAGTCTTGAGAAGCTCAAGAGATTTTTGATTCAAAAATCACTTGAGTTTCTCAATATTTGAGATTGACTCAAAAATCAGTATGATTTATTAAGGGTTTTATATTTAGCACCCAAGTTCTTATCCAGGCTGGACTCTTATCCACTGGACAAATGTTTCTTTCATAAAGGCCGAAAAAGCACGAATCTCATAAGTAATCCCCTGCTTTTTAAGGTTACTTTTGGCATATTTCTTTACAGTTAATGGAAAGGTAGCATTAAAATAAAATAAAAATTTGTCATAAAATGCTGAGAACTTCTTCACAAAATCAGAATCAGGGTATTCATTCTCCAACTCCAACTCATTCATTGTTGAATGTAAATCATTGTCAAAAGAGATAAATATGACTGACAAGGAGAGGCTACGAAATATGCTCTGCCAATTTGAACGAAATATTTTTTTGTGATAGAGGAGGTGAAATGTAGCAAAAGTGTAACGGGGTTCTTGCAAATGGGGTTTATTTTTAATAAATAATTTTCTTTTATTAATTTTAAGCCATTTAAACTAATTGTGGAACGTGTTGGTGCAGTGGTTAGAGTGTCGGATTTACACGTAATGGACCTGGGTTCAAGTCCGGTTAGTGACACTATTTTTTTCCATTGAATTAAGATTTTTTATATGAAAGTATGTAATCACTCATTGACGGGCAAAAATTCATTATTTGGATTATTACATACGATTGTAACTGCGACTCAGGCCTCGGAGACGTGTAGCAACAGGATAAAGGAGCTAGATTGCTATCATTCGCTGCAGATAAGAGTAACCTTCACTTGTTTTTCCATGGCTACGTTAAAAAATGAACACCCCGAATAGCGGACTTAGTGAACAACTGGACAGAAACTTAAAAATGGGAAGGTCGCGGTCGCAAGCCGTCGACAGGCAAGTGACCGCAAGGGTTCAATAATAATAATAATAACTTCTCTAATGGGAACAGGTTAACCCAAATTACATCCATTTTAATAGTTATTAATATTCACAAACACACACAACCATTCCCTAATCGGAATAATCCTGTTTGCTGGGATTCGAACCCAGGACCTTAGTATTGGAATGATATCACTGGCCATTATTCGGAGGAACCACTTCATCACCGCAGCTGGATAAATGTAAATAATAGTATAAGCGAGCTCAATAACAGTGTTAAATCAATCCTTATAGCAAAGGATATTTTTTTTGGTTCTTCTTATTGCTGCCTAAGCGATAACACCCAATCGCTCTTTTAACCCAATTATTTTCCAACCTATATTGCAATTTACGCACATCTTTTAAAAGTGTTGGTATTTTCATGTATTCTCTGTTTTTTGCAGTAATTAAAACTGCACGTATTCCTAGAGAATCATATTTTCAATTAAAAATTTACAACAAAAATTTAACTTAATTCAAATTATAGGAGTCACCGGACTGTGTAGCACTATGGTCTTCAGGGACCCTGCTCCGTACTCTATGTCATGTGACATTTATCGCTGTTATAACGGTGCCGCAAAAGTAAAGTAAATAAAGTAAATAATAATATGTAATACGTTTGCATAAGTCCAGAAAGTTATTTTTGGAAACCTTAGGAATGGCACAGATCAAAGAAAACATTGACAGAGGAGCTAGTGTATTGCAGAAACCAGAGACCATTATATATTATATTCTTTCCTGGGTAGTAAATATTGTTACTAGAAATTGATTTCAAAGTCTGGGACCCAGGTCCATACTCGGCGTGAAGCCAGTGACTCTGAGTGTTAAAGACCTTTATCACAGAATATGAATTAAATTAGACATCCTATGAAACGTTAAATGGTCATCCTATGAAATATTCATTTCATTATTCTCTAATACGTCATAAAATTTCTCATATATTTTTTGATTAATATTAAAATAATTTTTTCTTTAAATCCACGCTGCAATGCTTCTCACTGAGACTCCTTAATCACTCCTGTTAAACTTTTTTACACATCATACAAGCCCAAATTAAATTTTGTGGCTCATTTTTCTAATTTGTCAATGACTAGATTCAACAACCAGCCAATTAAGAAGTAAATTTTTTTCATTTGCTTTCCAAATTATTCATCTGATACAATCTACCCACATCAAATTGTTCTGAATCACAAATTTGACATTTTAATGCTTTCAAAATCACAAGCTCTTAATTATGCAAATTATCTAATTTGGTAGAACAATTTCAAAAAGTCAATCTACCATCTGATAACTTATGTCTATTTAATTAAAACCTGATAATAATTATCTTTCAGAAATATTTGCAAAAAGTACCAGAAATAGGTCTTGCAGAATTCCTACAAGAGTATTTGCCACTCAAACCACACATTCAAAAACTGTACCAAGGGATTCTTCTAATTTCCCAATATCAGAATATTAGGCAGTTAATAATTTTCCTTACAAGGTAATTTTGTTACTTTATCTTCATCATTTTCAAAGCAGACAAGCCAAAAAAAATCAATCTAATATTGAATAATACGATCACTGTTTTCAGTACCATACATTCACGAGTGGAATATTTTCTTCTGTTTTAAAGTAAATGCAAACATATCTATCATTTACTTAGTCTTGTTTATGGCTGTGAAAATATTAAAGCTCCAAAGGTACAACTCATCGCATTCATTTATTCATTCATCTTTGATTGCTAAGAAAGGTATTATTACATGGACTTTTGCATTCTCAGAGGTGAGGAAAAGAAGGAAATACTACCTCATTTCCCAACTTCCCAACAAAAGTATTGAGTTGAGAGGCAGGAAAGTTTCTAACGTAAGACAGGAGCCTGAAGAAACTAGAGGTGAAAAAGGAAGAGGGGTAAGTGCAGCTTCTGCTCTGGTGGAGACAATAAATACACTTTAACATGTGCCAAATGCAGCAGTTTTGTATGCAAGAACCACGCCATCAAGGGTCTCGAATAATGTGCATTAATTGCATTTCCAACTCAAACTAAATTAGAATTAACTGAACTAACTGACTGAATTTTATTATTTTTATTTATATTCAAATATTAACCTTGAAAAAAACATTTCATTTTTATTTCAATGTACAATTAAGTATTTTATTTTTGGAATATAAACAATTTTTACATTATTTTTGTAGAAATAATTATCCCTATTTAATATTCATTCGTTTTGTTCCTGGGTAGTAAATTTTGTCACTAGAAATCGATTTTAAAAGTCTGGGTCCTTTAGGACAAAGGTCCCAACTCTGCATGACGGCAGTGAGGTCCATACTCAGAGTGTTAATAGTACTCACTAGCTTGTATGCTCATGTGCTTGAAAGTTTTGCAAGGAATCACTTTGAGTACTGTAATTTATTTCACCAGCAATGGATAATGCTGGTCCTTCTAGTGCGAGCTATTTATCCAAGGAAGAAAATTCTTCAGTGAGTATTAAGGATTTTTCGAAGGCGGATGCAAGTAAAATTGGTGCAGTAAAATTTTTGCAAGGTAAGCTTTAGAGGTGCTATGTCTGTATTTTTTCATATAATGTATGCTGTGAAATACTTTTTTATCTTGAAGTTCATATTTACTTTAATAAATATTCTACATTACTTAATTCATTTCCTGCAGAAACTTTAACGGAAATGGAAGTAATTGAAAACCAAACAGATGTCAGTATTTCCATGAAAGCCCAATTAATTGGCGAGAGAGCTGTTAAAATTTTCATTGAAATTCTTGAGGATAACATATTCTTTGATGACGAAGAATTGTTTTTGGAGGATGAGCACGAAGAACCAGAATTGGATATCAATAGCGAAGAGGAATGAGAATGCAGTAGTCCTTCCTCATTGCAGAGCACCAGCGACTCGTATGAACCATCACCAAAATCGCAGAAATATTCCCGTGTGCCATTGGAAGTGAAAATTAAAGTTGTAAATCTTGCAAGAGAACATCCGAAATGGCTCGCAACTTTACAAATGTTAGGATCGATACAATTGAAATGGAAAATGCAAAATCTATCATACATACATTTCTTTATCATATCCAATTTGTCTAAATGCATCCTGCATTTTTCAATGTCCTTACACCACACCTTGAGCTGCCGTTTCAATTGTACGTTCCAATCAAATGCAATCAAAAATTGATGGACTGTGATTTAACTTTCTTTAATCAATGATCTGATCTTTATCAAGGTATGCCAATACCAACACCTTTAAAAGATGTGCATAAATTGCAATATTGTTCGGAAAATAATCGGGTTAGAAGGCATTATCACTTAGGCACCAATGAGAAGAACAAAAAAAAATATTCCTTAACATAAGGTTTGATATCACACTGGAATTGAGCTCGCTTATAATGTTCCAAAATAAGTTTAAATGGCTTACAATTATGAAAAGAAAATTATTTATTAAAAATAAACTAAGGCCCATTTGCAAGAACCCTGTTAAACATTTGCTACATTTCACCTCCTCTATCATAAAAAAAAATATTTCGTTCAAATCGGCAGAGCATATTTCGAAGCCTCTCCTTGTGAGTAAATAAGTGCATATATCTTGTTTTGTTTAAGGTGATTTGTTTGCTTGGATTATATATATGGAGTATATGTGGCAAAAATGAGACTAATGAAAGAAAGATATTAAAATAGGACAGTAGTAAATATGTGCTAAAGATACTAACTTCCTCTCTCAGATTTTCAAAAGATAAATTGTAATGGATATTATATGATGTATCAGAGAAAGTTTTCACTTATAAAATGCTATCCGGAATGGAGCAAAAAAAAGAAACTTACAAAGAACACGTCAGATTCGTGCCACGTAGATTGACACGAAACTTTCAGGACACCTACCTTGCACAACATTAACAGACACCTGTCTGGCCATTCAACTCAATGAGGCTTTGTTTATGCAACATTTGCAACGGAAAAATCGAAGTTAGGCAACCATGCAACACACATGCATTGCCATACATATAGTGAAATTTTCCATCTAGAGAGATATTTATCCTGTTTTTGTCACACAACTTATTCTTCTGCTATTAAATTTCATCTTCTTACCTCCAAGACATTCTTTACCTTCCTTGTCAACATTTATTCAAATATACATTAGGTAGGTACTCCAGTATACATTGTACTGCTAAACGTAGGTTATGGAGTCTCAGCCTTAACTACAAGTGTCATTGACTTGGCCCTTTTATTCTTATCAAAAAAATTCAGTGCTTCACAATCTTAGGCCTATAGCTTTAAAAGAACACATGGTATAAAACAACATAAGATTACAAATTATGAAGCCAATAGTGAGATTTCCATAATGGATGACATCCACTCCTCAACAAACATGTTTCAATGAGTATATACCAACTCCAAAGAAAAAGAAGTGCTCCACAGTGCCCTTGGAAACGAAAGTGAAAGTTGTTACTGAGACGAAGCTACATTCAAAGTGGTCCTTAAAATCCCTACAACGGAACGAATCAGTGAAATTGTCCACGAAGGATCTACTACAGCGCTGGGAGAATGGTATCCTTAAAGGGAGTACTGTGATAGAGAAATATGATCAAATTAATAATTGGGTTTGGGACAGATTCATGGTAGCTAGAGAGAGTCGAAGATATGTAACCACAAGAGCATTACAACAGTGGGCCATGTCTGCTGCAGTTTTTATCAAAAGAATTTAAATTTAACGCTTCACAATCTTGGGCCGATAGATTTAAAAGAACACATGGTATAAAACAACGTAAGATTACAAATTATGTATCCAGTAGTGATATTTCCACAATGGATGACATCCTCTCCGTGGCAGAAATGTTTCAACGACAAACCATTCCTATAATTCCTGAATTTCACCCGGATTATGTGATTAACACTGACCAGACTGGTTATGAATATTGGGTGAACGTACAGCGAACATTAAGTATACAGGGCGAAAAAAGAACAGAGGTATTTTTAGGCAGCTTAAGTAGAATTATCCATGCATAAGGTGCAGTAATCAGGAAAATTTAACACAGAAATTTACAAAGGTTACTTACGTAACATAATGAGGGGCATTCCATGCCAAGTGGACCAATTTTAGAGAATTCCCTGCTCGACCATCACCGATTTCAATGAAATTTTCTGTGAACATAACCTCATATCCTGTATGACAACTTGCCAAGTTTTACATCCATTGGTTAAATATTTGCTGAGATATAGTCATCTGTTTGACCCCCTACAGCAGCCTTCTACAGTTAGCCATCATTTTTTAGCAATTTTGAGACACGTTATCTCAGGCATTATTCCGTTGAGCAAAACAAAACTTGGTATTCTTATACAACCTATGTTGCTCTATTACACAAAATAATAACAAATCTTTTATGAGCGAAATCTGCGAAGAAAATTTGAAGCAAAATCAGCCCAAAAAATGATGGCTCAAAAAAAATTTAAAGTTTGGCATTTTATATCTTTTGAAATAAACATAATATAAACACGAAACTTTGTGCCTTATAACTACTGTATACAAAGTGTTGGAATAAAAAGTTTAATTTTCTTAATGTCGTCCGTTAGTTTAAAAATTGAGTGCAAATATTGTGATTTTCGTTACGACGCCGAAAATTGGGTATATTCAGCTCACATTTACAAAAAAGACCCTATCGAAACTTTTCCAAATTATTTTTAAAAGAAAGTGCATGCCTTTATCTCTCTAAAAACCAATCCTGGTTTTTCATCGCGGGCGTATAAGGCCCGAGAAAGCGAGATTAAAGTGAAGTTATGCCCGCGATGAAAAACCAGATTTAGGTTTTTAGAGGGACAAAAGCATGCTCTTTCTTTTAAAAATATTTTGGAAAAGTTTTGTGTTTATCTTATGTTTATTTCAAAAGATATAAAATGCCAAACTTTAAATTTTTTTCGAGCAATAATTTTTTGGACAGATTTTGCTTCAAATTTTTTTCGCAAATTTCACTCATAAAAGATGTTATTATTTTGTGTAATAGAGCAACATAGGTTGTATAAGAATACCAAGTTTTGTTTTGCTCAATGGAATAATGCCTGAGATAACGTGTCTCAAAATTGCTAAAAAACGATGTCTTAATGCAGAAGGCTGCGGTAGGGGGTCAAACAAATGACAATATCTCAGCAAATATTCCATTGATGGATGTAAAACTTGGCAATTGTCATACAGGATATGAGGTTATGTTCACAGAAAATTTCATTGAAATTAGTGATGGTCGAGCGGGGACCGTTGGTCCACTTGACATGGAATGGCCTATGAGAAAGTACGTTAAGGAAAATAAGTTTCTATTGATTGTCAATTCCAAGAAGGGCCAAGTAAACATGGCAATTTATGATGAAATTTTTGTAAACAATTCAGGTTTACCGACTTGTTCATTAGAAGTTATTCCTCCAAGATTTACACCATCTCTATCGTCTATTGTTACTGTTTATGCCTGTCATGTAATTGTCCAGTAAAATAGATGTTTGTGAGAGAATCAAAAATATATCTATATCTCTGGAAGTCTGTGACATTACCTAAATGTGTTGTGTGTAAAAAGTGCGTAAAGAATGGGGTGCACTGCAGCGATTGTAAAAAGACATTTCAATTCAGTTGCAGCCTCTTTAAGTTAGAAAACTGCATCAAAGATGAATGGCGTTGTAGTAGTTGCAACAAGAAGAAAGAGAAGAATACCCGAGAGGAGCGTGACTCAGAGATTCTCAAGCTGCAGAAGAAGTTGGAAGAAGAGAAAGAAAGGGTGAAGAAGTTAACTGCTGAAAATGAGGAGTTAAAGGCTACGATAAAAGCTTTCAAATCCAGCAAAAATGACCGGAAACAGGTGATATCTAATCCATTACCTTTCAATGATGTCTTAGTTATGGGTGACTCCATGTTAAGATTTAGTGGGGTTGGTTGTAAACGTAAGGGTGCAGTAGTTGAGTGTTTGCCGGTCATCAGGGCTGAGCAATTAAACAGTCAAATTGAAATGATGGGTGATGACAGAAATGAGAAAGTAGTGGTTTTACATAAGGGAACTAACAATATCAAGAGAGCCAAAAATAGTGACTATGCGGTTGGGGATATCTGGGATTTGTGTAAAGTGGCAAGTAAAAAGTTTAGTAAGACAAAAATTGTGAGATAATTAAAAGGAAAGATGTGGCCCCGGGTAAAATTGATTATATAAATAAATGAATTAACTGGATGTGTGAACATCAGGGGTTAAATTTTATAAATCCCAATGACTGGGTCAGTGTGAGGGATTTGGGAAGGAATGGCTTGCATCTTAATAGAAGGGGGTCTTATAAATTCAGTAACTGCCTTTCTGATTCCATCAGCAGGTTTATGCAGCAGGGAAACTAAGGAGCTGGACCAGAAGTGATGAGACGAGCGTTGGATGTGGATATAGTGACAGCAATAATGACAGAGAGCATGATAAATTCACTCTAGACATGACGGGGAGGCCAATAATAGAAGGGCCCAACAAGGAAGATGTTCTGGATATATGTACAAGAGATTGTGACGAAGGTAACGGCTTGAGAATTCTACAGGTAAATTGCATGGTTGCATGAGGGCATTTATTCAAGCAAAGTATTCCCATCAGCATTTAATGTTTACAGAAGAGATTGTGGTTTAGTGGTGGGGGGTCTTTATGTACGTTTCGGATAAATTTCATAGTAACCTTGAATGGACACGTGACGACTGGAAGATGTTAGGAGTTAAAATTATAAATCCGATAAACAAGAGGGTTCTCATTGCAGTTACTGTGTATAGGAAACCTAGTGATAATTTTCATGTTCTTAATGTTCTCAATGACATCTGCACTAGTAGTATGAATAATTACCTCACGGTCATTGCTGGTGATTTTAATCTACCAAGCTTCTGTTGGGAAGGGAATGCCGAGGGAGGGTCTTTATTATTATGAAGGTCTTTATTACGGCGAGATTGAGACTAAAAAGTCTCTAACCTGTTGTCAATGTTATTATTAAAACATGAATTAATAGAAATAGAGAGAAAAACTTAAGAAGAATTTGAGGATGTAAAAAACCAAAGTAGTAACTTAGGAAAAAAATCTCCACAGCAGGAAAACATCCACAGAGAAGTAGGGTGTGAAAAACCTGCACAAAGCTACTGTTTGTATAAGCTAAAAGATGTGTAGGAAACTGTGTACACAAAAATCATTTGAACAGACTGTAACAATAATTCACTTAAGCAACAAAAGATATATAAAAATATTGTCCAACAAAAACATCCTAACATTAAATTCTATAAAAAAATTAAGTAATAATACTCAATAGAAAGACTACTGAAGAAGCGTTAAGAAAATTAAAAGTACTACATAAGACATAAGAAACTGAATAGTATAGTCAATTTGACAAGAATAAAAATAAAGGAAAATTAACAGTAATTATAAATGGAAACTTTTGGACCAAGAGACTAGAAAATATTTCAGGACTAGTGTAGAGATATGTTGCTCAGTGCAGAATTGAAAGACTGCTGTTCTCGTGTTGAACTGTGCTGAAATAGATACGGTGAGGAGTAGGAGGGGGGTACTAATTGAGGGATTGATCATCTAGAACAGTGGTTCCCAAACTTATTTGACCTACCGCCCCCTTTCCAGAAAAAATATTACTCAGCGCCCCTCTGGAAATAAATTATTTTCTACCTTTTTTTTGTTTCTACCTTTTTATTAAAATATAGTAAAGAAATGTGTAAATTAGAAACATTGAAGTTTGAAATTATGAACGTGTGCGCGTTTACGCGCGTAAAAACGCTTGCACGCTGCAGTTTTGAATCAATTTAACGGTGAAATTAGGTTTTACATTTACGTTTTAAACTCTTAAGCTTAATTTAAATGGTAAAAGAAAGTTTCTGCGGTTGGCCTCTTAATGCTGAATTAAGTTAATTGAGTTATGTTTTCACAAGTCATTCCATGACTTTTTCTGTGAGGCCCTCGCGAAGTCACAAAATCTCTCACGTGATCGTAATTCGTAACATATTTGTAATCGAAATCCGCGGGGCCCTGTTAGCGCGGGTCCCGGTGCCGTCGCACCACTTGCCACCCCCAAAGTGGCACCACATGAACAGTAGCAGTGCGCGATTGCACATACCTCAATGCAAGTGAGGGAGTATGCGGGAACTGAGCCAACGTCCAGTACGTTGTTCAAAGAAAAATTAAGCGTTATGAGCGGAATACATAAATCAATTTTTCTAAATCTTCTCTTCTTTCTTTTATGCTTTCACCGCCCCCTTACAGTTATTCATCGCCCCCCAAATGCACCTGTGGCCATCACTGCCCCCCTGGATCGCTGCAGCGCCCACCAGGGGGCGGTAGCGCCCACTTTGGGAAGCACTGATCTAGAAGATGAGAAAGGCATTTTTTCCTGAAAGTGCATACTGAAATGGAAGTTTTAATATTATGAGGAAGGGCATTCCATAACTTAATAGCAGTAACTACAAAGGATTTATGAAATTAAATTTTCGTTTGTGATTTGGAATGAGTGGGTTGTTTTTGCCTCTAGTATTGCAATTATGAATAGATTCTAAGGTGACAAATTCAGAAAAGATATATTCAGGAGTTTGTGTTTTTTTACGAACATACTTTCTCTTAACTTATTAAGTATATTAAGCCTTTCTGTGAATCATATAGCTTCCAGACATTCCTATCCTGCGTCCTGAAGCATCTGTGTTACGCTCATTGAATCGAATACAACACTTCTCGGCCCATACACTTCATGCGTACTCAAGATGAGATCTAACTCATGTNAACTTATTAAGTATATTAAGCCTTTCTGTGAATCATATAGCTTCCAGACATTCCTATCCTGCGTCCTGAAGCATCTGTGTTACGCTCATTGAATCGAAAACAACACTTCTCGGCCCATACACTTCATGCATACTCAAGATGAGATCTAACTCATGTAAAGTGTGATTGATCACAGACATTTTCTTTGTTCCTATCGACCATTGTCTTGACGAAAACGAGTATCTTAAGCGCTATACTACTGTAGAGAGGTATGTTATTTGGCCAATTTCCTCTTACATTCAGGCTTGTATATTTCGAATGTTGGTTTGCCATCCTTCATAGATATGGTGATATCGAGGAAATTAAAAATACGGTTCGTCCCTATTTCCATGGTGAAGTTCAAGTTAGGATGGAGGGGGTTTAATAGATTTAAAAATATATTGGGTTGCTTATACCTGCCGAGCTGTAATGTAAGGCTGGCGTCACACCAAAGAACAGTTTAGGAGTTGTTAGCCTTGGATATGAAGTATAGCCACAAATATTATTCATATACTGAATATTTTGAGCTACTCCCCGATGTGATTTCACCATCAAACCTGAGCGATAGTTCCTAGAGTAATGTTTAAGCCGTTATATGAATGGAATTCAGAGAACAGGTTCGAGTAGAAAAGAAAGGAAAAGTTTCACTGTCAGTAATCAAATCCATAAGAACTTGAAAATTAAAAAGAGGAATAGAACACGAGAAAAAATAACAATTTATGGCAAGATATCAACACTTTTTAGAACGGAAGTAGTCCTTTCTATTAGTGAATATTTTGAAGTATTTGAGTTTATGATTTAGAGAGTCTATTAGAGTTAGAGTATAATAAAGAAAATAACGATAGATTTTCACACTAAACACACTTCACTGCACTAAATGCTCGCAACAGTATCACAAGATATATCGCACTAGAACCACTATGAATATGACAACACTGCACTTCACTTGACCACTATGCACACCAAAAGATACACTAAACTTCTCAGCACTTTAATTATGGGAAATCCTAATTTAATAATAGGGTATCCAAGGGAAAACCAAAAGATGCACTAAAATTCTTGGCAGTAAAATTATTGGAAGACTAATGTTAAATTATAACTAAGTAATCAAAGGGGAAATTCAAAAATTAAAAACTAGGAGATCGAAAGGGAACACAAATGCTGCTTCTGCATCGTAGTAGAATGAGCTCTTCCTTCTGGCCTCATCACTGGTATTCGTGATGTCTACACGTCCGATATACTGCAGTCAATCCAATTCTGGTCTTAAGGTGCTTTTCTGGGTTCTTCTAAGTCTGTCGTATTCGGGAGGGGGGTCTATTGCAGGTAGTCGAGGTGCCCACCAGGGCATCGAACACACTGGATATTTTTCTGCCAAAGCCATTAGTCATAGTCTAGCCTGAACACTATTCTGGGAATAAGCGATCACAGTGCAGTGGAACTTGTTGTTAACTGGGACATTCCAAAATGGTCATCTGTTTCACTTTGAAATCATACAGTATAATAAAGCAGATAAAACCGGATTCCAACATCACCTACGTCAGAAATATTCAGAATAGGCAAGTAATAGTTCAATTGAAGAGTTGTGGCAGGGATTCAAGGAGATCATTTTCTACGTCATCGATATGTATGTTCCTAAAAAGCACTTAAAAAATAATCCTGATTCCGAATACTACATTGATTGAGCAATCGCAATCTAGCTTCTAGTCTCCTATCTTTTAAGGATTCCCAACCAGCATCTGACAGCATTTTGGTAACGATTGCTTTTTTATCGTAGCACTTCTTAACAAAACGTATCGCTTTCCATTGTACTTTCTCGAGTTCACGGATGCATGTATCGTCTGCCGGATCCCATATACTTGATGCATATTCAAGATGAGGCCTAAACAA
>KZ308540.1:946677-959535 GCA_000376725.2 Ladona fulva
TTCAAAGTGTGGTAAACAGCTGATTTTCTCCCCACATACTTCAATCTTTTTAGTGTAAAGGTGAATAACGAAATTAGAGCTTTCTTGTTTACGTAGAATAAATTAATGTACTTTTGAAACGTGTGATGAAATGACTTTCGAAAGGAAATATAGGCTACCCGCAATGCAAACTTTGCCTAGTTTTTACGAAAAAGCTATTGCAAATATATTTTGTATTGGTAAAAAACAGGAAATTAATCTTAAATTAATAATTTTATCTATCACATGGATAGTATATCTAAGAATTTCACATATATTTTATAAACTAATGAATGATATTGAGAAAATTAGGAAATTGTCTTAAAATTGTCAATAACAAAGATCTGGAGAAGCAACTAAAAATAAGATGAAGTAAAAATTGGACCGAATATTCCTTTTTAAATTTACTAAAGCAAAAAGAAAATCAAATAAAAAAATATGACATTTTTTGATCGGAATTCTCAAAATAATTCATCAGGGAAGCGGTTAAATCAGACAGAAAAGGGTCAAAGTACCTATCAGCAGAACCACATGTGAGATGAAAATAAACCAACTGTTTTCTGGCTCAAATGTTATTATTGACATTTGTAATAAAGGCAAATATTTTCTATGCCTGATGCAAGAAAAAATGTTTAATAGTATTTTTCCTGGACAATCAGCTTATGTCCTTGAGGAAGAAGTTATACTCTTGGAACATAAGATGTGGGCTGATTTTAGGAAACATTTTGAAGTAAAAAAGTGCATCTTATGGGACAGGAAATACTGTATTTAAAATCTTTCTGGTAGAATAAAAATTCAATGACAGCAATTTTTTCAATGCAGATTTTCAAGAATTTATAGTGTTTGTCAACAGGGCTCCCTTTATTGAAGTAAACATTTACCCAATATCCCAAAAATGAAAGTGCAAACTTTGTCTTAAGACTCCAAAGTTTCGAGTTAATCTTATGTTTATTTCAAAAGATATAAAATGCCAAACTTTAAATTTTTTTCAAGTCATCATTTTTTGGGCCAATTTTGCTTCAAATCTTCTTTGCAGAATTTGCTCATAAAAGTTTTTTATTATTTGTACAATAGAGCAACAAATTTTGTGTAGGAATGCAAAGTTTTGTTTTCCTCAATGGAATACTGCCGGAACAAAAATCGATGTCTAATTGTAGAAGGCTGTGGTAGGGGGTCAAACAAATGACTATATCTCCACAAATATTTCACCCATGGATGAAAACTTCACAAATGTTCATGAATATGAGTTTACGTTCACACAAAATTTCATTGAGATCATTGATGGTCGAGCTGGGCACTTCTCTAAAATTGGTTCACTTGACATGGAATGACCCTTCTATTATCTATCGTGTAATTATTTGTATTGAAAGTAATGATACCGGAAAATTTACTTTTTACATTTTCTCAATTTTCTTAGTCTGTAATGCATTTAATAATCCTGTGCTGATAGCTTTGCTACTTTTAGTAACAGTTGGTATCAGGATAATTTTCACGATTTTTGTCTTGATTTTGTTTTCCATAACAAATTTGAAATCAGCCTATGAATTCTGAAAATCATTTTTAATGGTATATATTTTTGCAAGAAATAATAATAAAATTTAACTTGAATAATCATAATAATAAAATAATTAATAATAATAAATAGTTTGCATAAATGTAATTGTTTTGAAGGGCCATAACAGAGCGGCTGAGAAATTATGATTGAAAAGTAGATACTTACAATGTATCACAGCCATTCGGAAATAAGAATTTACAGTTCTTTTCACAGGATGGTTGACTTAACCAATGTATGTTTTTTAAACTGCTAAAATCGCATGCTACATGCATAAATCACGCCATATATAATAACAATAACTGTCATTGTTAAGGAAGCAATGCTTCCTTAATGATCCTGTAATTTCTTATTTCATCAAATATGGCACGCTTCCGACATTCTTGTAGGCAAAGTTCTTGCCGCCTATACCACCCTCTGTGTACAGGTGAGATATCCCTCTCCAAAATGAAAGGGTTTGGGGAAAACCAACAGATCTCCCGTGGATTTTTGTGCCATGAATGAACCGCAGATTTGGGGAGAAGAATGGTTTATGGCTCCTCGGATAAGCATTTCAGTAATCGCGTCCCTTTCGAAGGGTAGAATATTAGTTTTGGAATTTCATTTCTTCTCCATCTGCTAAGGACAAAGTTTGTTGTCACTGTAATTTTATCTTCACATTTTCTGTAAGGTATGAGTAATGAATATAATTCAGTGAAATTTTATATAATGTGTTGTATAGTTTCGATAAACAAAAGTAGAGCTTTACTGCAGTAAAAGAAATCCTCACTCCAGCCCATAAACGTACACATTTCACATAGAATTCACACATAGATATGTGAATGAAAGTATCAAATTCTGGAGAAATGTAATACAGTAAAACCTCGTTAACACGAACTCAAAGGGACCCCAAAATCGAGAGTTTGTGTTAAAAAAATTTGCGTTAGGGAATATGAGATGAAAATTATACAAACTCTTCTAGCCTATTTTGGATATACATTCATTACTCAAACCAAATACAAATATAATCAAATGTATTATCTAAGGATAAGCTATAAACTGCAAATATAAACTGATATTATTGATCATTGATAGTTATGCCAGGATAGCTCAACGGACAGAGCACCCGACCAGCAATTGGGAGACCTGGGTTCGATTCTCGGTCCCGTCAAACTTTTTCAAGTCCATTCTTGGGATTTTTTCTGGGTGCGCACCATCTTTCGTTAAGTCACCCTTACCCATTTCCTATATTG
This sequence comes from Ladona fulva, assembly GCA_000376725.2. Classification (NCBI taxonomy): domain Eukaryota; kingdom Metazoa; phylum Arthropoda; class Insecta; order Odonata; family Libellulidae; genus Ladona; species Ladona fulva. Next base: position 949,480 of record KZ308540.1, read on the forward strand.
ATATCATATTTATTTAATTTTCACTACAACTGAAAAAATCTAGAATATTTCGTTGCCGAAGCACAGGGCGCACATTACAAATACATTCTCATGATATGCTCTCCAAACAACATGAAAATTTGTCTGAAACAATAGCTGTGGCCATATAGCGCTCGAGGACGCTAAGAGCAGATACGACTTAAGCACGTTTGGGTGGCTCCATAGGTTTCTCTTCACTCTCATCTGAAGATTCCTCAACTTCATTGGCTTCTTCTTTAGGTAAACCGCAAACGGCAACTTGATCATCAGCTTCTACATAATCTCCAAATTTTAATCCATTCTGGATAATCAAAAACAATTAAGAATAAAATTCTAAGAAAACTAATTCGGTTTCCATATCATGGCTTACTTCGATCAGCATAATTGTCTCCAACAACTCCCACTCTTTGGGTGTGTCATTTGTACTGGCTCCTTCATTGGTTAGATCCACCTCTGAGCAGGTCCATGCTAACTCGAAGCCACTTTCAATATGCTTCACAGGAACAGATTCCCAAGCCACTGCAATCGCTCTGACCGCATCTAAGACCATCCATTTCATAGTATTTTTACTTTCTACAGCGGAGATTATAGCTCACACCAACCGGATGCGGTATCAGTTTTTCATGAAGAAATGGAATAAAGTGCTGCACCACATTGGAAATGTTAAATATTGCTTTTGGCAAATGTAGAATGAATAAAACGAGTGTTAACAAGTGGTAAAAACGTTTTCAAGAGGGTCATGAAGACACTGAAGATGACTAGCACCCTGGATGTCCCAGTACATCAACAACCAATGATAACGACAAAAAGGGTAAGCAAATTTTTATGGATGATCACTATCAGAGAGGTTACTAATGAGGTTGGCATATCATTTGGGGCATGGGTGTACAGGTATGAAATCAAAACTAGGGCACAGTCCTCTCAATGGAAACTTCCTGAAGAACCAAGATCAAAAAAGCATGTCAAGTTCAATCAAATGTGAAGATTCTGATCATGGTTTTCTTCAATTTCAATGGCATAGTGCATCATGAGTTCTTGCCATCAGGTCGTACAGTCAAAAGAAGATTACTTGGTGTTTGCTCGAAAAAGAATCCATAGAGAATGATCGGACCTGTGGTGAAACAATTTGTGGCAAGGGCACCACACACCCCACTGCTTGTTTGTGAATTTTTGGCAAAAACCAACACCATTATGATGCTTCAACCACCATATTCACCAGACATGGCCCCCTGTGATTTCTTCCTATTCCCATAACTGAAAAAAAACATCAAAGGACGACGTTTTGGAGACAACAAAATCACTGAAGGAGCTAAATTTATGTAACCTTTTTGACTGCCACCAATAAACTAAGCTTTCAAAAGGCTTTACTGCCTGTCTCCACAATGGCAACAGTTGAAATGTGATTAATTTTTGGCATAAGCAAATAGTCATTTTTTCTTTGTTAGCAGGAGTATATTTTTAATTTTATGCAATTCTTGAAATGAATTCTGCTTGAAACTATAGGACTAGTTAAAAGTGGTGGTAACAAAACATAATTGACAACGATATCAAGTAATATGGCCAATGGTTCTAAGCCAGGCCGCTTCCTTTTCTCCATAGGAATTACTGTGACATTAGGAGTTACTGCTGGTCCGGTGCCCCATGCGCTTAGTACAATATGCCTAAGCGTCGTTAGAATATGAGGTTTAAAGTTCTTCAAGCCGTCATGCGTTATTAAATGAGGCAAGTCAATTGTATGGGGTGGGCATAGAGTTGGAAGGTCTGCAAGAAAGGTGCCTATTGTATCGTCCCCCGCCGAGACGACACGAGATGGTCGAACGCGAATTCGGCTTCACGGCAAAGCATGCCGAAGAGAATAAAATTAATGTTTTGCATTTNTTCTTTGTTAGCAGGAGTATATTTTTAATTTTATGCAATTCTTGAAATGAATTCTGCTTGAAACTATAGGACTAGTTAAAAGTGGTGGTAACAAAACATAATTGACAACGATATCAAGTAATATGGCCAATGGTTCTAAGCCAGGCCGCTTCCTTTTCTCCATAGGAATTACTGTGACATTAGGAGTTACTGCTGGTCCGGTGCCCCATGCGCTTAGTACAATATGCCTAAGCGTCGTTAGAATATGAGGTTTAAAGTTCTTCAAGCCGTCATGCGTTATTAAATGAGGCAAGTCAATTGTATGGGGTGGGCATAGAGTTGGAAGGTCTGCAAGAAAGGTGCCTATTGTATCGTCCCCCGCCGAGACGACACGAGATGGTCGAACGCGAATTCGGCTTCACGGCAAAGCATGCCGAAGAGAATAAAATTAATGTTTTGCATTTAATGTTGCATTTTGCAACACAAAATATAAGCAGAATGGCTGTTTTCATAAAACTTGTCAACATATAAGTCCTACAATGGCCCATACTTCATACCAATTCAAAGTTGCTAATATTAACAATGATTTAACCAATTTTAATGGCTTATACATGTTATATGTGTAATTGAATTAAGATCTCCTTGTCAACTCACACCACCCATCACACTCACTATCACTTCCCTTCCTCCCAACTTCTCCCTGTATTTTGAAATGCTCTTGATGATGACCGAATTGGCAAAATCATGCTCATACATGTGGTAAAGGTAAAAATCTGCTTTTTATTTTTCTTCACAATGGAATATCAAATATTGAGTAATAGGGAGGAGAGAGTAGCACCAATAATTTGCAAACCAGTTAGCTGCAAAATGGATAATCAGGAGTTTAGTGTATATTTAAAATTTGAGAAAATAGACAGTAGGTACCTTTCATCATACACCAAAGCAGGGTACAAATGTATATAAATATCAAACCTTAACTCAAATCGTAGTGTCTGCAAAATTGGTCACAAGCTAACATAATATTTTTCAATGCTTTCAAATAGAAAACACTTACATGCTACTGAAACACGTATTTTTTCTCCAAAAATGGCACCAGCAATATTTCTTGCCACACATTGATAGATGCCAGCATCCTCTCTGCGTGTTGCAGGGATTTTATGGAAGTGTTGTGGGGAGAATCCACCTCCTCCAATGGGAAGGCCATCCTTCAGCCACAGATACTCAGGTTCTGGATATCCTGTAAAGACAGATGTCAGGTTTAATCAGGATGTTTTTATAAGAAGGTTTGAAGTAATTCCATATGAGGCTGTAGTCAGATTAAATTTAGAAGCTTCAACAACATTCAGAATAAACCTAATGTTCCGGATTACAGTTGCTGGAAATGTGGTAGAATGGGGCATATTTCTCGTGCATGCCCTTCTTCGCGGAATGTACCGGAACCGCGAGACAGAGACACGGTACGTTTAAACGAATAAGCGACTCCCTTATTCCGGACCGAGGGAGTCATGGGCTTTGCACATCCATTAAAAATGAAGAGTGGCGAGAGTGGGTGCAAAAGGTCCGGGGTTTCATGTGTCCATCTCCGCGTCAGGAGGTGATCAGGAAGAACGAAAGTCGTTTCTNAAAGTCTTTACCCTATTGAGGGAAGCGGGGCTGAAAATTAACCGCGAAAAGTGCATTTTTTACAAGGTTACTTTAACTACAACACCGGGGATGCATTTTATAAAAGCAATTAAATGTAACAGAATAATTCATTTTCAGCAGTTATTGAAGGCAAAAACAAAGGTCTTTTGTCTGAATTGCATCAGTTTCAAATGAGAACTTGAACTTTGAAATGACAAGTTGTAACAAAACTTGGACTGGCAGCCCTTTCCCCTGCAATTGTCTTGCACAAGTGGCCGCAGGAGCATCCGGTGGAGGTGGAAGATTCGGAGAGGAAAAACCTCAGGAGGAGGAGAGAAAGCTGGGCTCCTCAAGAGAGAGGTGTTCGGATCGGTGGCATGACCCAGTGAATCTTTCCTTTTGTAACCTTTTGCGATAAAGTTTTTGTTAAGTCTACCTCAACTTGTCATTACCCACACTGGCATGTTACAAGGTTAATAGTGGTTTCCTGGTTTCGTTAAATACATTCACACCCTATACTAGGATATACCAGTGTCCTTCAATAAGTCCTTAGAGAATCCAAAAGATGGTGCTTGCAGTATCATAAATCGTTTGCTTTAGCAAGCATCATTACTCCTTAGATAGCTGTTAAAATCTTATTTATATCCATTTAACAGTTTCATTTTTATAGTCAATTGAAGCAAAAAAACTTTTGTTAAATTAGAAAAATAGATAAAGTGAGTTCTAAGCAACGATTAAACACTTATATTTAAAAGTATTATATTCAAAAGAGATTAACATTGAGTTGGATGAAATTCATGGCACATCTGCTCCTGTATTTGCAACTCTTTACAATTGTGTAAATGAGTTAAAACATGGCCATACAACCACAAAAGATCCTTGAGGACATTCAGTGGCAGTGACATCCCTTGAAATGATTGACAAAATCCACTCAAATGGGTAGTGGGCAAAATAGTTGAGACCAAAGGCATATCGAACTTTGTACAGCATTCAATGGTATTTGGCCGGACTTCGTGGAAAGCCATAATGACAAAATAAGTAAACACTTCGTTATTTCCACAGAGAATATTTAATCTAACGACCGGTTTCGGCTCGCGCCATCATCAGGTAAATGATCAGGAAACAACACACATATATATACATATCAAGACAGTTTTAAGGGGAGAGTAAGGAGAGGGGAAGGGTTGGAGAAAGTACACTCATTGGTGAGATTGTCCGCCAACGTTATTTCCAAAATTTCCAAGGCATCAAGCTTCCTTCCCTTGGGCTGCCGATGTAGGAGTTTCGCGGAAAAAGTGCTATTGTGGCCGCTCTCCAGGAGGTGGGCTGCAAAGGCTGAGGAAGTTGGGTTTTTCAGCCGGTAGCTCCGCTGGTGTTCTTGCTCGCGTATCTTAATGGGACGACCGGACTGGCCCAAGTAAATCGCCGGGCAATCATCACACTTTAACTGATACACCCCTGAATAGGAAGAAGGGTCCCTTTTGTCTTTTGTTTGGGATAAGGAGTGCCGCAAGGTAGAAGAGTTGTAAAATCCTGCTTTCAGATTCTTGGGAAGGAGGTTTGCTAATTTGTAGGAAATGTTTCCTAGGAATGGCAATTTAACCCATTTTGGTTTTGGATCAGCAGGAGAGGAAAGGGAAGGGAAGATGGAAGAGGCGGCTCTTTTTTGGGTTTTCTTTTTCAATAATTTCTCCACAAGTTCGCAGGAGTATCCATTATTCCGGGCTATAGTCTTTATGATATTCAATTCTTTTGTAAAGGCTTGAGGGGAGAGAGGGACATTCACTAGTCGGTTGATCAAAGCATGGAAGGAAGCGTGTTTTTGAGAATAGTGATGGCAGGAGGAGGAGGGAATCACATGGTCCGTGTAGGTGCACTTTCTAAAGATTTCCATCGAAGCTTGGCAATTCTTAAGGCGGATTGAAAGATCTAGAAAATTTAAGACACCATCAGTCTCTAATTCCTGCGTGAACTTGATCCTCGGATTTAGGGAGTTAAGTAAATTTAAAAATGAAGAGAGTTGGCGGACAGTCCCATTCCACACACAAAAGATATCATCCACGTAACGTTTCCACATAAATATGTTTTTAACTAACATCTTCCCGGATGAAAAAAGTTTTTCTTCCAAATGGTGCATGAATATCTCAGCCAAGAGGGGTGAAAGTGGTGATCCTATTGCTAGTCCTTCCTTTTGCTCATAGAAACGATTATTAAATTGAAAATAATTCTGGGACACACACAGATTGACTAATTTCATGAGTTCTTCCACAGTCTCGTCCGTAGCACCACTTAGTCTGAGCATGGAGTTAAGTAAATTTAGTGTTTCACTCACAGGAACAGAAGGAAACAAGTTACAGACATCAAAAGATACCAAAATAGCACCTTTCGGGAAATGGAGAGAAGATATATCATTCGAAAATTCAATGGAACTCACTATTCCATATTTTGGTTTAAATTTAGTCACATTTCGGATCACTGAGTTCAGTTTTTCTGCAAGTTTATGAGTCGGAGCCGATATTGCGGAAATCACTGGACGGATTGGTATAAGATCCTTATGAAGTTTTGGAAGACCATACAGGCGGGGTGGCTGCGGATTCATCGATACAAGATGATATTTTTCACGGGCACTAAACACAGATTTAATTTTACTTAAGGTATCTTTCAAATATTTTTGATAGGTAGGGGTTGGATCTTTCAATAATTCCACAACATTGTTAGCATTTATGAAATCTAAGCACTTTGAATTATACTCATCTCTGTCCAAAACAACCGTACATTTACCTTTATCAGCTTTAACCACTAACAGATTGTTAACTTTCAAAAACTTTTTCACTGAGGGAATTTGGAAATGATCAGAGGGAGGCTTATACGATGAGTACCACTTATAAATAGCATTAGTAAAAATGCTTTTGGTAATATTACTTTCATTCTGAAGGGCCACTTCACAATCTGCCGCTAAATTTTTAATGTCACAAAGAGTCACAGATGTAGGAGGAGAGAATTGCAAGCCTTTTTGTAGCACACTCGAAACACTAAGAGGGAGATTAATTTTTGAGAGGTTGACGATTCTCGGGTGAAATTTATGAGGCCCATGGTTATTTTGTGAACTGGTGGGAATTTGGGCGGCACACAATTGGCTAACCAGAATGAAGAGTTTCTGCATTGCTACATGACTGTGGATGAAACATGGAAACACTACTACACTCCAAAAACAAAGGAGCAGTCAAAAACGTTGGGTTTTTGAACTTGAACAGGTTACAAAGAAGGCGAAGATGGTGAAATCAGCTGGCAAGGTGATGGCCATGGTTTTTTGGGATGCACATGGAATCAACTACGCCAATTACTTGCAAAAAGGTCAAACAACAACTGGAGAGTATTATGCACTGTTACTGCACCAGTTAGCAAAGAAATCTAGAAAAAAGTCCAAAATAGTTGAAAAAGATCTCTTCCATCAAGACAATGCACAGATGAACACCTGTGCAGTTTCAATGGCTGAAATTATGGAATTACACTTGAAATTAATAAATAAAATACAAAGTCCATTGTATCTCACTTTTTAATAGCGTTCCACCAAGTAAGGTCATATTGTTTATAAAGTTCCAATGATTAAAACATCCACAATATTCCCCGGTGACTTCTTTTTATTTCCAAACTTAAAAAAATTACTCAGTGAACAATGATTCACGTCAAACGAGGTGGTCATCGTCCAAACAGATGCCTATTTTGAGGACCTTCCGAAATCCTACTTTAAGGAGGGCTTAAGAAAGTTGAAGAAATGCTTGAAAAAGTGTATAGAGTTAAAAGGAGATTATGTTGAAAAAAAACCTACACAATATAATTTGTTTTTCTATCTTTTTCAAAGGACTTATCGAAAGACCCTTGCATGTTAAATCCTGAGGTAAAAGTTGGAAAGATGCACTAAAGAATGACGATAAATTAAAAAGTATGCATGTCTGTATACTCATACCTTGGTTAAGAGGGGAGAACATCGGTCTGTATGTATGTGTAAACATTGCAATTTTTATGCATTTTAAGCATAAAATATGCTTAAATCTTGATTTAAGTAGTTTTGGTACCTGACAATAGCTGAATAGTGAAACCTCACAGCTATCGTCTCCTTCTCCTTTTATTTACGATGTAAACTGTAGTATTTCATAATTAGTTCATAAGTTTCCATGAATTACCATGCAAAATTATTGCATATTGTATTTGTTACTATTAAAATATCTGCTAGGGCATCTGAATAACCAAGTGGGCAACAGGTTCAACTTCAGTGAAAGCGGTCTTGGGTTCAATTCTTGGTTGGGGTCTATGTGCAAAATGACCTCAGATGTAGAAGTAATTTTAATAACACTATTACTAATATCTACTATTAGTGGGACTATATGGATTATCTACCATGTATTGCAGCTTATTTTATTTAAATTGATTTCATTTAAATTTCTTATTATTATATCATATGGAAAATGATGAATTATTTAACTTCTATGATATACATCATCTATGTACACCCAGTTCCACATAATTCTTACCACCTTGGACGCAGGGCCAGTGTTCTTCAGGTGACCGAGCCTTGAGAAGAGAGAGAGAAAGATAGAAAGAGAAGAAAAACATGGAGGAGAGACTCTAAGTCTGCTCTGCTTGCAGTGTTTGCATCGATTTTTTATGTTATTAATATTACAATCATTTATTAGTATCCATTGTTTGGTGGCATTAACGTAACAGAATAATATTATACCAACACCGATATCAGATGAGGGATATATCCACAAAGCTTGCCTCTGAGCTGGCTTCTGATCAAGACTGGAAGGGGAGAAAGAAAATTTCCGCGCACTTTGAATCACTGTCGGACCAAAAATGGATAGACCTCATATTTGACGCATTCCCTTACAAAGATCCACAGTTATAATGGAACATATTATACATCAATCAAAAGAGCAATTATTTTCCTTTAAAATTATATAAAGGAGTCCATATGTATATTCTGTTCTATCAGAGTTTATGTGAATCCAATCAACACACTTGGTAAAGTAACGTAAATTCATGACTTAGCCACGTCCATACCATTGAACAACAATGGCCATGTATCACAGGAATAACAATTTTTAAGTAAATGTGTGGTATGAAATCCTGAAGCATGTTCTACGCTTTTGAGAAATGATTTAAATTCATTTGATAAGCATCAGAATTAAAAATCAATCGCACTTTACAATTCTACCATCCACGCGGTTCTAAATAATTTAGAAAAAATGAAGTAAGATCGATTTTTCCGAATGTATTAGGAGGAAAAATACGAGTCGTTACCTTTCACTTCAGTTACCTTCAACTTTGAATTTAAAATTAACTTCCCTCTCTTTGGTGTTAATGAAATAAAAATTTTAATGTTCTGAAATTTACAGTTAACAATAGAGTGAATGAGGTATTGTCACATTGCTCATCGAATTCTGATGACAGTGGCTATAAATACGAATTTTTAAATTAATTTTAAATGCATACAAAACTACCTATATTAATTGATTTAATTTCTACCTACATTATTTATTTTAATTGATTAAAATACACAAACTCATAGGGTCCTACTAAAATACCTTAATCCTAGGGCTTACTTAATGTAATGCCAGCCCTACATTTATAACATGGGGATTAGTATAGACACCATAAGAGGTCCATGTGGAAATTTTGCCCCCCTCAGTGAATGGCCGGCCGTGCAAACAACTCACATTTTTTGATAGAATTTTACCAGTTGAGATAAATTGGGAGGTGGTTCGATATACACAGTCTCTCTGTATATTATTTCCTTGGTGATATTAAAAAAAATTCATAATTAAAAACGTGTAAGTTGTGAGCAACTCTTCAACTCTCCACATTCCGTAGGGTCATACACTAATAGTTCAATTACATCAACAACGACAAATCTGAAACGCCAGTTACAGACGGAGTGATTGGAAGGAGTGAATGAAGCAAGGACTTCAAGACGGGGACTGGCTGGAAAGAGGTAGATAGGAATCAGGAAGCGGCGATAGCTGTAAAACACTACAATACATACATAATTTAAGCAACCAAAAGTGTAGGAGGTTTTTTAATTCCAGGTCTTTCCCTGAGATAGTAACAGTTCCTCGTCACCCTGTTGGTTACTTTTAACCCTGCTGTTTCCCTTAAAACTACCGTACACTCATGTTCCTTCGGGTCATAATGACCCAGTATGCTGAAATGTTGAAAGCAGTGAAAATAAAGTGCGAAATGTTATTTTTACTGGTTTATTACGTCTAATATTGTTTTTAAGTACAATAAAATCATTGATAATAATTTTTTTAATGTTTAAACTAATACATACGTATCAAAATCCAGGCGTGTTACTGTACCAGTTTATAGATAGAGCACAAAATATTAATAAAACATTACTTCTGACATACAGGACAATATTATATTGAATAAAAACTATTGGAAATACATTACTTTTGATCTTGTGGACAATAGTATGTTCAATACAAAACACAAACAACGCAATACGATTAACACTCATGACAATAATATGTTGAATGTAAAAGATTGATAATG
>KZ308540.1:991567-1005339 GCA_000376725.2 Ladona fulva
AAAAGAAACGGCAAATTGAGATATGTAAAGCTATGAAACACTATATTAACAATAAAAATTAAGCCTTTCTTTGTTTACCATATGTACGAAAAAGACATTTTTATTTAATGATGAGAAAGGATGGTTCATACATTTCAGAATGGACTGTAATTCCGTTGTTTACACTGGCAGCCACCAATCTGGCTAACTCAGCTTCGGCGGAGTGGTGTCACAAATCGTCAAATAACAGACAGAAAGGCAGTTAAAAGCAGCTGAGTTTTTCATATCTTAAAGTAAATAGATATTAAAATGCATTATATTATGCGAGAACGCGGTGGTAGAGGGTGGTTTTTTTATAAGTCAACATCTTTTTAATTGATCAGGAATTAAAAGGCATCCAGGAAAATACACTTTTTTGACCAACCTATGGGTAAATAGAGTATAAAATTGTTATAGATCTTTAGATTACAATATGACAATGCTCTCGAACAACTTTCGTTGTAAATAAATCAATTCTAATAGTGAAATTTTAAGAGCGAGGATGGCGCAAAATTTCTGAGAAATCCCGATCATCTACGTCACCCATGTTTAAAGGCCTAACTCTCTCTAATAATGGTTACAAAGAGAAAAGAATGACCATTTTCAATTGAAATGGAAATTTATCTTTTACTGCAGCAAGGTTTTGGATCCGTACGAATAAGTTCGAAAAATCGACTTTTCACCGCAAAAACGGGCTCTCCAGACCACTGTGCGGCGGCACGTGGGGTAAAATTCTAAAAAACAGTGTCAGTGTGACTGTGGGGATAGGAAGGAACGTCACGCTGACAATTGGATTGTAAGAACGTCACTCTTAGAACACCTGGGAAGGACGACCCTGCCCAGAGAACAAGCTGGATTCCGCAACGGATCCAGCACTACGGACCACATCCACACGCTGCAAGAAATTATCAGCAGAATGAACGAATACGAGATGACACTAGAAATCTGCTTCGTGGACTATGCCCAGGCTTTGACTCGGTAAGTACCTCCTCCACACTGGAAGGCACTGGGGAAACAAGGGATAGATACAAAGTACATCCAACTTTTACGCAGCATCTACAAGGACGCCACAGCCTCTGTAATGCTGCATGAAGAAACAGAGGAATTCCGGATTGAGAAGGGAGTGAGACAAGGCGACTGCCTTTCACCAATTCTTTTTACAGCCGTTCTGGAAGAAGTCTTTAAAACCTTAGACTGGGAGGAAAGAGGCCTACGGATCAATGGAGAGCACATCAGTCATTTGCGTTTCGCAGATGATATAGTACTCTTCGCAACCAACGGTGAAGATCTAGCATCAAGACTTCAAGAACTGAACGCGGCTGGGCAGAAAATAGGACTCAGGATAAACTTATCGAAAACTAAGGTAATGTATAATTCTTTTGCAGCAAAAGTACCAATCCTACTACAAGAGGTACCCATTGATGTTTGTTCAGAGTACACTTACCTGGGACAACTGGTTACGACAGGAGAGAAAAACAGGATTAATGAAGTGAATCGAAGGATGAAACTAGGCTGGAGTGCCTTCGGAAGAAACACCCATATTCTGAAGTCGACAATGCCAATGGTCTTGAAGATAAAGGTTTTCAAACAATGCATTTAATTCTCTATCCAACGTCATGAAGACAAAATGGAAATTTTATGGCCCCATGCATTTCTTATGGGAGATCGGCGCGCGCTGTTGCAACTTTTGCATAAAAAAGTTTGCAAAAATTAATTTTTAATACTTTTATCATACAGCAAAAGTAATCCCGCACAGCATGGTGCAATTTAATCAATGTTAAATAATATCGTAATCGAAAGAAAAATAGGAAAGTGATACTTTCGAGAAAATCGGGAATAAGTTGCTGTTTTCTTTGAACCGATATATTTAGGTCTACCTTTCAAGAAACACGGTCTTTCTTTGTATCACTCTGTCTCATTTTATTCTCATTCCACCAATGCTATTACCTGTTAAAAATTTTGGAGACAAATGCTGTAGCGAAATCTTTGGGAATGCCGAGAATTTTCGGCAAAATGCATTGAGAAATGTAGTCGCTAGCTACTTTTCGTTATTTATACGTAGGAAAAAACTTGAAGCGAGAAAGTTTTTGAGAAAACACTGAATTTATTTTCTCTGGAAGTTTTAATCCTCTAACTTTATTGATAACGTTAAAAAACGAATTTATATTTCGAAGGTTACGCAGACCTCGGCGCGGGCGCCATTTACTCCAAGGCGGTTATAAATCGATTCGCATATTTCCCCGATTGCTTGTAATTATCTCATTAACGTGATCACCAACAAGAATTTTCCTGATTGTACGTCCGTAAAAGTTCGGTAGACATTTAGTGAACTTTCCGTTTTGTAGTATAACCTTGTTTAAATAATCACTTTTTAATTAGTTTTGAAACTGTGTTTAATCCAGTTTAATCACCGAAAGGAAAGCGAGGGAGCATATTTCAAGTAAAAAGCATCTTGGAAAAGGAGAAAAATAACATATGAGGGACTATTGGGCATGGGCTTTGCTTAGGTCTAGTTTCTTTCAAGAGTTTAGATTATGAAAGCGATTGTGCTTCTCCGGATCTCTTGAGAATTAGGAAAGAGATAGCTAAAGGACCACTTCTAACACCTCGGAAAGTGCGGAAAACGGGAACCAAACAAGTAAAAAGATAAAGTTCGACAATATACCTTCTGTAGGAAAATTTTAATTCATCAGTTTTTCATGCAGTAATTTTAACACTACGATTCTGAGGAAATCTAAGAAACGTAGCTAACGAGAGTTGATGATGACATCAACTCTTAGATTTGAAGCTTCGTTTGCGCTGAAATTCCGGTCGTCTCTTAAAAATCCTCTCATTTTTCACCATAATATTTATTCGTTATCTAGATCGTGACAAACCAACATATAAATGTCATTTGGTAAATCGGGTCGACTAAGAAACACTTGCACTTGGTAGTACGTTTGTCCCTACAATTTGTACACCGTACTTTGCATACGATGGATTCTCAAAAAATTGCGTTTATAAATTTTCATTATTTCCTACCTTTGATTCCATCTGTCCTTATAATCCCCGTCTATTCTTATGGGATAAAGAATGAGCTCGAATTCAACAATCGACTCGGTCGTCCAGGAGATGAGTTGTTTATTACTTCAAAAGTTTGTAAATTTTCCATGTATTTCATCAAATTCTCGCAGTTTCGAATCTAAATCAACATTTCTCGACTAAAATAGAAACTCTCGTTTCTCGTCACTTGTCTCGATTTCTTATGACCTGCACTTTTAATTTTATTTCGCGAAGGAAACAAAGCCTGCGAGACATGAAAAGGAACTTCCCAAGGAAGAAAGATCTTGAAAAAAGTCTGACGGTTGGGAATGGGTGCGCACCATCTTGCGCAAAATCACCCGTTTTCCTAAGAAAAGGAACATTACGTGCATTTCTTATGGAAACGTACTTTGGGCTCCAAGGTTCGAACCCGAGCGTTCTTAGTGATGTAAATAGTTTTCGTGGGATTTACAACCTCGTAGAACCATAATGCAGTTTGTCTCACATATCAGCAACAAACTGTCTCCGAAATAGAGTGGGGAATGACGGACGAACTTTTGCTTTTCATATTTATATACAATAATTATAATTTAATTTATTACACCATTCTGCTGAACAATCTTCCTCCTCTTTTTGCACAACTGGAAGACTCACTCCAGCATTCTCATTTTTTTCAGAGAAATGTTTAAATGAGCTTCTTATGACCTTCGATGAGTTGGTATTCATTAAGGGAATGTTTTAAAGAAATGAATTAATGGAAATACAAAGGAGTGAATATAGCGGGTGACGTACCACATCCCAGTACAACGATTTTTGAGATAAATTGGGCTTTATTACGCATACACGATTTTGGAGTTGAATAAAGAATTAACCATGGAACACTAGGAAAAAAAGATAAACAATTTTAGCAAGCTTTAGCCTGCGATTAAAGATATAATATAAATATTCTTGAAGCATGGTTAATAACTATGAAAAAAAAACGCTTGATACGATTTCTGTGGCACTATAAAAAGGTGTAATCGATTTCATAAAGGAACCTTATCTAGGAAATATACCTTGAGTACGAGAGTTAAACTAGAAATTAAACTAACCAGAGCCAACAGAATTAATTTTGCCACAATTAAACAAAGTACAGGAAAGGAAAATGACGAATGATTCTCAGAAATTGAAGTTGGGAAAACAATTTCTTTTTTTAAGTCAATCGCGATTGTTAAATATCACTCAAGTGTCACATATTTCACACCACCATATTTCTCTGTTACAAAGCTTATCCCCATTGTTTTCGTATCTTAAAACCGTTTAACGGGTCAAATCAAAGGTAAGCCGTTTCGTACTCACGCCAATCTCAAAGGCACGAGTCATATAAATCGATCCATAAGCAACCAAATAGGAACGGAAAGTCGTCTCAAAAGAATAAAAATGGCAACACTGTAGTTCCCTTACTTCCACTCCGACGCTACCGATTTTTCCTAAGTATTCATTGAAACTTTAATCCCGACAGTACACGAAACCACCATAAATGGCTGTCCGGACGTATCACCCTAAAGACGTTTCGTCTACAAGACTGTTAGCCCGGGAATATTTAACCAGGGGAACCTTTCACGAGAGACTTTTCACCTAAGAGTCGGTTTACCCTGTAGATTTTTCACCAATGGGATATTTCACCCAAAGGATATTTCATATATTACTAGTATAAATGACATAAGAAGAGAGGAAAAAAACTCATTATTATAAAACAGTCATAGGTTACAAAAGAAGCAAACTGAAAGGTACATACATCTACATCTAAATAAATACCCTGCAAGCCTCCTTCCGGCGTAGGGGGTGTAAACACCAAGAGTAGAATTACTTCCTTAATTTATTATTACCGCGTATCGTTCGCGGAAAAAAAGAGTCCCTAAAGCGACTTGTCCTCGCTTAAATAAAATTCAAAGATTAACAAGTAGAACTCTTAGAGGATGTCAATCAAGAGTCAAGGAAATTGCTTATTTTTCTTTGGTCAGACCCAATCTCGAATACTGCAGCGCAGTGTGGGATCCACATGAAGTAGGTCTAGTCTCAGATTTAGAGATGGTTCAACGTAGAGCGGCACGTTTCGTTAGCGGAGATTTCAGATTCGATAGCAGCGTTACGGCCATGATAAACTCCCTCGGATGGAGTTCACTACAGGATAGAAGATCAGAATACAGACGGAAGCTGTTCGATAAATTCATCATCCCAGAATTTTCAGACGAGGTCGAAGACATTATAATTCCAGTTCAAAACGAACGCGATCTACGAGAGGCGTCGACCAAGCAATATAAGGAGATAATCGCTAGAACAGATAGCTACTTCTGGTCGTTTTTTCCTCGGAGCATTAGAGAGGTTAACAGGATTGATTAGGTATGAATATTTGGTGTTGATACACCCCCTGCCTTACGCCAATCGGCGGCTCCCGGGGTAAATTGAAGGAGCTAAACGCCATACCGAAAATTGCGTTTCAGAGAGTGCTTCAAAGATTGGAAAAAGCACTGGCACAAATGTACTATGTTTGAGGAGGATTACTTAAAAGGGGGCGACACTGATATCAATAAATAAATAAAGATTTTTTGAGAAAACAAAAAACTCCGCGTATGTTTTGATCACACTTCTTACAGGGAAAGATACAAACGGTAAGCTCGTTAACAGATCGCGACGGAAACAAAACTTACGATGCGAAGAGGAAAGCGAACTTCCTAATTAACAAAGGAAAAGGGTAAGGGTGACTATGCGCAAGATGGTGCGCACCCAGGAAAAATCCCAAGGAAGAATGGACTTGAAAAAAGTCTAACGCGACCGGAAACCGAACCCGGGTCTCCCAATTGCCGGTCGGATGCTCTGTCCGTTGAGCTTTCCCGGCAGAACATTTCACCAAGTCATTCGGAATACTTTGTGAGCAAGGTAGGCATCGCCCATTAATCCCAATGGGCGTTTTTCTCATTAATCCCAATGGGCCTTGATATTACAGAGTGACCTGGACGTTGTTACCAATTGGAGTAAAGATTGGCAGCTCAGTTTAAACATTGAGAAATGTGTAGCAATGAGCATGACCCGCTCTCCGATCAGAAGCGTGAGCCTAACTCGGCTCAACGTTAGAATTCGTGAGTCAATACAAATATTTAGGGGTCGTTTTCAGTAGCAATATATCATTTAAAACGCATATACGGGATATAGTGGGGTCAGCCGATAGGACATTGAGGCTATGTAACCGCGTTCTTAGAGGCAGTCAGTCGTGTGTCAAAGAGGTAGCTTATTTTTCACTAGTTCGCCCGTTACTCGAGTACTGATGCGCGGTGTGGAATCTGCACGAGAAGGATTTGATTTTGGAACTAGAGCGCGTACAACGTAGAGCAGCTCGTTTCGTTAAGGGAGACTGCAAGTTCGACAGCAGTGTATCAGATACGATTAAATCCCTCGGCTGGAATTCTCTTGACGATAGAAGACTCGAGTTCAGGCACAGATTGTTCGAGAAATTCCTGAGTAGTGACTTACATGACGAAATACGCGACATAGTGATTCCTGCGCTTAGCGAACCCAATTTTCGAGACCAGACGTCGAAAAAATTTCGTGAGATTATTGCACGAACGGATAGTTTTTATTGGTCTCTTTTTCCAGATAGTATTAGACGCGTAAATAGGATGAATAATTAAGGACTTTGGTGTATTAACACCCCCTGCCATACGTCATACGGCGGTTTGCGTGGTATTTATGTAAATGTAAATGTAAAATGTAAATTGGTACTGTCGATGAAATGCGTGGAAATTGTAATGTAGCTACAAATAAGAGAAGATGGCTAGTTGCAATTTAATATCATTACTTAATGCATTGGGGTTAATGCCTTAACTGTTTACAGGAGAATATATCCTGAGGTGAAAAGATATGAGTAGTAGGGCAATCCTCTGAGCATTCGCAAAAGGGTTGACAAAGCCATTCTTAGGAAAGAAAAACTCACAGAAGAATCCATCCAAGGAACTCAAAAGAAAAGTTAAAAGATATTTAGAGCCATTGACATCAGAACAATAGAAAAATCGATACTGAGTCAGGGGTAATCCTGTGGTAATTATTATTAAACCGCTCCATGAAAGTGAACTTTTACCAAACTACACAAGATAATACAAACACGACCAAAAAATAGCTTTCGATCAAATTTTCCGAGTATCCAAGTCTGCCGATGCTAAGCAATCGTGTTTCCTCAAATTCTTGGGTAAGATGTCTTACTCCGTGGCTAACAGTTTCCCCGAGCGGTTCAAATGCCCCTTCAAGACAGGTCTCAAACGAAAGATTTATTAGTAAAGTGTAAAGATCCTGTTGATGCGTGTAGCAGAAGTGGTGAATATAAACTTAAATGTGACGATTGTGATGCATTTTATATTGGCCAGACTGGAAGGTGTTTCGTCGATAGAAAAGACGAGCATAAATGTGCCTTCCTTAATAACAATCCCTCTTCTTCCCATTTATCCAGCATTTGCTGAGGAGAGGGCATTCAAGTGACTTTAAAATGACAGTGCTTCACCTATGTGAAAAAAGTGTAAGACTTGACGCCTTAGAGACTTACGAAATCGTGAAGAACTCTTCGTGAAACATTGTCAACGAATGTCTGTTTCCTAACCCTTCCCCCATATTAAAAACCATTATCCCCTAACCCACAACCTCTCTTATCCATCCCATGTACATACATTGTTCCCTTACATTTCGGCCACAATTATCTTTCTTGGGCTTCAAAATCTAAAATTAATTACCTTTTTAAAGACTGTGCTTCTGTATGTATAACTTGTCGCCTTGGACTTTTGTATTCTTCAGTTTTCTCAGAACTTGCTGATTTTTCTTATCTCTTTTACGCTAGCTACTATTAACCCTTAACCCACGCTTCCTCCCCCTACCCCACCTTCTGTTTCTTTCACCTAGCTCGCTACCTTCCCTCTCCCCCCCCCCCCCCCCTCATTGGCTGATTCTACATTTGGCTCCTTAGCCTTAGGTATATATTATTTGTCATGTTTCCTTATTGTCATCTGAAGATGTAGCTACGCTACCAAACCATGGTCGTGTTTGTATTATATTGCGTGGTTTAGTAAAAGTTCACTCTCATCCAGCGTTTTAATAGCAAAATCTATGAAAAATAAATACTGGAAGATATGTAATTTGTAATGGACGCAAAGATATAGGTACACCCAGTTCCACATAAATCTTACCACCTTGCAGGGAGGGGCAGTGAGTTTCAGGTGAGCGAGCCTTGAGAAGAGAGAGAAAGGAAATGAAAACCATGGAGGAGATAGTCCATGCCCTAGCTGTGCTTGCAGTGTTTGCGTGGATTTTTTTTGTTACATTCATTTATTAGTATCCATTGTTTAGTGGCATTATTGTAGCAAAATATTATTATAACAACATGGATGTTGGAACGCATGAATTCCGTGGTTTAAAATTGGTTGTTGTGATTCAGTATTATATCTAGCTTTCCTTCTCATAAAGAGGGGAACGTCGCTCATGAGATCATGTTATTTCCAAAGGATGGTGGCAAGTGACCTTCCCTTGAAAATTTTGAGTTTAGGTGATGGCTAGAACAGCATTTTGAGGGATATATCCACAAAGTCTGCTTCTGAGCCAGCTTCTGTTCGAGACTGCAATGGGAGAAAGAAAAATACCGCGCACTACAAGTCACTGTCGGACCAAAATTTATAGACCTCTAATTCGACGCCTTCCCTTACAAAGATTCGCTGTTATATAAAAAACATGTTATGCACCAATCAAAAGAGCAATTATTTGTCTTTAATGTGATTTACAGGAGCCCATGCAGATCCCCTGCTAGAGTTTGTGTGATTGCAATCAAGACATGGTAAAAAGAACCTAAATTCATGACCTGTATACCATTGAACAACAACGACCATGTATCACAGGAATAAAAACTTTTAAGTAAGTGTATTTAAGTAGTATGAAATCCTGAAGCCTGAAGTAGTATGAAATCCTACGCTTTTGAGACATGATTTTGATTCATATGATAATCATCGGAATTAAAAATCGATTGCTAAGTAACAATTCTACCTTAGCAGTTAAAATATTTTTCACATTTTTTAATAATTTAGAGAAAATAAACTAGGATGGATATTTCTGAATGTATTAGGAGGACAGATACGAGTCGTCACCTTTCACATTAACTTTGAATTTAAATTAACTTCCCTCTGTTTGGTGTCAATGAAATAAATGTGTTATCTTCGGAGGATTGCTTTTACAAACTCATATATTTTTCAACTTTCAGTGATCTACTCCCACATAAATCACTTTTAAATATTCTTAAATTCACAGTAAACAATGGAGTGAAAGAGCTATTGTCAAATCGCTCATCGAATTCTGATGACAGTTGCTATAAATATGAATTTTTAAATTAATTTTAAATGCATAAAAAACTATCTTTATTGATACCTTTATTATTTTTTGATCAATTTACTTACGCGAACTCACAGGGGACTAATAGAAGACTTTTTCCTAGGTCCTGCCTAAATGTAATGCCAGCCCTACAGATGGGGATAAGAAGCGCATAAGAGGCCCATGTGGAAATTTTGCCCCACTGGGTGGATGACCGGCCCTGCGAACAACTCATCGTTTTAGACAGAATTTTACTATCTGAGATAAATTGGGAGGTGGTTCTATATAGAGTGTCTCTTTACATTAATTTCTAGGTGATATTGAAAAAATATTCTGCATATTTAAAACGTATTGGCTATGAGCAAATTTTCAACTTTCCACATTCCGTAGGATCAAACAATAATAGTTCATTTACATTAACCATGACAAACCTGAAATGCAAGTTACAGACGGAGGGACTGGAAGGACTGAATGAAGCAATGATGTAGTGAGGACTTCAAGACGCGGACTGGCGGAATATCTAAAACTTGGTGGAACAGACATTGCTCCCCTTTTTGTGCAATTCTTTACTAATTGCCTAACACTAGAGAGAATTCTCAAGGACTGTAATCACGCAAGAACCGTCCTTTTGCACAACAAATATTTAAAGAATTTAGCAAGAAAGATTTACCGCCCTATAAAAGAATTACCGCCCCATTAGTCTCCTTCTTGTTACTTAAAAAACATTTTACATGTTCATGACAGTCTGAACGTCTGAAGACGTCCCTGGCAACGACCCTGCCTAGAGAACAAGCTGGATTTCGCAAGGGATTCAGCACTACGGACCACATCCACACGTTGCAAGAAATTATCAGCAGAATGAACGAATACGAGATGACACTAGAAATCTGCTTCGTGGACTATGCCCAGGCCTTTGACTCGGTAAGTGCCTCCTCCACACTGGAAGCACTGGGGAAACAAGGGATAGATGCCAAGTACATCCAACTTTTACGGAGCATCTACAAGGACGCCAAAGCCTCTGTAATGCTGCATGAAAAAACAGAAGAATTCCTGATTGAGAAGGGAGTGAGACAAGGCGACTGCCTTTCACCAATATTAACACTTCTGGAAAAGGTTTTTAGAACTCCTGTTTGGGAGAAGAATAGTCTGACGATAAATGAGGAGTACATCAATCACCTGCGTTTTGTAGATGATATAGTACTCTTTGAAAGCAACGCAAAAGAACCAACTGTATGTCTTCATGAACGTAAATTCAGCAGGAAAAAAGATAAGATGAACTTAACGAAAATAAAAGTATTACACTCATACAATTCTTTTACAGGTTAAGAACCAATAAAACTAAATGAAAAGCCTCTTGATGTCTACTCAGACTCTAGGACTGCTGATAAAAGCAGGATTGATGAAGTGAACAGAAGAATTAAACTTGGCTAAAGTGCCTTCGGAAGAAACACCCATATTCTGAAGTCGACAATGCCAATGGTCTTGAAGATACAACTACTTTAAAGCATAACTTAATATAATTATCGATATTAAGGATTACTCTTAGTTTAAACCAAGATTAACATAAAATAGCGAATAACACTCAATAAACAAATAAAGTACTCTGTGTTGCATTGGATAATTATTTATTCTTTTACTCCGGTAATAGAATAATATTNCGATACATTAATTCTAGGAAAAATATTTTAATAAACGCTCTAGAAGTAGAGCAAAGCAGAGGGCTTATCCCCGTCACAGGGAATAGCATGACAAAATATCATTATATTAAAAGTAATTTTATTTTAAATTCTAACAGTTATCATTTTCAATGCTAAAGAGGTGGATGTCAGTATTTCTAATTAAATAATAAACTGATAATTGTAAATAAACAAATAATGTACCCTAAGTTGCATTGGATAATTATTCATTCTTCTCCTCCGCCAATATGTGAGATAAAAATGAACTAGTAGGGTCTAAAATTACTGTGGAATAAGTTTATAACATTTAAAGCCGGAATATAACATGAAAATAGCTAAAAGATCATAATAAGACTGCCGAATAGGCAACGCGACGGAATTCTTAGTGACCGTGGCGCTCAGCCGGACCATGACGCGGGATCGAAAAAACAATCGCAATCCCAGGGTAGCACGTGAATCGAAACAGTTTTTTTTACATCCTATATTAGAAAACCTTAGACATTGACGTGGTATAAGAGACTCGATAGTTTGTCGCCGTTTTCCTACTTGCTTTCCTCACATTATCTCAAAAATTGGGCGAAAAAGGTGTTCGCCATTTTGTTGCGTAAAATGAGCAGAGATCCATATTTGAGCACAAAACTATAACGAATAAAAAGATCAGAAACCATACTAAAATATGGCATAATCGGTTTTCCATTAGTTTCCTTTAATCACGTCTCCATCGCAGCAAACTTGAATATTTTTCAGAAAAATCCTAGAGCATTCCTTTCTGTGAAAATTTCCCAAGTTTGAAACCCTGTATCTTTTTCACGCGCAGAAATAACGAAAAATAAAAAGCAGAACAACAAAATTCAATCTTTTCTGAATACCTATGCGAAGTTTCACGTTCCTCACTCTAAAAAACAATTTTTGGCCTTTTGGCCAACTTTTTACGATTCTAGCCCACTGTGCGCTGCTTTCACGACTTCCATGATTTTGGCTTCCAGCTCTACTTCTTGAAGTGCTGAAAACCTATTTCTAAGTTCCAGCTGGAACTCTTTCCTATTTTCTTCTAATTTTCTAATACTTACCTCCTGTTTCCTGCTTGAGACCAACTTCTTTCGCTCCATTCTGACGTTAATCTTCATGGATAGAGGAAAGGAAGGTAACCTAGTAGGTTGTAAAACCTACGAAAATCCCAAAGGAATAACAATTTAGAATACCTGCCCGGAAAGTGGGAGACCTGGGTTCGAGTCCCAGTCGTGTCGCTATTTTTCACACTTGTTATTCCTTTGGGATTGTCGTAGGTTTTACAACCTACTAAGTTACCTTCCTTTCCTTTATCCTTGTGATTTCCTGGGGGGAAATAACCTCATAACACCGCTTTCTGAGCCGGCTGCCTGTGTGAGGACCTCGGACGGCAGGTTGTGCCACTATGTGGAGACTGCCAGTCTTGCTCACAAAGCATGGGTGGTGCTCTTACGTCCGGATAAATTTCCATTCAGAAGCTCATCATGATAAATTGTAATTGCGCCTAGAGGGTAAAAGACAGTGATTCACCACGCTGTCTCACTGCCTGTTGGTAAAAGGATGAGTGCCGCTCTCATTTGGCCGGAGATATGGTTGAAGCCTTCATCGCATAGTTAAACCTGAGCTATACATCGCCTCCAACCTCCGTAAACACCCCTCCGCCCCGATGAGGCAATGAACTGTGACAGTGTGAGAAGGGGATACAAAGATATATCTCGGTATATAGCTTCTTGCCCTAGAGGCCGAGGTTCGATACAAGGACCATTCGAATGAACAAATTTTCAAAAATTCGTTACGGGATTTCCCGGTCAGGCAGAAGATTGAAATTCGCTACATCTATAGAAGATAGGGATTTCTATCGTATGCTGCAAGAATATTTGTCCTAATAGACCCAGGTTCGATGATAGGACATTTCGTATGCATGTAATATGCATAATTCGTTAAGGTTATTTTAGTTGGTTCATGGAACTCGGTGTATGGAAGGCCGAGTGGATCATAAGATGTGTAATGCGATGTTATATATTCGATGCTAAGTACTTATTTTAGTTAGTTATCTTCCGCTTCCCGCAAGACATTTTTACCTAATGGCCCCAGGTTCGATGCTAGGTACTTAGTGCAAAACATTCAAAAAATCATTTAGGGTATTTCTAGGTAAGAAAGAACATTGAAATTCACCTCATCGATAGAGATTAGACACCTCTATAGAACACCTAAAGATTTTTTCCCTGAGGGTCCTTAGTTCGATGTTAGGGCAGTTTTTCTGTCTGAAGTTCATGAATTCATTTACGGTATTCTCCGTTAAGATAGAAACATGCAATTCACGGTGTCGTTAGAATAGATGATTGTCTATCTAACGATCGATCCCAGGACCATTCAAACTACCGAATATTAAAAAATTCGTAACGGTATTTCCCGGGCAGGTAGAAGGTTGAAATTCGCTACATCTATAGAAGATAGGGAGTTCTATCGTATGCCATAAGGATATTTGTCCTAATGGACCCAAGTTCGATGCTAGGACAAATCGTATGGACGTATTTTGAATAATTCGTTAACGTTATTGTAGTTGGTGCATGGAACTCTGTGTATGGATGGCGGAGTGTTGCAGGAGGTGTACAATGCCTTAGTTAATCTATCTTACATTAAGCTTGCAGTATGCAAGCAACTTTTACTCGT
>KZ308540.1:1021648-1037120 GCA_000376725.2 Ladona fulva
GTATTATTAGTTATTTTTTGTTTTGCCAAAAATTTTTCATTTGATACAAAAGAGAGTAAAGTATTCGAACGACATTAGTTTGTACCACTCTGTTGTAAAAGTTAATTGAAGAGTCACAAGGATTAAAGGAAAGGAAGGTGTCTTAGTAGATTAAAAACCTACGGAAATGTTATTCCTTAATTGAAGAGTGGTTTTTATACTTTAACTTTGTTCCGTTTATCCCAAACATTTAGCAAAATATTATTTTATATATTGAAAACTCTCCAAAATTCTGTTCTAATTAACCGAACTTTCGAATTACCGGTGTTCAGATTAGAGGGAGTAGATTTGTCCTCTCTGTTTAAGGATGAAAACTTCATACTTATGATCGATTCTTTGTACTAAAATGGATCTTTAGTCTACTTTCCAATTCTATTATCGAAGGGTGTTGTAGTTTTGCATATGTATCTTAAATAAAAATGTTTCAATTTTTTTGGCGAAAGTTAGTAGTAATTTTGAGTGATTCGACAGCTAAGGTCATTTCACACGTAACCCCCACCGGAAATCAAACCCGGGACTGCTTTCAGCGAAGTCGAACGCGTTGCCCACTTGGCAATCCGGGAGCCCTTGTCTTTAAGGGTAGCCCACATAGTTTAATATTCAACAAAGATTCTAATAGTACTAAACTATCTTCTCTTTCCTTAGATTCTCATTGTCAGTCTAACTAAACATCACTTATCTTCTTATTTTCGTAGCCAAATTCTATTTCAGAACATAAAGCTAAATATCATGTGTTCTCTGTTCCTGTAATTATCCATCAAAGCTAAACACACACTCCCCTGCCACACGCCGAAAGGCTGCTTGCATAGACATAGACATGTTTGGCTCTCAATTAGAGTATCTCGAGACATAACATAGAACTGTACTATTTTATGTTGTCGTACAAAATGCTCCCGTTGAGAGCGAAACATAATCTGTGTTGATCCTTGATGGTTTTTGGAGTTATTTGGTACTTACTAATATAACCATCAGTTGTATACCACATCAGTTGCATATTCTCTGTTACACTTATAATGTTTTAAAAAAGGGCTCTCTAACTTATGTTTAACTATTCATGAGCCTTACATCCAAGATTGTATCCACCACTCTATCTTCTGGTTATTTTCCTTCTATCACTCAACTTACTATTTCCCTCTAGATTATTTTCCCGTGGCTGCTAATCACTTTTGGTAGATTAATCCCAGTTGAGTTGAAATTTTCTTCGCAATGTTTCCACGGAAGCAATGTCGCTGCATCGTGAATGCACTGCGCAGGGGACGGACGGATGCGATCCCCCTCTCTGTAATTCCATCCTCACACACGAAACCTTACCACATTCTTCCGCTCATTTCAGCCACCCTCTTCACCTTCTGCCACCTCTCCGCTCACTTCACAACTTATATAATGCTGCTGCGACTCGATTTTCCGGACTCACGAGTTGAACTGTGCACATTATTACGTAAGGCGTTTCATTACTTCCCAGAGGATGCTCATTGTCCTTCGAAGAAAGCCATGACTCACAATCGCGAGTTCAGCTACAATTTTCATTATTACATGCTTTAAACAATGCCAATCCTTCAACAATGAATCATCTTCGCTCTATTTTACTTTGGCTTTCATTTGTTCCAGACCGGTAACGCAGATTTCGGGGATTTACAAGGACGGGCAAATGAAATCGTTCCCAAAATAGCTTCGGCCGGTGCAAGAGGTAGAAATTACTCCCCAGATAAAGGTAACTTCCAGCTCTGGAGGGGAGTCAACCGTTCCTTAGGCAGAGACGACTCCCCTCTAGCATCTAAGTATGTCGCGCTGCCTCAATGCACTCCCGTTCCATTTACCGGGTCATTACACAAAATATATTTATGCATTAAAAACTACGGTGTGCAAATGGTAGAGTTAAATGATAGAATCAATGTATTTGTAAATTGCTCGAGTAACACATGCACTCGATATGTTTTTCGTCTCAGTCTCTCGAATCTTTTCCGTGCGCGGCGAGGCGGAAGCTCCGTCGCTTTTCTTTGTTTGTAATAAACTTAACGAATTTAAATTTACACGTAAATAAAACTCAGTATTTCCTCGAAAAATTTCCCACTCATGGATTTTTTTCTGTAAAAACAAAAAATATCAGGCGAACACTTCTTTCAATGTCTTCCCAAAAGTATTCCGCATTCTCTTCGACTTTCGCAATACATTTGTCTCCAGATTTTTTAACAGCAAAAACAGTTACACAAATAGAAAGAATATAGCGTAAAGCAGGAATTGATAGCAATGAAGTCCTTTCTTCTAGAATGAGAGGAACACGGGAGTGAAAAAATCGCTTTGAATTCCCAATTTTCCTTTTAAATATTTTTTTCTAAGCTGATACGATTATATAGCACCATTATTAAATCGCAATGTGCTTTCTTTTTACTTAATTTCGCTACAGCTGAAGACGGGATAGTTAAAGAGCAAATGAACTAATGCTGTTTTACATCGGTGTGATTCTTGCTAATTTTGTTGAATGATTGATTACTGTATTCTCGTCGTATTTTTGCAGTCATAGCTTGAATACGATCAACTTTTGGAGCAAAGACATTGCCCTCTTTTATTTGTTTATTTTCGTCATTTTAATTAAACAATGTAGAAATATTTTAGATTAACCATAATTGATCAATAACAAATCGTTAAACGAAAAAGGTTGGAATTCATCAAAATGTACGATCTATCTAAGACTGCTCAAAATCCAACAAAACACGTCATTGCAACTCTGGTTAATTTGATATGTTTTGTAACGTGAGTTTGTTTATAAAGGACACCGTCAAGCTACTCTTTATCTAATGTTCTTCGCTGAGAAGAGACCGATGGGGAATGTCCCACTCAGTGCTAAAATTGGCCACTACATTTACATTTATTAAAATGTAGTTTCTATTCAAAATGCGAAGTACATGATTAAAGAAACGGAATTTGAAAAACTGATATGGTTATACAGGGGTACGACGAAAGCAATTGTTGAATTCGAGTTCATGAATTTTCCCGTAAAAACACTTTTGGAAGATGTTCTCTAGCAGATATTTCACTGTTCCACTGTATAGTCATATTTTCTCTATTTATGTTTGTCCCCATTTGTTTAATTTCCCTTTATTTGCATCCGATGATGTTTCTACGCTTGTTTGAATGAGCATGCAAGTAGGTATTCTGTGATGGTATAACGCAATCAATCTTTTCCAGCGTAATTATCAAAAACAGCAAATGGTATTTCGTGATCTTTAACCGGGATATGGAGGCGTGCCTGTATACGGAAGAATGAGCTGCATAACATTTGCCGATATTCCAAAGACCGCCTCTGCTTTCTTCTTCCGAAGAAGGCTCTCAGAGCCTCAGAAAATATCCTTTCGTCTTAATCCCTTTCTTCCTCTATGAAGGTCGTGTTGTAAGGAGAGGAAGAGTCCTCCACCAAGAGTGGGGGGGGGGGAGGCGGAGGGGCGACGTACACTAGCGCCGAAGCTTTTTCGATCTAATTGCTCCACAATGCGCCGGACATGTTACTCAAATTACATGATTACGGAAATTGTGTTATACTTACGTACTTGGAAAGTGCCTAGATTCGAAGATAAAGGATTAAGCTAAAAAAATGTCCTAGGAGATTTTCGTATCACTTCTAATTGCCAAATACCACTACAACAATAGGGATAGATTTTTATGCATGTTCTCTAATTTATTTCTCCATTATGGTTTGCATAAACCTAACAAAGTATGTGTGCAAGCGTAGCAACATCTTTTAAGCATAGAATGGCGAAANTAGATATTATGAGACCACCCTGCTACCTTGTACGATCCGACAATGAGCGCAAAATAAGAGAAATAGATGCTAGGACAAGTCGTTTTAAGAATTCATCCTTTCCGCGAACTATACATGATAATAATAGGCTAAAGAAATAGTCCGAACGCCCGGTGTTTTCACCCCCTGCCACACGCCGTAAGGCGGCTTGCAGGGTATTTATGTAGATGTAAATGTACTCTCACCTTCAAGTAGGATAAGAGTGAGAAGCTTTGATCATGTATATTCGGAGTTTCCACAAATAGGCAATAACTTAATGAACACCGTTTTCATTACATCATAAGGAAGACCTCGGAATCTAGAACAGAAAGTCAAGAAGTTTCTAAGGAGTAATAAGCGGTGCATCAGGAGTAACATGGATCACCTGCATCAGAACTCATTTCTGAAACAACGAATGTATTACTTTTAATATTGATCGCAGATTCCTTCGGTGTTCTCTTTCCACTAATCTACCAATAAATTACTTTCAAAGTTTATATCGATGACGATTAAAGCAATAATTAAGAGAAACACCCCGAAACAATCTACACATATTACCGAAAACGTTATCAGCGCCGAATAATAAAATAATTACGAATATAATTAAGGAAGTCGTTAACTTCCTGTTTCATTACTTTCAACCCCCTTATCCCACATACGCAACATTACGATGAATTTTAATAGTAATATTATTAGTAAAGATCCATGTGAAATATCCGAGATAAGATTCGCTATCACTTTTTCGAACAGTTTTCTGAGAGTATATATCGGGCATTTGTGATATATAAATGATTCCTCCATGCACATGTTCTCTTTCCGTTAGAGAATCAGCGAATCGGAGGTCCATAATGTTGATTTTGTGGTAAAAAGACGTATTCGACTTGATTGACGATTCTATATTGCGAATTCATTTAATCTGCACTGTCTATAACTCGTGCATTAGAGCTGTCATCGCGCATATGCAACGTTTCCATCAATGTCTTTCTTAAAATTAGGTTTGATAACGTTTTCAGTAATATATGTAGATTGTTTTTCATTATTGTTGCCTTAATTTTCAACGATACAAAATTTGAAAGTAATTTATTAGGAAATCATGATGCACTGCTTATTTCTCCTTAGCAACTTCCCTTAAAGAAAAACCAATAAATTCTAGAGTTAAATATTACGCTAAGGGAGCAGAATATGTTCTGCGGTAACTCCTGGAAATGTGAGCGGAAAGAAGTTGTCAATGAATATATGTTGTTTAAATCACCTAACCGACTTTTGTGTATGCGTTAAGTTCATATTAAGGCTATTACTAAAAATCATAAATGTTAAGGAATGAAGAAAAAACATTTTAGTTTTCCTTGCAACTTTGTTCCACAAATTCCGGCGAATATGATAAAATTTAATCATAAATGACCTTTCCTTGCCTGCAGTTTACTTCTTTGATGCACTTTACTTCCTATTCACTCAATTACTTCCTATTACGTGACAGAACTTAGCTATAAGTGTTTCTTCTTCTTATCTACCTCAAGAATACAGTCCATTAATTCTTCTTTAACATGCTTATGAAGAGCTACATTTTATTGCTTAGCATTGTGCCCAATACAGCCCGATGTTGCGATGTAATGTTATTTTTCCTGATCCCTGATTAACTTTGTGTGTGTATTCATTTTGGAATACAAAACACGTGAACAATATGAGTTTTACTGAAAGCTCCGTATGCAGCTTAGTCTAATAATGGAACTTTTTCTTGTGACTTATGCTTGTTTGCGCACGCTTACTCAATTTTTTAACGTCTGGGAACGTCGCGAACTCCTGAAATGTCTTACTATGGATTGTAACACAAAGATGGCCTCTCTATTCCTAATTCCAAAGGGAATTTATTATGGAGTAATGTAAGGGCAATTCCAAATTCGTTTCCTGTCGAACAGTTTGCACTGATAATCTGATTCTTATCTAATCTAATTCTTATTTACGTAGAAGATGGTCAGAGAAATCAACACATTCCCCTCACAACGATGAGAGAGGTGAGGATTGTCAACAAACTTCTTTAAGTTTTAATTAATCAATATGACGTTGACTGTGATCGCACACTTGGAAGATACTTATAATAGTTAGATTTGGGTTGCAGCAGCTCACACGAGAGTGCTTAGCCTCCTCATCAAGACTGCTATACAAAATTCCACGGATATAAATGCGCAGATACTGATTCATATCACACTTCAGGGTAAAGGTATATCTATGACTAACTCCGTAACGCAATCACTGACGCCTTTTTTGCGTGTTTTATTTTACTGTGTGTTTAAATCTTGGTCCTTTACTACCATAATTGCATAAAAAACAAAAATGTTATATTTCAAAGAAATTCTGGATTTTTTCCTGTTCTGTTTCAAAGCGTGCCTTAAGTTCTCTAATTTAAGGAACACAAAATTTTTAACATCCAATTTTGCCTCAAATAATTCTCTTTCCGATAGCATCATCTATTTTGCAGAGAAACATTTCTGAGGCAAGTATTTAATAGAAATCATAGGGGAAATCAAGAATTTTTGGTTAAATGAATTGAAGAATGGACATGCTGGCTATCTTCCGTCTTATTTGCTTTGGAAAAAACTTCCAGCGGGAAAGTTTCTCAGAGAATAGTGAAATTATTTTACTTGCAAATAGCAATGTCATAAGTTTATAAATAACTTAAGAAAAACAATTTTTCTTTCGGGGGTAACGCCGTTCACGGCACAGGCCGTGATCGTTCGAGCGGTTATCTCCGCGATGTGAACAATCTTCCTGCTGTTTCGATTGTTTGTCAAGATACATTTAATTAAACGATCGATTAGCATTTAAATAACAACATATCATAGATTCATTCAATTAAGTTTCCCATCTTCCAACCTTTTCTAAACGACTCTACTTCGCTACACTCTTGCCAACTTTCTTTTTGCAGTAAGTGGTTGATGAGGATAACTTTTTTAACATTAATGTGCATAGCCACTGCAATTAACATAATGTTTTAATTCCCTTAACTGAGAATTACTGTTAGTTTCCTCAGTATTCAGTCGTAGTACTAATATGTCCGCACGGAACTCGTTTCGCCGAAAGCCCCTCATGATTCAAAAGCCTCAGTGGCTTTATTCACAATATATAACATGCATTGAACTATTATATACCTAGGTAATACCATTGTGCTATAATGCGTGCACGTAAATGTAGATACAAGCAAACTTCTTAAAAATATATTCATTTTGAACGGGATGAGAATGGGATATCACAGCATGTTCGTCATTTATTGTTTTAATTTTAGTGAATTATTGCATTAAGCTAGGATTCCTATAAACCAGAAAGGTAAGAGAAAATTCCTTCCATTTTCTGTTCATCTCCAAAGTGAAGCATTTTATTTAGTTTTCTGTCGATATTTTATTGTATTAATGGCTAAGAACATCCCTCTTGGCCATTAAATCCTCAGCCACAGCAATCGAGGGTATTCCCATTCAATTCATCCATAAAATCCTTCATGCCTTTCTCCCATATATAACTCATATTTTTAATTTATCACTTTCTCATGGAATCTTTCCTCCACAATGGAAAACTTCAGTCATACATCCTATTCCTAAGACCAATGCTCCTCTCAACGTCAACGACTTCCATCCAATTAGTATTCTACCAACACTATCTAAGGGTCTAGAACGTCTACTGTATCAACAATTTTCGAAGTTCTTATCTGAAAACAATCTCTTCAATCCGCTCCAGTCTGGTCTTAGGCGTCACCACAGTACCTCCACTGCACTCACTAAAGTGAGTTCTGAATTCATTGCATTACTTATGTTATTTTATTGGTGTGATTTTTTGTTAATATGTAATTTTGTATTTTATTTTTCTTCATTTTAAAGCTAAATTGACGTAACCAATGACGATATTGTAAATATCTATGTATAGTGATTTCCATGGCTTTTTTATTTTTGGTAATCTGTAGCTTTTATTATTTATTCCTTTTTATAGATTCTTTTCATTTTATTACTTTTATTGCTAAATTGACNTATTCCGTTGAGCAAAACAAAACTTGGTATTCTTATACAACCGATGTTGCTCTATCTTATAACTACTTAATACGAAGTGTACGAATAAAAAGTAATACTTTCCGAATGCTTTCTGTTGGTTTAATATTTGACTGTAGATATTACGAATTTCGTTACGACGCCGAAAATAGGGTATATTCAGCTAACGTTTACGAAAAAAGACCCTCTCGTAACTCTTTCCGATTTTCTTTCGGAAAGAGAAAATTGGAAAGATATGAAGTTATGTTCACACAAAATTTCATGGAAATCGGTGATGGTCGAGTGGGGCATTTCTCTAAGATTGGTCCACTTGACATGGAATGCCCCTAGATTAACCCTGTCGAATTACTTAGACAAAATAATGAAATGGTGTGATGATTAGCAAGTACAGCTACATGTAGACATATCAACAGTAGTTAACTTCTTCGAAAGGAAATCTATTATTAATGATTATTCGTACAGTCTCCATGGGATTAACTTATTAACAGTAGAATCGTTGAAATATTCTGGAGTAATTCTTACGAATAACTTAACATGGAGTACCCACATCCAGAAGAGAAACTTCGTTAAGAGAATAGCGTAGTAAAAGTTCGCCAGCGATGTTATTTCGCGTTAGTTAGGCCTCATTTTGAGTATGCGTGTACTGTATGGGACCCTGCCGATAAATGTTGTTTTCGGAATGAGAGATTGTGCGGCGAAAGGCGATACGTTTTGTGAAGAATTGCTACGATAAATCAGTGAACGTCACTTAGATGCTTCAGGACGGGAATTTAGAAGAATTCAACAAAGGATTAATTTAGAGCAAAAATTTAGAGAAAGTACTTTCAGAGATTATGTAATGCGTCCACCTTGTCACATAGGCCGTTCTGATACTTCGAGAAAGATCGGGGAACCAGACTAGGAAACATGCTAGAACGAATCGATACAAGAACTCCGCGAACGGACGTTTTTCCGCAAACGAAACGGAAAATTAATCGATTAGAGAAGTAGAATCATGGTGCATGCACCACCTGCCACACGCCTAAATGCTGCTTGCAGGGTACTTACATAGGAATAGACAAAGGCATTTTCAGAACTACCAAATTAGATCGGACAGTCATATCCTCCCCCGTGTTAGATGCAAACTGTCAAGGATAAGACACAAAGAACAAACGTCAATACCCCGTTGATTCGCTCCCTTATCGCTTTCTGGCCCTGGTAATAAACACAATAAAGTCGTTGAAGACTTGGTATTCACTTTACCTGCCATAAATCTGTGATTCCCACAACATTCTCATATTAGAGCTTTTAGAGAATCCATTCGTTTACTCTTCCTTTCTCATCGAAGATAGTAATGTAATGTAACGAATCGATGGAATCCAGAAATTTTCGAACTCTGTTCGCATCTCTATTTATAATGTATCATTCGTTTTGAGAAAGAGCTTACCCAGTGCTTTGCAGACGAGGATTTTCGTATGGCCTTCGCCGACGACGCTGCTCGATGCAGACTGCGTCCCAGTGAATCTCGGTGCCTGCACCTCTTCCAACGTCACACCTGAAATAAAACAAAGTCACTTATTCTAGCGATTACATCATCTTCTGTCGCTTTCAACAGGTTTTGTTATTGGATGATTAAATTTAATGGAAAAAGAAGAAAGTCGAGAACCGCAGATTAGCAATGGATAAATATAATAACAGCAACAGATTAACAAAGAAATATTCCACAAGGAAAGGGATAACGACGTTGTTCTGTGGATGTGTCTAGGTTTACGAGAAACGGACGCAAAAAAACTCGGACAAGCCATTTGGGAGATTTTTTAGGCAAATAGGTCTTCGAGAAGGTAGGTAAACCTTCGTATGTTTCCGGGATATTGATTCTCCCGCAAAACGGAAGACACGGTTTCGATTCTCAGTCCTGCCATTCTTTTTTCAAGCCCTTTTCTCCTTGGGAAGGAAATATTTATCATGTTATCAATAAAACCTTTACAGCTAAAACAATTCCGAAAGAAAAAAGAGTCTACAACGCCGTTCACTTTATCAGGTTAAAAAGTGTCTTTTTTTTCTGGAAAGTTGATCGGAGCGGATGTTCTCTCACGGCGACGCTTTCTGCTCATTTCTTTCGCAAATTTCTCGTAAATATCCATTCTTTTCGCAAAACGGTGATACCTCGGCTAACAATACAATACAAACGTCTTTATTGGCC
The DNA here is from genome assembly GCA_000376725.2 of Ladona fulva. Lineage (NCBI taxonomy): Eukaryota > Metazoa > Arthropoda > Insecta > Odonata > Libellulidae > Ladona > Ladona fulva. Next base: position 1,031,676 of record KZ308540.1, read on the forward strand.
AAAATTAGTGACCCTGCTAACGATTTTTTCGGTTAACGAATGTTATTTTCGAATACTGTCTAGAGTCTGAAATATCCGAGTTACTGGGGTCACCTAAGATAATCCAAAACTCGGAAAAGGCTCGAAATGATCGTCTTGAGTACATAAATTAAGAAATAAACACACTATTTTCATGTCTTGCAGTATTGCGACACGCATTTACAATAAAAAAATTCTTGGATGTAAAAATTCTTTAAATGAAATAGGTACTTCTCTTTTCCATCGTAATTATACGTCAATTGTCCAGATACGGTTCTCATTTCTTTTCTCCGATTATCTTCAGATTATTATGCCGACGTTTGCTTGTCTGTGCTGAACTGGAATAGTGCAGTTACAGCGAAAGTGGTTTAAGCGGTACATAAATATGCACCAAGGACAATGCGGGTTACGGGTAATCGAGACTCAATATTATCTAATTGTGTACAAATGTCTTTCCAATTCACAAAGCGGGTTCTCGTTCAAACCTAAACCATTACAGGCCAGTAAGTTTAGCATGCGTGGTCTCTAAACAGATGAAGATACTAGTGGCTACATGCTCAAGTTTCGGGACACAAAAAAATGGGTAAGTGAAGCCCGGTTTTTGTGAAAATTATTCCTGCGATACGCGATTAACTGTATTTGTGCAGGACATAGCCGAGTCGCCGGTAGTACGCGGAAGTGCAGATATAATCAGTGAGAGGTAGAATAGATTGGATTGGAGTGGGAAAAGATACTCATTTACTAAGGAATCTGGATCTTCCCATTCTGCAAAGCATCTGTTGGAATTAAACCATTCCTCTGATTTTGTACCAGAAATTCTACTCTTTCCAGACAGAGGTTAAAGAATTAACTTCCTAGAGCAACTCCTTTAATATCCTTTAAAATATCCATTCTACCAAATTCTCCTTTAGTAAATGAGGATATTTCCCTTGTAGAATTCTTGAAATCTACCAAAAATAAAAGGCAAGCCGACGCCATAATTTTAGATTTTCGGAAAGCATTCCATAAGGAGTCACATAATACATTATTATACATGTTGTAGGTATCATTGGAGAACTAATAAACCAAATTAAGGACTTTCTCTCCGACAGAGAACAACGTGTATGCGTGTAGTGTATTGACCGATAAGTGTTGTATTCAGTAGAGGTGGGAACAATCGAAGAAAACATTCGAATAATTCGATTGTTCGCTTCAATCCAATTATTCGAATAAAGTGTTTCGAAACCGAATAACTTCAATCGAATGATTCTATACGAATAACTTCATTCGATTTTTGTTTCGCTTCTCTTCATCAAGGGAATATCCGAATTAATTCATTCTTTTTTTGCTTGTTTACTCTCCGCACGGTCAAGAGGAGAGGAGCGTGAGCTCTTGAGGGTTGCATCGTCTAATTCGCTTCAATCGAAATATTCGAATACAGTGTTTCGAAACCGAATAACTTCAATCGAATGATTCCGGGCTCCCGGATAGTCATAAGGGTTACGCGTTCGATTTCAGTGAAAGTGGTCCCGGGTTCGATTCCCGGTGTGATCCCAAGGTAAAGTCAAAGACGCGATGACCATTCGACTAACTGCCCGAGTCGTGGTCGTCTGAAACAATCGAATAATCGTCAAAACGTTCGACAAAAATTCCATCGTTTCTTTCAATCGATTTTTATCTCTTAACTAGTAAACGCCCCCGTCAAGCATGATGTGACTTAATTTAGTTTAAAAATATATCTATTATCGTATATATCTGGTCCTCCTAAGCACTAAAAAAGTTCTGTGGTAAGATCATAATAATTCAATGTATTTCTTATCATTATTTATAANTTAAGTGTTGATTTGTGACGTATTGAGTGTTAGTAGCCACTCGAGTGTCGTCTAAAAATTCGGCCCCTAGTCTGTGAAGAAATTAAGGAGATGCTACATGAGTGGGAAACAGAAGACAACAAAATTCACTGCTATATTCGTGATGGTGGGCCAAATATGGTGCGAGCAATGCAGCTAGTTGCCATTCCCGATGTGAGTTGCTCTGTACATCAAGTACAGCTCCGTGTCCGAAGTGCTTTGAGCAGACAAGAAGACACCGCAGCCTTAATAGCTAAATGCAAGAGGATAGCAACACATTTTAGCCACTCTCTCATTGCAAAGTCTGCTTTGCAAAAAATTCAAGAAGACCAACTTAACCAGCATCCTCTAGGCATAGTACAGGATTCCAGCACAAGGTATCCCATTTATCCACTAATAATTATCATCTTCTTTTTCGGTTTTTATATTACTAAATTATTAGCTCTCTATTCTAACCTTGTTTTATATATTTTTTGGTGAAACAGCACGTTTTATATGATGTAACGTCTGATTATGGTCAAAGAATCCATATGCTTATATGCTAGCAAGCACAGTATTCCGCAGCTTTCACCAGAAGAATGGTTATACCTCGATCAATTGGTGGCAGTGTTGCGACTATTTGAAGAAGTCACTAGGAGTGTGAGTGACAGCAAAACCAGTATTTCCATTATCCATGATTATGGATATTATGGATGGTAATTCCATTGATTCACGCGCTCTAACAGAACCTCCAGATTCAAATACCGAACCGAATGTTACTGGTTATATGAAAAAGATGATTGCAAATTTAATCAAAGACCTAAATTCAAGATTTGGTGAGCTACACAACAAACAATTTATTTTCTGGAACGTTTCTCGGGTTCTCAACCAGGTCGTAGAGTGGAACTGGTCCGACGTTTCGGCTGCTATCTCTGCAGCCATTCTCATTGAGAATGGCTGCAGCCGAAACGTCGGACCAGTTCCACTCTACGACCCGGTTGAGAACCCGAGAAACGTTCCTGCAACTTATCCACCGGGAAAGCACCAGATCTTTCAATTTATTTTCTCTTGCAACATACTTAGACCTGCGTTATAAACTGAAGTTTTTCAACGAAGCTGTGAAGGAGCAGGTGGAATTTCAGTTGATGAATTGGCTAGATAAGTTTGAATCAACTGAACTTGATGATTGCGATTCTCCATTAAATAAAAGATTTTAAATTGAATCTGATACAAACGAATATGAGTCAACCACTACGTAGTTCTCAGTCTCGGAACCATCAAAGTAGGTCGGTTAGCGTCCAATCTCATCTGGCCAATATTCTACTGGGCAGTAATGAAGAGGANGTAAGAAGAGACTTACTAGTCTCAATCTCGCCCTGAAATAAAGTCGATTTATTATTATTATAAAGTCACCGATGACATTAAGATCGCGATGGACAAAAATAAAATCACTATTCTTGCCCTGATTGACCTCAGTAAAGCTTTCGACTGAGTACAGATTGAATTACGCCTTGCCAAACTTAGGATATATAACCTAGCTTCCATCTTATCATGGTTCTCTTCCTATCTTGTCAACAGATCCCAAACCTGCTTCGCTAATGAAAAATATTCTTCAATAATACAAAAAAATAACGGTGTTCTGCAGGGCTCTACACTAGGACCTTTATTATTCTCTTTCTATCTTCAAAATCTATCTCACTTGAAATACGCCTCCTACCATCTATACGCCGACGATTTACAAATATACCTGTCAGCTGAACCGCAAAATTCTTCTAAAGCTATCCAACTCATGAATAATGATATCTCCCTATTACATTCATGGCTATATTCCTTGGCGCTAAAAATTAATCCCAGTAAATCTCAAACTATAATATTTGGTTATCCCAAAATCCTCAAAGACATCAAAGGTCTTACACTACCTAACATACAAATTGACGACACCGAAATCGAATTTAGTTCATCTTTAAAGAATCTAGGAGTACATCTGGATCAATCATTAACCTGGGTTCCTCATGTAGCGGCTGTTTGCAAGAAATCTTACTCAACTATTCATAGTATGAAACAATTGAAGTATAATTTACCATTTCAGCTAAAGAAATTGCTTGTTCAAGCATTAATTTTCCCTATCTTTGACTATTGTAACACACTTATGAATGAAGCTAACAAAACAGTCACCATTAAGTTAGATAGGGCGTTTAACCACGCTGTTAAATTTATATTCAATGCTAAAAAATCAGACCAGGTAACCCCACTCTTAAAGGAATTTAAGTGGCTTCGTCTACACTCGAGAAGAAGACTTCATACTCTCCACCTCGTATACAAAGTTCTCAATGAATGTTGTCCCTACTACATTAGTAATTATTTTACAAACAACTCACAAATGTTAGGAACTCGTCCCTCTGGCAAACTTACGATACCAATTCATACAACTGAAATCTGCAGTAAAACGTTTCTAGTCCTCGGAGCAAAATACTGGAATTAACTCACTCATCCCAAATCAATACAGTCATCTTTCTCTTTATTCAAGCGTGACATCTCTGAAAGGCTCTTCAAATCTGAGCATCAGCTATCTCGTATTCCTTCTCCCTCTTTTGTATCACTCTAGGGCGATAGTAAACCAATGTAACTCTTCCCTTCTGTTAATTAAATGCATTGTAATGAATACATCTCATCTACCGTATTTCTTTTTCTCTCTTTCTCTATTTTCAGGCTTTCAATTACCTGACGATCCGATATGATTATTGCCCATGCGACGAGTGCCTCTGGCTGATATAACAACAATTAGCAATAAGATAATCTAATTTTGGTACTGATAATGTTATTACAATTAGTTTAGCGAAACGATGTTAACTTTAGATATATAATTACATATTGTAACTGTAACATTTAAACCTACATTTTTTGTATTTTATTGTTTATAATTCATTTTCATTTGTTGTTTTTATTCTTACCTTAAATTTACTGTATTTTTTAGTCTTTATATGCATTTACTGAGTTTTCGCGGTTTTTTTTCACCGCCCTTCTCTGTGGGTGTTTTCCCGCAACGTGGGTTTTTTCTTTGGCAACCTTCAGTTGCAATGTTTTCTTCCCACACTGCATTCTTTCTTTTAGTTATAATTATATTCTGTACATATCGCAATGGCATACGATGTTAGGTGGAAGAGAGGCCCATATGAGCCTAACCTCGCCAATGAAGAGTCTATCTATTGTACAGTATCACTAATACATGTGACGAAGTAAATATTTAATTTTATTTTGTATGTATATATAGATAATACTATTGGAAAGAGAATTATTTGAGGCAGAATTGGATGTTAAAAATTTTGTGTTCCTTAAATTAGAGAACTTAAGGCTTTCAAACAGAACAGGAAAAAATACAGAATTTCTTTGAAATGTAACATTTTCGTTTTTTATGCAATTATGGTAGTAAAGATCCAAAAGTTAAACACAGTAAAATCTCCGGCAGCAATTCCATTCAATACAGAAAATAATTCAAACAATTTGACTTACTTTACATTTTTACGCAAATGTCACAACAGCGCCCGAACATCTCCCGTTTAAAATACATGGGCCAATGCATTTTAAATGGTGTCTTCATGATGGTGAATCAAGTATAGCA
>KZ308540.1:1055034-1073040 GCA_000376725.2 Ladona fulva
AAAGTCTCCCAAACGGCATGGAGAAATGTTCTGGCGGGATAGCTCAATGGATAGAGCAACCGACCGGCAATTGGGAGACCCGGGTTCGAGTCCCGGTTCCGTCAGACTTTTTTCATGTCCGTTTCTCCTTGGGAACTTCATCAAACATACTAATACAAGTAAAGAGAACCCTACTCTGCTGATAATGGATAATCACTAAAGCCATATAAGTATACAAGTTATTGATTTGGCAAAAAATAATGGCATTACAATTATGACTCTTCCACCTCATTGCAGTGCTAAGTTACAGCCTTTAGATGTCTCCTGTTATGCTGCATTTAAGACCTACTATGCTGCTGCAGTTGATTCATGGCAAATCCTGGTAAAGTGTTTTCCATCTTCCACATTGCAGGTTGTGTTAATGTTGCCCATCAAAAGGCTATGACTCCTACAACTTCAAGAAAACTGGAATATATCCATTTAATAGGCACGTTTTCTCAAAAGAAGATTTCCTGAGCAGTTCTGTTACTGATCAGCCATTGCTTGAAAAAACCGTACGTTAACCATTGAAACATGTGTTAACAGCCATTCCCAATTCTCTTAAAAATGGAGATTTTGTTTTGGTTGAGTTCTTCTTGAAGAAGAAATTCTATTATGTGGGTAAAATAATCAAAGAGAAAAGATGACCCTGAAATTATATATTTAAGAAAAACTTCCAAAGTGGCAAATTCATTTTTCTTTCCTTCCATTGAAGATAGGGCATATGTTAGAATGAAGGATATAAAATTCCTTTTACTAGCTCCTACTCACCGTAAAGTAAATGCAAGAATGCAAAGGTTTATTTCATTTGAAATTTCTTTTGGAAATTTAGATATTCGCTAAGTGTTTATTTGTTTATAACTCACTATTTTTGTATAATTTTGGATTGCATTCTTGTACATGTTCTGTTTTTATTCAAGTGGAGCTTTTACAATTATAAATATTCCTAGTTGTCTAAATGCAGTATTTTAAAAGTTACGTTTCAATGTGCCCCACAGTTAAAGAAGGCCTATTTCACTCTGCCCCATGTATGGGGCAGACTGAAACATTTTTCAAGAATTATAAAAATAACTGTAATACTTTTTTTTTGAAGTGAAATTTTTTTTTTGACTCGAATACGTAAATAAAATATCAAATTCCATTTCTGTAGTTTCACTGTCATTTTGTTTTTAAAAATTAAAGATTTATTGACAAAAAAGTAATTTTTGTTTCACTGAGCCCCACCCTCCCTACACAATAACAACCCCAATATAATCAAAGCTAGCTCTTAGATGTTAATTAATGCCATTACGCAACCTATGTTTATTTCTGCAGCAATATCTTTTAGGTTTCATTTTCATCATCTTTTGCATCACAATGGAGGAAAATCTTTCATTTATTTCATTTTGTTTTGGTCATGGCTTTTCAAGAAAAGGAAGGTAGGAAAGGCTTCTTATGAATTAGAGGTTAAGAACACTCCCCAGAAATTGGAACTTCCTGATTGTCTCTGAGTGCGAGTTCTGCTTGCCGAAAGGTGGCTTATGGAGTGTTTTTAACCTCCAACTGTGTTTTAATTTTTAGAAGTATAATAAAGTATACAAAATTAAACTTAAACCCTTAATTGGGGGCTAATTTTTCCTTAACATTCGCAGGATGGGGGAAAATTCTACTGAATTCTAAAATTTTGAATTCTATTCTCCTTAATATATCTAGTGATAATGTGATGATCTGTGATTTTTATTTTGAAAAAATTTAAATATTAACAATTTTATCTTATGATAAAAATTATAGAAATGAAGAATTTTAAATATTTTTTATTGAGAACTCAATCAATTCTAAAAGTTTTTTTATTATCTTTTATTCAGTTTATATCCTTTCTGATAAATTTTATAATTTAAAAATGCAAATTTCCAGAAGAACAAAGAATTAAACAATTGCTTGGTTGCATATCTTCAAGGGGCACATGCAAATTATGAGTCGAGCTTACTTCCATTATTCTTCCTACAATTGAAAACAAAAAAATAAACGTTTGGCACTTACGCTAGGCTAGGCTGCTATATTTCAGGCCATTCTTCTCCTCTCTGAGGTAATTTGTTTATAATATACATTGTAGGATCTCAGATCAAAATGTAAAGATTTTGTTTCGAGGGAGCTAGGATAACTGATCTCGAACGTTTGTATAATGGTGATCTTAGTGCATTGGGGGATAAGAGTCCTTTCAAGGTTCTCTAGCCTTGTGCCCTTCTACAGCTGTCCCTTTTATGACACTTACGGGACATTCAAGTGTTTGGAACTCCGTCGAAGGCACGTGGGTGGCACGCTATTGGCCCATAGCAGGCAAACTCTTGGTAGGCTTGGTAGCGTATGCCCAAAAATTTTTCAGCGAGTGAAAGTTACATTTCACACATCGATTTTGATTTGCTCATAAGTTCATGCCATAGTTTTACCAAAACCAATTATTACGACTGCTTGAACTACTGCTTTGAAATCCTTTGTAAAAATATCTCGCACAATATTGTACGCAAATGAATGCTGAAAGTAAATGCAGTACTCATCAGATAATTATTTTTCTGCGGGATCTCCTACATCAAGGTGTATATATTTACACTGTACACAATTTACAGTGCATTTGCACCGTACAAAATTTACACTACGTGCTGGTTGCGCTGAATGTCAGAAGTCCTTTTCTGCATGGTATACCCGGAAGCAAGGAGCAGCACACAGCCACCCATTGCATCATTATAATAAATGCAAACCTCTGGTTTCATCTTCATACCACCCTTTCTTTCTTTTACCGACTTCATTTTTGCATCGTGAATACTGCTAAGCATATAAACATCACTTCTGTCTCTCCTTTTCAACACCATCAACTTTTTTCGGAATGCCGCAACAACTTCCCCTTTTTGCAATTTTGTATTCGTTACATCTTTTGGAAGCTCCTTGCGATTTCAACAGACAGTTCCAACAGCATCCGTTTATAGTATAGTAAGTAAATCAAAAATTTCAGGGCTGCTATAATAATTATCTAAGCCTATCAAATACCCTTTATTCAGAAGCTTTTCTGATTAATTTAGCACTATTTTTGTATGTTTGGTAAAGTTTTCAAATCAACACCTATTACATTTTTTAAATCAGTATTCTTTCCAGTATATATATTAATGTTCCATAAATATCCTGACTTTGCCTCACAAAGTTTAAAAGATTCCATTCCAAAATGAGATCTTTTCTTAGAAATAAAAACTTCCCATGACAACTGCCCTTTCTACGGAAGTAAACTCTTGTCAATAGAAATTTTAGCATTGGGTTTGTAACTCTCCAAGAATTTCTTCAGTAAATAATTTAACACAAGATTTATTTAAACAATTTCTGTGAGCTCCCACTCCTCCGGAAAAACTCGAGAATGACAGTAAAGAATAAAACGGTAGCTTGGGGTGCTATTACCCTGAAAGGTCGAAATTTTGGGGAGGACCATCCCATGAGTGAAGATGATTCTAATAAGAACTGAAAGAAACACAAAGTAAAAAAGAATCTCGTAAGATGGCAGGACCAACAAGGACTGGGATTAAGATTTTGCGTCTAAAAATGCTTTCCCCAGCGAGAGAGGGATTGTTTTGAAAAGCGCGTCTATCCCTGCCCAGCGAGTGGCATGGAGGCGCGTCTATAGATGTTTACCCCAGTTAAGGGGTTAATAACTTATGATATTTATTAGGGTGTGAAATCCTCCATTATAATAAGCAACAGGGTTATATTAGCAGAAGTAAAGGCTGAGCCAGTAAGCACTGTAATAGTTCAGGTGTATTTCCCCCAAATGATTAAGGTGAAGACAAAGTAGACTTAGTTTATGAGCAAACAGAAGAAATTATAGGAAGGGTTAAAGGAAGTAAAAACCTAATTGTAATGAGAAACTGGAAAGAAGTAGTTGGTGATGGGGAAGAAGTGGTAGGGATCAGACTGCGAAATAGAAACGATAGGGGACAAAAATTAACAGACTTTTGTAAGAAACCTCTGTATCACAAAAACACTTTTTCAGCAGCATAACAGAAAGAGGTATACATGGAAAAATCCAGGTACCAATCCAAAACACAGATAGGTACCAAATTAATTACATTAATAATATATATGAATAGGAGGTGCTGTGTAGTATAATTACATTAAGGAAAGAAAAATGTTTAGAAATAGTATCAAAAACTCACAGAGTTATCCTAGTGCTGATGTAGACTCAGATCATAACCTGGTAACGATAATAACTGAGCTTAAATTTATAAAGATCTTTCTGGTAAATATGACACCAAAATTGAATCTAAACACCCTTAGGAATGGGAAAGCTAGAGAGTTTCAAGAGTCTATTTATGCTGTAGAGAGTAAGGGAAGGAAACCCCTCACAGACGAGGAATGGGAAAAGATTAAAAACAGTGTCAAGGATAGTGCCCAAAGAATTATTGGGAGAGATCTTCTTCTTCCTCTGGTGCTAGAGTCCTCCATGGACCTTGGCCTCCTTCACGACTCTTCTCCAGGCGTTTCTATCAGTAGCAAAGATCACTCCATCTTTCCATCTTTTCCTGCCTCTTGGTCTTCCCTCTGTGGGTCTCCAGTCATCGATTTTCTTAACGGATCTTGAGGGTTCCATGTGGTGTAGATGACCAAGCCGCCTGATCCTCTGGGCTTTAATGAATCGAACAATGTTCTCTCCTTGAATAAGATCATTTATTTTTTCATTTTTGCGAATCCTCCACAGTCCATTTTCATTTTGTACTGAGCCATAGATTTTTCTCATCACTTTCCTTTCAAACACATTGAGCATTGGGGGGATCAAGTGAAACAAAATTAGGAAACCATGGATGACAGTAAGAATGATAAATAAAATGGAGGAAAGAAGGAAATGGAAAAGGGCAAACACTGAGCATGGGCATAGAATTTTTAGGGCACTAAACAATGAATTAAAAAGAGAAACAAATAGGGCAAGGGAACAGTGGTGGTCAATGCAACGAAATAGAAAAGCTGGACGAAAGGGTCAATCTAAGTTCTTAAGTTCTTAAGTCTTTCAAGGTGCCTAGCAGTCATCTTCATTTTCTTAACTCCAATGTGAAGTTCTGCCATGACTAGTTTATGACCACTATCCATATCTATTCCTGAATAGCTATGGCTAGATTTTACTTGATGTTTATATCTTTGTTTGACCAGAATATAATCAATTTGGTATCATGTTTTGTCTGGTGCCACCCTGGTGTATCTTCTCACAAGTCTATTATCAACATTGGTTACAATCACTGCCTTAAAAACACGCATAGTTATAACATTATCATTTTATTTAGTGATCTTAGGAAGTTCTTCTATTTCTTCATGTACTATTTTGACTTAATCTGCCATACTGGTTGTATTAACACCTGTTATGAACTGGTTCTTACCATCATTAGTCTGTGATTTAAGTGGTAGGTATTGTAAACAGAATTTGCCTATTTATCTGAAAGAACCATTGATCACACTATTCCTTCCTGTTCTTCTTTCTCCTCCACTGTATATTTTCCAAAATTTGTCTCTTCCCTGCCTAACTCATCTCACACAAGCCTATAATTTCTATTTCATGTTTATTCATATCATTCTTTATTTTCTCCAGATTTCCCAACTTCATTGATATCCTCATATTCCACTCAGTAATTTTAATTGGAATTTGTCAATATTATATAAAAATTATAGAAGACAAGTAATATATTAAGAACATTAATATTATTTTAAGAACAAAGAAATAATAACTAAGAAAACCTAACTAAATGACAATAGTATGAAATGAAGGAAAACTTTGAAAATAATTATCTTGTGGTAAATTTGAACAAAAATGGACAGATATTCCTTTACAAATAAAATATTCACAAAAATAATTGATATGAAGATAAATTGGATTAAAAATTAGAAATAGCATACATTCTTTGTAGCATGCACCCTCATGTAAGACATGGACCTAGTTTTTGGGCTTTGACTTTAGAGAAAAAATTGGATTTGCCTTTGTATTATAAGGCAGGTCCTACTACATAATCTCAGCATTCGAAACCTACAATTCATCAAAGATTAGACCTCTCACCATCTGCAGGGCTTTCATTTTGGGCATTTCTGTCTACAATGCAAACACACATTGACATCCACACGCAACGAATGTTGAATATTTTGCAGATTTTCCTGTGAAGGCTATTTTATGATTGTTACTAACTTAAAACATACAACATAAAACATTTTGCCAAAATGGCTTTAGGAATGATGGTAAAAAATAAGGTATGGATTTTATGAAAATCTAAAGAAGAATTTTATAAAAATTAACTATCAACACTACATAAAAACCGTCTGGGATTAATTCCATCTTACATTGGCATTTTTTTAAATTTTAGTTAATTTTCATTTTACTGAAAAAGTGAATTTTGGCAACCACACTTCTTAGAAGCTTACACTGAGTGGAGCACAGATCATTGCTTAGCAGTTCAATTGTACTGATACCTTTATGAATGGTCCTGGGTTTGATGCCAGAATAGTTCAACTTCTTATAAAGAAATTGAAGATGTTCTTTAACTGTAATTTTGTAATACAAGAGGCAGGAATGTTCAAAATCCCAAAGCTTGGAGTATGCAAGCAACTTTTACTCATTTTTATAAAATATTGGTCTCTGTGTACAAAGCTTTCTAAGTCTAATTCCAGCATAAGAAGAGAACTTGGGAATAATTTTTCATTCCTCTCATCAGTGAGTTCCTCACTGTATTTTCCACTGCATCCAAACCACTGGGCACTGCTACTATTGAGCGTGTCTCACTACAAAGCAATTTAACACCAGGAGGATGGGTATTTTGTGTTACCTAGAAGGAAGGAATGGGGTTATCTTGATCCATAAATTTTTCTCAGCACCTAAGAGTAATTTTTTTTTCTCCTGCACTTCACTATTTTTCAGCAAATGACATTTTAAATGCTTCATCTACATATATTAAACTATTATCGTTATCTTGCCTTAACTGTTAATATTTTAAATAATTTCTTTTGATCTTCATCAGCATACAAGTATGCTCAATTGTCACAGGTTTAAAAATGAAAATCTACCGATCAGAAAATTGTATGTAATTATATATAAAAATCCTTTCAATTGGCAAATGATAATATTACAAAAGTGTTTTGAAATAACAAATGTACATAAAATCACAATCCGTGCAAATGTATATACATATTTACAAATATGGAAATCACTTATTTGCACATTATATACATATAGTTTGTATTTTCTGAACCATTACCACAAGTAATTCTCTTACAACAAGGGCATACATTTGTCGATTTGTTTTTAAAAATTTTGAAATCTGGCAATGTTTCTTTTTTGTACCCTTGTAGAGGGGTGCACTAGTAGGATGACGAGGGTCTCACCTCAATCAGTATCTCGACCACTTCTTCTTCCAGTCCTCGACTATACTTATTCTGCTCCTTTTACCATTTATTACCTCTTTGAACAACATCCAGCTGATTATGGATGCCAGCTCTAAAATATTAAAGAAACATGGACAGGCTGCCTTGTTATTGATGTTGGTGACCTGGTGGAGGGCTTCTCTAATTTTCCTCTGGTAAGCGGGAGTGGGATCACAGGGGACACATTCAATTTCTTCGCCATCGATGAAATCCAAACATTTGGCGATGTAATCTGATTTATTCCGCCATAGAATCTAGGGGTGATCGGATTCATCACAATGTACATGTAGTTCTCACTGTTGTTGATGTTGTTATTTTCCTTCGCTTGATAATTCATAATAATGTGCCCAACGTTGATTGTGTAGATCTCATTGTTAATGCAGATGCTGGTTGGTAAATCTCGCCTATTTTTTCTTACTCTTCAACAAGAGAAATTTTAACATTTTTTAATTTATAGATGTGCATTCAAATAGTTTTAACATTGGCCAACATCCAGAACTTTATGCCAAATTTGTTTGGTTTATTAGGCATATACTGAATGAGTGGACTTCTGGACTGCATAGGGTTAATTTACTCATCAGCCGTTACTTTTTTGCTTGGAATATAGCTTGCCCAGGAATGTGAAATAAATAGATTCCATGGCTTAGAAGCCTAAGAAAATTTATCCTTCTCTAGTCGTTGGTTGCAAGTGGTTCTTGAATCAAATTGCATGTCAAGATGAATTAAATCGCAAAGCTTATATCTAAGAACTGATCTCTAAGCATCGTGTTTGAGAATAAATTGGATCCCCAAGTTTTATCCCAAAAGCTTTTTATTGATAATACCGCTCCCCTAATACACCTCTAGCACCAACATAATAAATTTGAAAATTTCCTCCTTAAATAAGTTAGGACATTCAAGCTTTCCATGATCCATAGTATATTTTACAACATTTTCCAACAACAAATCACTCCCCAGGGACTTGAATGCACTCAACGTTAATGTTTCTTGTATATTTCTTTTGGCATAAGGGGTGGGTCTGGTGCTAAATGTTAAACATTCTGGATTGCGCATTCCCCTGCCAGATCAACCGATACTTCCAACTACTCAGCTCCATCAGAAGCAACCTCCAGTTGAGTCTTGTTTGAGAAACATCTAGCAATTTACCCACTAATCCAATACCAAGGAGGAGCCAAAGCCATAAGCTCTGCTCTCACACAAACTCCTTCCAAAGGTCTTTCCTCCCTGCTTCTGATGCCAAGGAGCAATTTCCCATTGTAGGGAAAGAATTGGGGATTCGGAAATTATTATTATGACTATTATAATTATATTTAACCATATTCTTTAAAGAAAAATTTAAAAAAATTAATTTTCTTGTTTTTCTGTACAGAAAGACTATGTATTTTCTGAATTCATCTTTATCACACAGCCTAGGGCTAGAATCAAAAGAATCTGGCCAGGAGGCCAAAAATAGTTTTTTAGAGTGAGGCACATGAAACTTTGCATAGATATTTAGACAAAATTGAATTTTGTTGTTCCATTCTTAATGCTTTGATATTTGTACAATTTAAAAAGAAACAGGGTGTCAAACTTTGCTAATTTTCACAAAAAAGGATTTTATTGGACGTTTCTTGAAAAAAAAATTTCAAGCTTGCTGTGATGTAGATATAGTTGAAGGAAACTGGTGAAAAAACCAATTATGCAGTATTTTAATATGATTCCTGATCTCTTGATTCATTATAGCTTTTGCAATCAAAGATGGACCTCTGCTCATTATACGTAATGAAATGGCCAACACATTTTTCGGCCAGTTTTTAAGAAAAACACCTTGGAAAATGGTAATGAACTAACAAGTTTCTTATACCATGCCAATGGTAGGTAGGTTTCTAAATATAGAATGTGAAGAAACTGTTTCGATTCAGCTGCTACCCTGGGATTGAGGTGGCTTTTTCGACACCATAGCATGACAAGGCTGAGCATCACGGTCATCCCAAATTCTGTTGCGTTGCCTATTTGGGTTTTGCATTATAAGACTTCTAACTTCAATGGCCATGAATTGAAGAAAAGGTATGCAAAATAAATACAACTAACAGTAAGGTTAGTTCTTTGATATTTTTATGAATGCTTGAGAAATATTCAATGAACCATGTACACCCTAAAAAGCATGTATTTTACCTCATATTCACAGTTTCCCAGATTTCAATATATAGACTCTCAGTAATGTCTAACATAACATTCAATTCTCAATGGTGAAAAATACACTTTAACATGAGAGACAAAAGCATACAACTGTACCAATTGAGTATATTAAGGAATATTAAAATTTGCAGATTCTCAGCATCTTTATAGAGAATTGACTATCTTGTTTCCGTTACATAATGAGTGATTAAGACTACATCAATCTGCTATTTCATCCTAAAAATGTCTTTACGAGGTTAAGGTGAAAATTTCTCGGCCTGACACAGAGATGGCGTTCCATTCAGTGAAAATTTATGATCATTTATTCGAACCGAAGCTCGAGGAACAAAAACGAAACAACAGTGGTTAACGACGGTAATCCTTCCATGATTGTTGACGTTAACCAAAACCGTCGTTATCCAAGGCGCGATGCTCCACAGCCATATTGAATGTCAAATATTAAGATAAAATTCATTAAAATATGACATACATATAAGTTTTTAATCAATTTGCAATAGTACAATTATCATTAATTAAATGAGTAGTCAAAATAGAATTTTTAATAGGCAATCTTCACCAGAAGGCTTCGTTAACCAAAGATGGCGTCGTTATCCGAGACATTTTTTTTATCACAACCATTTGTCGTTAACAAAGTAGGACGTTAACTAAGGTACCACTGTATTAAGATAATTTAGATTTGTATCCTGTCGCCTGTGGCGTACAGCAGGTGGTTAGTTATCAAAGGGGGCATAGAATTTACAGATGAGTTGTTGGCCAATCTCTTTCTCGCTGGTCTGCCTGCTGACGAGTACGAGGTTTTTATTCAGAATGTTCTAAAGGAGCCAAATCTGATGACAAGGTGCATGAAAGGTCGCATGCTTGATGAGGAGAGACGCCGGATGCAACAGACGAGCACTGAGAATGATACAACGGTGTTGGCGACATTTAGGAACAGGACCGTGAAGACCAAGACGAATTTTCCAAGTAAGGATTCAGGGACGACGGGTACGAGAAACTGCTTTAAGTGCAATCAACCAGGGCACATCAGTAAGTTCTGTCCGACAATCGATTGTAGAAGATGCGGTAAACATGGGCACTGGGCGAAGGACTGCAAGAGTAAGCGGACGGAGGCGCAGAATGGCGACAAGGAGGTGAGCGTCAGGAGCCAAGCACCAAGAGGAGAAAGCGTAGCATGCGTGAGTGTTTGTGCATTGCTATCCGCTAGTAAATGTTACCAGTGGTTCCTCGATTCGGCCGCAACAGAACATATGACTCCACGGAGAGAGTTGTTCGAGTCATTCACCCCTCTGAAAGGACGAGTAAATTTTGGGAAAGGTTTTTCTGCTGTGGAGGGAAAGGGAACTTTGTCTGTGACATTGTCGGACAAGAATGGAGGGTGCGTATTGAAGATGAAGAACGTTTTATACGTACCAGAATTGAAATTTAATCTTGTCTCTGTAGGAAAATTAACGGAGAATGACGTGAGTGTATCATTCATGTCTGACAGGGCCGAGGGAGTGAAGAATGACATGTTGGTCTTTACCGCCTATCAACGGAATGGACTGTTTGTGTTGGAGAGTGCCAATGTCATGCCAAGGGACAACAGAGATGTAGGTATGGCTCTAATGACTGAGCAGGAGATTGAAGGTGAAGATGTAATGGAGGCGATTGCATTAAAGTGTGTCAGCAATGTTACATGGCATCGTAGGTTTGGACACCTTCACGGAAGAGCGATTGACAAAATTCCTGGGTTTGAGGGTAAGAAGTTTGCCAGCATGAGTGAGTGTTCCACTTGCATTCAGGGAAAGCTTAGCAGATCAAGTGTTAGCAAACTTAGTGTTAGAGTCTCAGAAGGGCCATTAGATTTGATACATAGTGACTTGATGAGTGTGTCATCCATCTCGAATGGCGGTGCTTTGTATCTCATAAGTTTCATCGATGACTGTACCAGATATGCAGAAGTAAGGCTTCTGAAGAGGAAAAGTGAAGCAGTGAACAAATTGAAAGAGTATGTGGCTGAAGTTGAGGTACTTCATGGGAGGAAGGTGAAGAGCATTCAGACTGATGGAGGGGGGGAGTATGTCAACAAAGAGATGCAGAAATTTCTTTCAGAGAAGGGCATCGTCCACAGACGAACAGTGCCACATTCTCCTCACCAAAACGGAGTGGCCGAGAGATATAACAGGACAATGGAGGAGATGATGAGGTGTTTGCTGTTGGAGTCTGGGTTACCAAGTACCTTTTGGGGTGAGGCAGCAAATACAGCCTGCAAGATAAGAAATTTGTGTCCATCTACTAGTATTCAAGACAATATACCTGCTGCATTATGGTTGGGACGAGATGTCTCCGAGGAGATCAATAGGCTAAGAGTGTTTGGTAGTAGAGCATGGCTTGCTCAGAATGATGGGAAATTAAAGCCCAGAGCTGCTGAACATGTATTTGTAGGCTATGAAAGGAATGTTAAGGGATTTAGGCTATACAACATGGAAACTAAAAGGGTTGCGATTGGACTTCATGTCAAATTTCAAGAGAGTATTTTTCCATTCAAATGTGTACCGGGAAAGGAGGGCTGTGATACAGGCAATAATTTATTTTATGTTAGTGACTCTGATGAAGTAACTGAAAGCCCAATCGAAAATGATGATGATGCTGTTAATACCAATGTTGATGTGCATGAAGTTGGACTTCGAAGAAGCAGTAGACAAGTAAGGCCCAAAAGATGTACATGCTGTAATTTAGCTACTTGTTCAATGGAGGGGAATTTTCTTGATGGGATGATTGGACCTTCAACTGTGGAGGAAGCTGTGACCTGTACATATGCTAAGGAGTGGAGAAAGGCAATGGACTTAGAGTACAGTTGCATGATGGACTTAAATGTGTGGGATATTGTTGAGAGACCTGTTGATGAGAGAGTAATTGGGTGTAAATGGGTGTTTAAGGTAAAATTTGGTGATGGTGAAAATGTAGAAAGATTTAAAGCCAGATTGGTAGCTCAGGGATTTAAATCACAAATGGGATTCTCGTGGGAAGATACATTCAGTCCAGTGATTCGCAAGAAAAGTGTCAGAGTGTTGCTTACATTAGCTGTGGAAAGTGGGTGGTCTGTTCATCACATTGATGTTACTACAGCCTATTTGAATAGTCCTGTGTCTCATGACATTTACATGGAGCAACCTGAGTTGTATGAGGACAAAACGAAGGGAAGGAATGGGTTTGTTTGTAAACTTAAAAGGAGCATTTATGGGTTGCCATGTGCCAGTAAGGACTGGAATGACTGTTTGGACAAAACCTTAAGAGATCTTAAGTTAGTGAAGTGCAAAAGTGATTCATGTGTATATTTTGGGGGAGATATCATTGTAGGGATTTATGTTGATGACATGCTAGTGCTGGGAGAGGAGAGGAAAGTTGTTAATTTTAAGAAATGTTTTTCAGAGTTATTAACTGTTAGGGATTTAGGTGTTGCAAATAAGGTGTTAGGAATGCATGTTGTACATAATGATCAGGGCATTTATGTGGAACAGAGACTGTATATACAGAAGTTGTTGTCTGAGTGTGGCATGGCTGAGAGTAAACCATATGTGGCTCCATTACCTCTTGTGGTAGATAATGATGATGCAATGTTTGAAAATGTAACTTTTTACAGGAAGGTTGTGGGTAGTCTTTTATTCTTGGCAAATAACTATAGGTGTGCTATAGGATATGCTGTGGGAAGGGTAAGTCAAGCATGTAAAGCACCCACTGTGGGAGACTGGAAGTCTGTAAAGCACATATTGCAGTACTTGCGAGGGACTGATGAGTTGTGTTTGTGCTATCAAAAGAAAGGTCAACCCATCAAGATTTATTGCAATGCATCATGGAACAGTGAGCCTAAGGGTAAATCCATTGGGGGATTTGTGGTAATTTTTGNAAGTACCTTTTGGGGTGAGGCAGCAAATACAGCCTGCAAGATAAGAAATTTGTGCCCATCTACTAGTATTCAAGACAATATACCTGCTGCATTATGGTTGGGACGAGATGTCTCCGAGGAGATCAATAGGCTAAGAGTGTTTGGTAGTAGAGCATGGCTTGCTCAGAATGATGGAAAATTAAAGCCCAGAGCCACTGAACATGTATTTGTAGGCTATGAAAGGAATGTTAAGGGATTTAGGCTATACAACATGGAAACTAAAAGGGTTGTGATTGGACTTCATGTCAAATTTCAAGAGAATATTTTTCCATTCAAATGTATACAGGGAAAGGAAGGCTGTGATACAGGTAATGATTTATTTTATGTTAGTGACTCAGATGAAGTAACTGAAAGCCCAATTGAAGATGATGATGATGATGTTAATACCAATGTTGATGTGCATGAAGTTGGACTTCGAAGAAGCAGTAGACAAGTAAGGCCCAAAAGATGTACATGCTGTAATTTAGCTACTTGTTCAATGGAGGGGAATTATCTTGATGGGATGATTGAACCTTCAACTGTGGAGGAAGCTGTGACCTGTATATATGCTAACGAATGGAGAAAGGCAATGGACTTAATGGAGTACAGTCGCATGATGGACTTAAATGTGTGAGATATTGTTGAGAGACCTGTTGATGAGAGAGTAATTGGGTGTAAATGGGTGTTTAAGGTAAAATTTGGTGATGGTGAAAATGTAGAAAGATTTAAAGCCAGATTGGTAGCTCAGGGATTTAAATCACAAATGGGATTCTCGTGGGAAGATACTTTCAGTCCAGTGATTTGCAAGAAAAGTGTCAGAGTGTTGCTTACATTAGCTGTGGAAAGCAGGTGGTCTGTTCATCACATTGATGTTACTACAGCCTATTTGAATAGTCCTGTGTCTCATGACATTTACATGGAGCTACCTGAGTTGTATGAGGACAAAACGAAGGGAAAGAGTGGGTTTGTTTGTAAACTTAAAAGGAGCATTTATGGGTTGCCATGTGCCAGTAAGGACTGGAATGACTGTTTGGACAAAACCTTGAAAGATCTTAAGTTAGTGAAGTGCAAAAGTGATTCATGTGTATATTTTGGGGGAGATATCATTGTAGGGATTTATGTTGATGACATGCTAGTGCTGGGAGAGGAGAGGAAGGTTGTTAATTTTAAGAATTGTTTTTCAGAGTTATTAACTCTTAGGGATTTAGGTGTTGCAAATAAGGTGTTAGGAATGCATGTTGTACATAATGATCAGGGCATTTATGTGGAACAGAGACTGTATATACAGAAGTTGTTGTCTGAGTGTGGCATGGCTGAGAGTAAACCATATGTGGCTCCATTACCTCTTGTGGTAGATAATGATGATGCAATGTTTGAAAATGTAACCTTTTACAGGAAGGCTGTGGGTAGTCTTTTATTCTTGGCAAATAACTATAGGTGTGATATAGCATATGCTGTGGGAAGGGTAAGTCAAGCATGTAAAGCACCCACTGTAGGAGACTGGAAGTCTGTAAAGCATATATTGCGGTACTTGCGAGGGACTGATGAGTTGTGTTTGTGCTATCAAAAGAAAGGTCAACCCATCAAGATTTATTGCGATGCATCATGGAACAGTGAGCCTAAGGGTAAATCCATTGGGGGATTTGTGGTAATTTTTACTGGGGGAGCATTGACTTGGTTCAGCAAGAAGCAATCTTGTGTGGGTGCATCTACAGAAGAATCTGAGTTCATCAGCATGTCTGAAGCAGTCAGAGAATTGAAATGGCTCAGAAGCTTATTCACTGAATTAGGAAAGGAAGAATTTATAGAAAAACCATGTGATGTGAACTGTGACAATACTCAAGCTATACGTTTGGGTTTAACTGGGGTAGTGACTGAAAGATCTAAACATATAGATCTCAAATACCATTTATGTTATGAACAGGTAGAAGTTGGGAATGTAAACTTTAAGTATGTTGCATCTGATGATAATGTGAGTGATATTTTTACCAAAGCTCTGCCTGGTCCAAAGGTCAGGAATTTTTGTGCATTGCTAGGATTGCGGAGAAAGGATAACATTTCCTTTTAGTTGGTTGAAATTGTTTTTCTGTCAAGTTTTTTTTTCAATCTTGTTTGAATGATTTTTTTTTGCTAATTGTATATGCTTCATGTTGGAATGTTTACTTTTTGATTGTGAAGTAAGGACTACGTTTTTTTTGATTGGAGTGTTNTACTTTGCCAGATCCGACAGTGAGCGTAAAATAAGAGAAATAGACGCGAGGACAAGTCGTTTTAGAGACTCTTTTTTTCCGCGAACGATACGCGATAATAATAAATTAAAGAAGAAATTCTACTCTTGGTGTTTACACCCCCTGCCACACGCCGGAAGGCGGCTTGCAGGGTACTTATGTAGATGTAGATGTAGATGAAGAGACAGAATAAATCAAAACATTAACAGAGGAACTAGAAACAAATCTAGCAAACTGGTCAGATACTGATCAAACACTAAGAGACCCACTACCAAGATTAATCTTTAAACAAAATACATATAAATTGGTATACATCATGAACATAAAAATCATCACCAACTATATAAATAATAAAAGCACAATTGAAGAAATACATTTAACAATATACTCAGCAGCAGCCAGCATTATAACCTGCAACAAACAATAAATACCCCAGAATAAAAAACAAACAACCAGTCAAATTTTCAAACCAAAATGGGAAATAAGAATAGAAAATAGAATATCCACGCTAAGGAAAGATATTGGCAGATTAACACAATATCTTAAAGGAAACAAATCAGTAAATATAATGAAACACGTTAACAAAATCCTGAGTAAAGAAGATCAGACAGTCGTAGAGATCCTTGACATTTACAAACAAAAATTGGCTGTCTATGCAGCCCGCCTTTGCAGGTATAAAGAATCTAATGAAAGAAAAAATACAAATAGATTTTTCTGCAGAAATGAGAAACAGTTCTACAAAAACCTAACAAATTCCAAGGACATACATTTTAAAGCTCCAAGTAAAGACGAAATAACACAATTCTGGAATAATATCTGGGCACAAGAGACACAACACAGAGAAGACGCATCATGGACAAAAGATGAGGAAGAGAGACATAAAAATATCACTCAACAAAATGATCACATAATAACAAAGGAAGAATTAACAAAAACAATCAACAGTACAAATAACTGGAAATGCCCAGGTATAGACAATGTACACATCTTCTGGTATAAACAATTCACATGCACTCACAACCAACTGACTAAACAGATAAATAAAATATTGCAACACCCAGAAATAACCCCTGAGTTCCTAACACAAGGAAGAACATATATCAAACTCAAAAATGAAGAAACTGAGAACCCGGCGAACTACAGACCAATCACATGTCTTCCAACATTATACAAGATAATAACATCAACAATATGCAAAAAAATAGATAAACACCTAACCAATAATAACATAATAACTGAAGAGCAAAAGGGATGTAGACGATATAGTCAGGGATGTAAAGAACAATTAATAATAGATAATATAATAATGACACAAGCAAGAAAAAAAATAGAAACCTACACACTTGCTACATTAACTACAAGAAAGCTTTCGACTCCGTACCACATAGCTGGTTAAGAAAAGCTATGCAAATTTACAAAATCAATCCAATAATACAGAACTTTCTCTCCACAATTATGCAGACATGGAGAACTAATATACTACTGCAAACGGGCAAAGAGATCATCCAAACAAATCGAATAAATATAAGACGGGGCATCTTCCAAGGCACTTAGCGCATTATGGTTTTGCATTTACTTAAATCCACTGTTAAACTCGCTCAAAGAATCACAAATAGGCTTTAATATCAATCAACAAAAAACAACTAAGTACAAAATCAATCACCTATTATATATGGACGACATTAAAGTTTACGCAACAACAGAAACTCAAATGAAGAACCTCCTATCCATAATTGAACAAATCACAATAGATATAAAAATGGAATTTGGAATAATTTGGAAGAACGAATTAAAATAGCAAGGAGAGAAGGAGGAACAGGTCTAATAAACATACAAGCACTACATGAAAAACAAGCAAGAAACCTCAAAGAGTACTTCCTCAATAAGAAAACAAAACTTCACGAGGCAATAGTAAATGCTGATAAAGACTACTCACCACTCAACCTTTCAATAGAGGACATACCACTTCAGCAAAATTTCATGGAACAACAAAAAGAGGAATGGTCTCAGAAAAAACTGCATGGCAAACACTACTATACTGCAAACAACGAAAATATAAATAAAGAATATACATACAGGTGGTTAGAAAAAGGACAGTTATATCCTGAAGCAGAAGGCTTTATCATAGCTATTCAAGATCAAGTCATAGCTACAGGAAACTACCTAAAATACATAGTCAAAGACCAGTCAGTCATCACCGACTTATGTAGAAGATGCCACACAGCAAAGGAAACAGTGGAACATATTATAGGAGGATGCAAAATGCTC
>KZ308540.1:1102636-1132615 GCA_000376725.2 Ladona fulva
TCTTTGACGACTAAGGCCATTGTAAAGGCATACTAAATTAAGGCATACTAAATTAAGTCCCGTCATGCTTGACGGGGGCGTTTACTAGTAATTAAATAAAAATATACTAACATAAAAGATTAACATAGTTTATCTTATACTATTCCATAAACCTCAGCCAACTTTGTCATACTTGGCATTTGAAACATGATAAATAAGACTGTGATGGTTTCACATACCTGATAGAGACGGTTTCGATTAAATAATTTCTGGAATGGCTTCCATAAGAAGTGAACTCGTTTTCATCTCTTCCAGACTCTACATCTTTCGTTATATTAAATAAGAAATAATAGTCCTATTTTAAGTCCTGCTAAACCGTGGTCCTACATTACATTACATAATACAAAATAAGAAATAATGGTCCAACAAATGCACCAAAAGAAGGAAAATTGAATGAAGATTTTTATTCGTAAAAAAAGATCTGTGATTCTTATAAACGAAGATTTTGAAAAGATATGCGAATATCAACCACGAATACCATCTGACGGCCATCCCACACGAGGATAAAAACGAGGGTCGGTCCGAAAGTAATGTCTCACGTTTTTCTCCAGCCAAAACCAATGCTGGTAATTCGAAATTGTAGGTTCCGATTCTCTAATTCCAATATTCTATTCCCGTGTGCATGTGCATAGTTTCAGTTTTCTCCTGTAGATAGCATAGCTGTAGGAAGCTTCCAAAGTGGAGTCTGACCGTGATACTCGTTACAGACAAAGAGCTGTGATTGAATTTCTGTGCGTAGAGAAAGGGAATATTCACAAACGTTTGTGCGAAGTCCATGGAACATCTGCAGTCGGTAGGAGCACAGTTGCTTGCTGGGTACGGAGTGAATCGGAAGGCGGTTGAAAGTGAAAATCTGGGTCCATAACAGGAGCTAGGACTGGTACCGACATGGCATACATGCCATAGTGAATCGCTGGAGGAAGACAATAGAATTTGAAATAGGTTATGTGAAATAATAGATTGATTAGATAAAACATCACTCTATCAGATGCGTAGATTTCATTTTTGTAGAGTTAATAGTTTTTGAGAAAAAATGTGGGGCATTACTTTCTGACCGACACTCGTTATAATTAATGGAATTAATGGCAGAATTTTGAAGAGGAGGCAATTTTATAACGTTTCAGCGTTTCCACAAAGACAATATACAAATGGGAGGGACAAACTTGCGACAGTTAAAAAATGTTTCCTGATCATCCCGGTTTTCCAAAAGACATGCTTGTGCTTTGCACCCCAATGTCCTTTGTCCCGATGATAGATTGGTAATTGGTAGAATTAATTTAATTGGTTCCTTAACAGCTAAGGTCATTTGCACCAGCAAATGAATCCACATCTTGATACCTTAGTTAATATTTATAATTTATATATTAATTAATAGCCAATATTTGTACTTCTCGTCAATTGTAAAGGGAACGATATGAAATATATTAACATTTTTAAGTCATAAAAAGAGTTATATTGTTTATTATTATTGTTATGTTGTATTTATTATATCGTTCAGTATATTATGCATTATTATATTGTTATGTTGTATATATTGTGTGTAACAATAATTAAATGAATTGTTTCAAAATATTTAGTTTAATTTAAGAAGGATACATGACAGCATTGGTATTGAAATGCTCATTGTGTGATTGTCTATCGTCTACTGCTCGTTTACGATTCTATAGAACCAACCGATTTTACGATATCGGAAAAGCACTAAACCAAACTATTACATGTACAATATGTGTAAAGTAAATATGCAGTGCAACCGCATTGACGCCGCAACTGCTACTGTGACATTAGTTGTTAAATTCCTGTACATTAACCCCTCAGCTGATAAATGTATCTCTCTTGG
This sequence comes from Ladona fulva, assembly GCA_000376725.2. NCBI lineage: Eukaryota > Metazoa > Arthropoda > Insecta > Odonata > Libellulidae > Ladona > Ladona fulva. The sequence goes on from KZ308540.1 coordinate 1,104,513, forward strand.
GAACATTTTCAGATGTGATTTTCACGATGAGAAACGGCGGCATTTATTATTTAAATGTAATTATATATAGTCGTAGTTTAAATTATCTATCCTACAAATCGGCAGAGCGGACAGCTGCTCGCTAAAATTCTACAGGAGTATATATATTATTGAAAGATCAGCAATAGTTGAGAAATCAGCGATCTCTCATGTTTTATTTAGATTTGAGTTACGATCATAACAAAGTCGAGAGGAACAATCATGTGCACGAAAACTTCGTCTACCGGAGCTGTGGTCGTTCAAGTCACCGCTTGCCAACTTCCAGCGTTACGGCGTCCGCCATGTTCATTTTGATTTTGATCACTTCGGTCCCCTCTCGCTTCTTGCCTGTCTCTGCTGTCTTTTTCACTTCCACTTGCTCTGTGCATTCTTGCAGTTTTTAAATATACAGCTTAACCAGAAGAAAGTTAACTTTCTTCTTTACTAAGGATATAATTTATGAAGCAAGTCATCTTGCAGTGAAATTCTAATGAAAGAGTTGCGATAATTTTCTAGAAAATGAATAAAACTCCGCTGCAGAAGGTATGCGGTAGGGTCATAAAAGGTGAAAGGTTTAAGGTTAAAAAAAGATAAACAGAGAAACAAAAAAAGAAAGTCCGACAGTCGCATTCGACCCAGCTACCACCACACATGCTGAGATATCAAAAATGATTAGGCGAGATCCCTTTCCAACTCCACAATCCCAATAGCTGATGAAATTGGCGCTCACAATGAATCAAGTAGTTATCGGAAGGGGGTTTTTAGGGAGAATGTTTTAAGAGTTGTATTTCCTAAACGAGTGGAGAGAAGCGCCTACGAAAAAAGGTATCATTTAATTTTGATTCTCTATTGCCCAAAGCTAGTCTCCTTTCAAAATCGCGAGACATGCATGGTACCACTCCTTGTAAGTTAGCAATGTTATCCTTCATTCCATTCCTTGTAATTACATGGCACCTGATTGCGTCACAGCCGCAGGAAAATTACCAGCTTTGCAGCACACTTGTAGTAACATTACTCAGAACACATTCTAAGTCATCACGGCACAGTCGAGGTTTCTCATTCTTGCCATACTACGAACGTCTAAGATTTCATCGACGTTGAAAATCATTGCCATAATATGACTCACTCGATATCAAACAACCTCTAATCTTTAATTAAAAGGAATTTAACAACCTCTATTCCCATTTAAACCTTTCCTATTCTTCTCCGTACCCTAATTTTTACAGTCTACTTCCGATAACCCATCTCTACCACAGCCTTGAAATATTTATTGACAACGATTGCAGACATTGCTCCACAATTTAGTCAACTATGGCGTCATTAGTAAACGGAGAGGTGGAGGATCCGTTCAGGTATCGGTGGGTCCGAGTCCGATCTTCATTCACGTCACTTTTCCACTTACATTTATTATTTTAAAATTAGCTTATAGGATTAAATGATTGTGTTATATAAATTCCAGCTTTAGAACTCTTTTTTAATTAAAAACACTTGTACCTTTAACAAGAAAATAGCGGATATTGCATGAAATGAATTGCAGTGTGAAGAATCCATAAAATATTTGACAGATATGGAATGAGGGAATGAGAAGAATCTAAGATAGAAAACTTAATTTTTTCTAAGTGTAATTCTTTAAAGATAAACTATTCAATGACCTCTTCTTCAATTACGATCGATTTTCTGTTTCTTATGTTTTTAATTCTATGTTTCTTTATGTTTTGTATTGTTATATTTTATTTACAACTGGTATTGAATTAATTCTCTTGATTTTTTTTCTTCATTGTACTCTTGTATCAATTAATTACCTTTGTATTAGCTGACACGCTATTGTAATTTTTTTTGTTCTTATGAGTGTTCCCCAGAGATTGATATAATACAAATAATTTACGGAATTGAACCTCGAATAAATTCATCGTGAACATTGTAATTTCAGTTTCAACTATGTTTTCTATTTAACATATTAGCAAGGACGTGAATAGGATTTGAAGCGTGAGTGGGGAAAGACTAGGGAAGAGCGGATGCTGTATTGATGTATTGATCATCATCACATGGAGACACAATGGAGACAATGGATTTGGTCTCATGAGCCAAAAGTAGACATCGAACGTCGCTGGCTGATTAGTATGGAAAGCGAGATCGGTCCTCGAAAAAGTATAACCAAATCAAATATCTACCTAATTGTTTGAAACAATTATTCGATCAAATTCGATGGAAGTATTCGATTGGTGGAAAGGCATTTAAAGAAGACCTGGAAAATTTGAGTGAAATCGGGACCCTTCCTTTAGCTACGTTTATTACAGATTATTGATTAATTCGCGGGTGTGTACCGCTCGGGTGCAGTTTCGATGGTCAAAATTATGGAATTATTATTACAACATCCACCGTATTCACCGGATTTGGCCCCAAGTGACTTCTTGGTATTTTTAAACTTGAAAAAAATGGCGGACAACGGTTGACGTCGAACGAGGAGGTCATTGCCCAAACAGATGCCTATTTTGAGGACCTTCCGAAATCCTACTTTTTGGGCGGCTTCAAAAGTTGGAGAAACGCTTAAAAAATTTGTTTTTCTATCTTTTTCTAAGGACGTATTGAACGACTCTCGTACAAAGGCATTATGACGTATAGTTTAAGCGGACTTTAATTAATGCTCACTATGAGGACCGTAATCATAATAGCTAGTTAAAGTGAAGACAAAAATGTATATCCATGCTAAACCACCATCTACATAGGAGATTCTTCACTTTAAATCTAACAAACCATTAAAGTACCCTAAAGTGAGCATTAGTTTAAGTCTATTCCATTTATACACTTAAATACCGGGCCTAAGAGCAGGAAAAGTAACTGCTAGCTTCTCCTTGGCAACGCCTAGAACTTCAGCTTGATAGAATAAGGAAATATAAAGAAAAATAACGAAGAAAGAAGAAGCTGACGACTGCTAGAGGAGTCCATTAAAGAAGATGCACTTCGTTCTACCATTGGGGGGAAATACTAGTGAAAAAGTTAACGTAAAGGCAGGTATGAATGTTGGAGGACAAAAATTTCAAAATATTCGATAATCAAGACGTAATTAAGGTGTAAACGGAGAGAGCTACTGAACGCTGTGAAAAATAAACATTTTGGGAGGAATACTATGAGTATGAGTAATTAGAGAACAAAGGATATGAGGATTATAAATGATGGGGGCGATGTAAATGCTACACTAAAAGCAAAAAAATTCAAGCTGGTGAAATATTCTAAATATTCGGAACCGGGATGGCAAGACAATGGTTTTAAGTAGAAACTTTGAACCAATATTCAGCCTCATAAATACCGCAAAAATCCAAAACTCGATTGGAGGGGAAACGGCGTTCACAGAAATGAATTAATGAATGAATTAACTCTTTATTAATGTGAGGTAAGGCCAAGTTGGCCTCTCTTCCACCTAACCTCGATTGTAAGTACACAGTTACATTTAATATGAGGTTTCCAAGAAGGTGAAATACCGAAAATAACCACTTTTCCCGAAAGAACCCGATTTCGATAGCGGCGGTCCGCCTCTGACGTTCAACTCTTAAAACTGGGATATCAGTGCTCCGCTTTCAACGTCATAAGTCAACTTTGCTGCCTGCGATACTCCAATTTTGATTTTGAGCCATAAATCTGCGAGACGAGGGGCACCTTCGCCTGGTAATATAAAAGGCGACGTAGGAGTTGGAAGGTGTCACCCCATGTGTACTGGAGAAATGAAGGAGTTGGAGTCTCGACTGACTTTTTCCTTTTATCTGGACTGGTGAGCATTAGCAACATATTTAGTTCGTCCGATAACAGTCATTCTTACGACACAATGTTCCTTTTACAATAACTAGATGAAAGGAAAAATGTTTCACTCGACTTTTGATTCAATATAGAGGAAAATATAACTTGCGTTCATACTAACAAGGAACACAAGGTATGTTTGTGATTTACACGAAACTTTCAGGACACGTTCCTCAAAAATGACAGACACGTGTCCGGCCGTTCAACTCAAAGGGCTTTTATTTATGCAATATTTGCAACTGAAAATCGAAATTGGGCAACTACGCAACACACTAGCATTGACGTATGTACATGTAGCGACATTTTTCATCTAGAGATATATTTATGCTGTTGTTTTCACAAACAACTTATTTTTCCGCTATTAAATGTTATCCTCTTATGATGAAATTTTTGTAAACGATTCAAGTTTACCGACTTGTTTATTTAAAAATTATTCGCCCAAAATGTACACCATTCTGGTAACTGTATGACGTGTACTTCTTCCGTGAAGTGAAGGATTTTATAAAAAGGATTCAAAACGCCCCTGAGTTGATGCTATCAAATAGGGAACTCAATAAACATGAGCATGATAATCGCATTCAATCATTAATTCATCACCAACTGTCAGACAAGGAGTTTGAAACCTAAAGGGTTCAGGTGACTTGGCACGATAAGTCGTGCATCTAGGAAAATTCCCAAGGAGAAACGGCCATGAAAAATGTCTGACAGAACCGGGACTCGAACCCGGGTCTCCCAATTTCCGGTAGGTTGCTCTATTCCTTGAGCTATTCTACCAGTGCATTTCTCCATGCCGTTTGGGAGATGCAACCGTCCCGGTTCCGCTTTTTCATGTGCGTTTCTCCTTGGGAACAAATATTTGAGCTCCAATATTCGAGCAAATTTTATGTAGTGTGCGTGCAGGTTGTCACTAAATAGATTGGCATTTCTAAATGTCAATCAAGTGTGTTTTTCAAAAGACGTTCTGCAAAACAAATGCCCCTGTAAATCTGAGAGTATTTAGTACTATGCATTGTGTAGTAAATTCTTGTGTTTTAATTGTTTTTATTGTAAGTGTCACCCAAATAGATGCGGAAAATATATATTTTAATAAAAGTAAAATTTCCAATATTTTATAAATAGCTTTTCAGGTCCTGTTAAATTGTAACATATCTGAGGACTATAGACCATCTTATATAACGATGTATAGTAAAGTATTACTTGCAACCTAGTTCCTATTAATGAACTATTTCAGAGCTCTTGAGTGAAAATTTGAGAAAATGGAAAATCANGAACTGTTCCTAGTTATAAATAAATATTGATAAATAATTATAGAATATTTCTTTGTAACTAAATAAATTGAAATAAAATTTAGACATTTGGTTTATAGGTTCAATATTTGTTCTTTTCCGATGAATGATGAATAATGACTGAACTTGTGACCAATCCTTAATGAGAGCTACAAAAAGTATTATTCAAAGAGACTTTTGCTGCACTAATGGGAATTGTTCCTCTTGTATCGTAGCTGCTTAGTGAAGAAAGCAAGTGTAAAGTACCTCACCTCTCATGTTGTCTCATTCCTTTTGTAGAGCTCATTAGCGGGGAAACCATTTTAGAGTTAAAGATTTAATAAAAGTGTGAACTAATGGCGTTCAAGAAGTTCAAGGGATCAAGCTTTAACACCTATCAGAATATTCTCAAACTTATATAAGTAATTCGCAGTAATGAAGAGAGCAAATTTCTTCTTGGAGCGGCCAAGAAACTCATTTCGGGAGCAATGGTGATTCACAGGTGATTGAATGTAATGGTGAAAGCCAGTCATGGTGACTGAATTTAAAGATTTTTCTGCCCTTTGAGCATTTGTGCCAATTATAAATGTAGCCACCTCCTCGAACTTCAACTACAATAATAATTTGCTTGCTCTGAACATCCGCAGGTGCTTATCGTAACCCAAACCCAGGCCCAGGCGTGCGTCAATGGCTTCCAATGCCTCAGCTGCACACAAGCGCAAATCTGCGTCGGCGGCGTTCCATCGGGAGCCGCTATCACCTGCCCCGCGACCACTTATTGCCTCAACACCAATGCTCAAGTGTGCACTGTTGGCTCCTGTCCAACCTTCACCTGCACAGTCGCAGGCAGATTCCCGGATCCCAATAACTCTAGCCAATACATCATCTGCGTTCCTGACCCATCCCAGGCCTCCGGACTGCTTCGGATCACAATTCCGTGTCCGGCAGGGTCCACGTTCAGCCCAACAGCCTTGCAGTGTGTCCTCATCACAGCCACCACGACCACTGCTACTACTACCACCCCGATTTACTCCTGCGCGTCCATAGGCCGGTATCCAGACGCAAGGAACTGCAGCATCTACTACATGTGCCAGACTAACCCAGCGGGTGGATTCTATGTCTACAAGTACACCTGTCCTGCGACGACTCTTTTCAGTTCCGCAAAGGAGAAGTGCATGGCAGCTGCTACTTCCGGATGCACTATCGCAAGATGAACTATACCAGTCGTTCTTGCTGTAGCTATAATGAGGTCCATAGTATAATGGGCAGTCATTTAAACGAAGAATTTCACGAAATAATTAACAAGCTCAGAGTTCTGACTGTAAAATGTGTAGAAAGCACTAAAAATTAAATGTATCTACGTATACTTCAAGGTAAGTAATAATTAAGAACTTCGATACTCGATCAATACAGCAAATTATTTGAAGACCATGGTTATCTAATCCCTGTAGGTGAGGTGAAGGGAGCATTAGAAACTGGAAGAGAAAGAAGTAAACAAATCACAGGCCTCAAAAGCCAGAGAAAAATTCACAACGGAGGTGCCGTATCTTTAAGCGAAAATTCATTTTGGATGAATGATAGTTAAGAGTGGTGATGACCGCAAGGCCGACGTTTGCATAAAAGAGAACAATGCATTTGCATTTCTCGGCGCGTTACAACCCAATAAATTCAAGCAGTTGTGAACAGCTTTAGAAATTCTATTATTTAGCTGTGAAGATTGTTTGAATCGGAACATTTGCCTAAAAGATCTAATTATTGTAAAATAACTGTAATTTAATATGATTTTAGTTGTCACTGTAATTATTACCGAATAAATCTTCTCTGTGAATATTACATAAACTCTTTTTTTCTTTTTCGATCTAATCTCGAATACTCCATTCTGGTAACTGTATGACGTGTACTTCTTCCGTGAAGTGAAGGATTTTATAAAAAGGATTCAAAACGCCCCTGAGTTGATGCTATCAAATAGGGAACTCAATAAACATGAGCATGATAATCGCATTCAATCATTAATTCATCACCAACTGTCAGACAAGGAGTTTGAAACCTAAAGGGTTCAGGTGACTTGGCACGATAAGTCGTGCATCTAGGAAAATTCCCAAGGAGAAACGGCCATGAAAAATGTCTGACAGAACCGGGACTCGAACCCGGGTCTCCCAATTTCCGGTAGGTTGCTCTATTCCTTGAGCTATTCTACCAGTGCATTTCTCCATGCCGTTTGGGAGATGCAACCGTCCCGGTTCCGCTTTTTCATGTGCGTTTCTCCTTGGGAACAAATATTTGAGCTCCAATATTCGAGCAAATTTTATGTAGTGTGCGTGCAGGTTGTCACTAAATAGATTGGCATTTCTAAATGTCAATCAAGTGTGTTTTTCAAAAGACGTTCTGCAAAACAAATGCCCCTGTAAATCTGAGAGTATTTAGTACTATGCATTGTGTAGTAAATTCTTGTGTTTTAATTGTTTTTATTGTAAGTGTCACCCAAATAGATGCGGAAAATATATATTTTAATAAAAGTAAAATTTCCAATATTTTATAAATAGCTTTTCAGGTCCTGTTAAATTGTAACATATCTGAGGACTATAGACCATCTTATATAACGATGTATAGTAAAGTATTACTTGCAACCTAGTTCCTATTAATGAACTATTTCAGAGCTCTTGAGTGAAAATTTGAGAAAATGGAAAATCATAAGGAAGGGTTTCAAGCAGCTGTGTTAAATTTTATTAGCAGTCGATTCGAATTTAGTATTGGTCTGAAAAAGAATCCAAGACCATACTGGAAAAATCTGAGCCGTTTGCGTTACAAAACATTTCTAATAACAATATCTTGATTATGATTATGATTTTGAATTCTCTATCTATCCGTCTAGAGCTCAAATAATTTTCCTATGNAAAAAATAACATATGAGGGACTATTGGGCATGTCTTACGAAACGATCTGGCTTACACTAACCTTAGCTGCCGAATACAGATTTACCCCTCGCTCTGGAAAAAACTTTTTCCGCATTTTCTCAATATCGCAATAGGGCCACCCATGCCGGTCGAAGGTGAGAGGACTGACTAAAGGTGAACCAATAAACCCCAATCCCAAGGTGTGTCACACAGGCTGAGGAGATGCATGGTGATGCAGAGGCTAATGTGTATTCAGAAGGATAAAAAGGAATGTAAGGAGATGCATGGAAAGTTCCCAAGACTGCTAGATGACGCATGTATCGATAGAGGAACGTAATTACAGTGGATAGGAAAAGGACCCCGTAACTGAGGGCTTCATTTTTGCAATTCAGGACAGGGTTATAAAAACATTCAACACTTATCCTGAAGTTGGACGTCCAAGATAGGTGCCAAAAATTTGGCAAAACGGGGCAATCCATTGAACATATAATGACTGTATGTGCGAATCTAGCTGAAACAGCATATTTGGGAAGACACAATCAGGTTGCGAAGCTAGTACATCAACAGCTAGGTATAAAATATCAACTTTTTTACGAGGATATAGCACCGTATTACAAATATCAATCTTTTCCTGTCTTATAGAAGAATAACATCGTCATCTATTGGGATAGACTTGTCTTAACCGAGAAAACAATAAATTATAACAGACCAGATATCTTACTAATTGATAACGTCAACAAAAATGCTATAATCATCGACATGGCAGTGCCTTTGTCCCACAACGTCCGAAAAACCGTAATAGAAAAAAGGGACAAATGTGGAGAGCATGGCAAATAAAAAGTATCTGGAAATTAACGGAAATTCAGGTCACCCCTTTGGTCATCTCTGCAGAAGGGATTGTGTCAAACAATTTCATAAAATATATTGAGAAACTAGGTTCAAAGAAGAATATCGTATACATGGCACAAAAATCAGTACTGTTACAAACGTACCACATTGTGCGCAAGTTTCTTAATTGAGGAAAAAATGAAGAATCACATGGGTGAGGGTGAATTCACTTTGCGCATTATGGTTTTGCAAATGCCTACATCCACTGTCGAATTCGCTCAAAGAATTGCAAACGGGCTTTGACACCAATCAACAAAGAACAACTAAATACAAAATCAATCACCTATTGTATATGGACGACATTAAAGTTTACGCAACCACAGAAACTCAAATGAAGAACCTCCTATGTATAACAGAGCAAATCACAAAAGATATAAAAATGGAATTTGAAATAAATAAAGGCAAAATCCTCCATATGGAAAATAATGGCACTGTGACCAAAACATGGTAATGCTGAACAATGAAACAGAAAATAACATGCAAAAAGAGGAAACAAATAAATATTTAGGTTTTCGTCAAAATACAAAGCTCAACAATAGCGAAATAAAAAATCAACTTAAAGAACAATAACAGCAAAGGCTACAACTCATCCTAAAATCAAAACTAAACTCAAAAAATTGATGTAAAGCAGTAAATTTGTTTCCAACCCCCATTCTCACATACTCATTTGGAGTTATCAAATGGACAAAAATCGATCTTGAGAATCCTAACGAGATCTCAATTCACTAAATTTCAAATCCAAATTCCTGTAAAGAACAAATGACAATAGCAAGGAGAGAAGGAGGAAGAGGTCTAATAAACATACAAGCACTACATGAGAAACAAATAAGTAACCTCAAAGAGTACTTCCTCAATAAGAAAACAAAACTTCACGAGGCAATAGTAAATGCTGATACTCACCACTCACCTTTCAATAGAGGACATACCACTTCAGCAAAATTTCATGGAACAACAAAAAGAAGAATGGTCTCAGAAAAACCTGCATGGCAAACACTACTATACCGCAAACAACGAAAATATAAATAAAGAGCATACATACAGGTGGTTAGAAAATGGACAGTTATATCCTGAAACAGAAGGCTTTATCATAGATATACAAGATCAAGTCATAGCTATACGAAAATACCTAAAATATATAGTCAAAGACAAGTCAGTCATCGCCGACTTATGTAGAAGATGCCACACAGCAAAGGAAACCGTGGAACATATAAAAGGAGGATGCAAAATGCTCGCAGGAACCAAATACACATACAGGCATGACGCCGCACAGTGGGCAGAATCGAAAAAAGCTGGCCAAAAATACGAAAACGCTTTTTTTGAGTACGGACTATGAAACTTTGCATGACCAATCTCGAATAAATTCTACATACGACTATGGAGGTCATTTACATTGGATCCTACGCATCAAAATTATACAGGGGTTCAAACTTGACTAAATTTTGCGAAAAATTCCTGACTTCGATTTTTTTATAAGTTAAGATAAGAGCTCTCTTCCAATGTCCAGAGTTCATCATCCGGATGTAGACTCAGCGAAGTGAAGGAAGACTTCTTCATCCTTTTCTGCGACCATTATTATACGATTAGGCTCAGTTTTCATATATCGAGTAGAAAGAGAAGACAGGCCCACCACATCTCGCCTGACTCTGTGAATTTCATTCATATATCGAGCTATCCTGAACCTACTTTCGGGTTACGTCTGACGCAATTTCGTCTCAAGTTATTGATTTTTACAATACAAGAATAAAACACCTCGCAAAGGCTATTTTGATTGACGATTTGGACAAAATTAATCCTATACGTCATTTTTTCCATCCAAAACTATACCAATGAACTTTTGCATACGTATGCATGCATACAAATTTCTTGAAGTCATTCATTCTTCACATACTCGGGCGGATAATAATAAATGTAATAAAAAATTATTTAATTTCATTTTGGGGAAATGTTATTGAATTGGCTTAAGAGGAGCGATTTCATATTTGAAGAATCTATAGCTTTTTGTGACCTTCGGTGTCGTCTTTTACACATTACTCTGAAATTTCAAATATTCTAACTTCTAGATAACCAAAGTGAAGGTCCTGAGCTGGCAATAAAAATTACCTTTTTGATACATATAATGTCTTATGTAACTGACTACATCAATTAATTGATATTGTGAAAAACTATGAAGAAAATGTTGTATAGCTCCGCCATTTCTTCGTCATGTTTCAATATGATGAAACGTCTTTAGTAGGTATTTCTGTAACATTCCCACGAGATGCGTTGATTCTCTTTGGCTGGTATAATTGGAATAAAGGGCTTCGTAAATGATGTAATAATCCTTGTGAGCTACACACGGCAGTTACAAAAAATAAAACGCTTTATTCTTACGGAAAAAACTTTCACTGATTACTATTAGTAATAAGCTAATGAAATATCTCGATATAATGTTACTTTTCAAATTAATATCTATAAATTCTTGATTTTAATATCATCCAACGTCAGTTAAGAATTCTTTTATTTCCGCTGGTTAATGACTATAAAATACTTATTGTTGGCGATCTTAAATTTAATTTTCACTCAAAACCATTCGAACATGCATCCCCGAAATGTATTCTGAGGCATCCAAACAATGTCCCTTAAAACTTTTGTGCATTTTAATTTTTCCCTCTTTAATAACGGATAATATATTGCTATATTGAAATAAAAGTCACCAGATTTGTTCTAAAACGCAGTAAATCTTAAATATCAGTATGAATATATATTTAGCGAGGACACGCGATACACGGGTGCGCATGCCTTCTGAACTTATTGCGAAATTACCAAAAGCTGTCAAAGCACTTTTAACAATACTACTACTACTATTCATTATTGTTATTGTTGGGCGCTTGGGTGTTTGGTTTGGTGCTCTCCTATTACATCTTTGAGTTTTGGGGGTTTTCTCAGCTTTTCCTATTAATATCCTGTGGAGCTGACGGAGTGTATCGTTTTCTATCGCAGTTACTGTTGGTGTCGGTTTTGGTGTCGAGTTCAGTGAAGTGTTCTCAAAATTATCTTGTGTAAATCTTGTGTTTTGGCGTGATTCTGTAGCGTCCATTGACGATTTGAGTGACATCTGTCGGGTAAGGTATCCAGTTGAACATCGAAATGGATTGCGAAAAATGTAAACAGGGACTTTCTAAGGATGGTAGATTTGTGCTCTGTAAGGGCTGTGATAGTCGTCTGCACTTTTCGTGCTCGGGAATTTCAGAGGCAACTTGGAGGTCCAAGTCTGCCAGACTAAAAAATGAGTGGAGATGCTTGAGNCCCTTGCAGTGCTTTTGCTCTTCACAAACGTACACTCGCGTTAAAGTATCGTATATAGTTAGCACTACTTACCAGTCCAGTAGCGACATAAAAGCAGAAAGTTAGTTTGGCAGCCATCTTCTTGTTTCCTTCGGTGCACATGGCCCACAAGGCCTTTTATATTGCTAGGCGAAGGTGACCCTCGCCTCACAGATTTATGACGCAAAATCTAAATTGGAGTATCGCAGGCAGCAAAAGTGACTTAAGCTTGCTTAAAGGTGACATAATTCTTGGCGTAGTTATTGGATGCATGTCGTAAACCTGCTTCTGCTAGCGTCGCTTAATAGGGAAACTGGGATGTCTTCATACGCCTCCGTTCGCTATCTCGGAGTGATAAAATAGTCGTAAAAGGGACTTAAGACGCAAGGAGAACAAGCAAACATAGGACTCTATTGAAAGTATTACATCTCAAGAATTTCGGGTTACTTATCGATTTACTTGTCTCCCGTGAACTTATGAAGTCATAAATGTTTCACGATGACATCAAAGGAAAAATGTAAACGATATAAAATCCAAAGGTACGCGGAGATAGATTTGAACCGCATGTACGATATCCAGAATTAAGAAATCGAGGTTGTGATTCAAGTACTTTTTAGTGTTTATAGTCTTGACGTTGGGACCGCCAACTTTCATCGCTGGATATTCTTGATAAACATTTTCCTCATATATATACGACTATATATCGAACTATAGGCACAGTTAACTCTATTATTTTCAGAGCAAGTACACTAAAAGTCAGTGTTTTGGGACGGGAAGAAATTCACGTGAAATCCTAATTTATCTTCTGGACTTAGCCCTATTTGTTTCTACCTAAATTGAAACTGTGGAGCAATATTACACGCCATCATTTGATCATGGAGCGGAAGGTGTTATCCTCCCTTCAGCAAGTGTTAAAAGCTTTAATTTTCCAATGTATGTGGCAGTTGTTATGAAAAAATTCAAAAAATCATAATAGGCGACTCAACATTTCTGCTACGACCATGTGCCACATGTACTTGTAACAGTAGCATTTTATATCAATAAGAGTAAATATTAAGCTAGCGGTAATAGTGAACTCGCTGCAGATTCTAAAAGTATTTCTGTATTAGATGGCATTTTAGTGCTGATTAAAATGATTTACTCAATGTACTATCTTTGGTAATCAGCAGACATCAGAGAGTTGCGAAAATATTGGTATTTTATCCAGTAAAATTTTATCTTTTGGAGAAAGAAATAATTAGGAGTGGATGCAGTGTTGTGCATGCAAAAAAATACTTGCTTTTCTAAGAAAAGAAAGTAGCTTACATGAAACAACGCATTTTCTTGAAAATGATTTGTAACAACATTTCAAAAATTCGACTAACTTCAATGAAAAATGTAAGAAAAATACCTAAAATCATTCCTATTATCGTTTTATTATTGGGTATAATTTGAAAATATCTTTTCGTAGAAGCAATGGAAATAGGTCTCAGCTCTTTGAGTACTCTGTACGTGTGTATGCAATTCTTAAAATAAATGATAAATACTTGGGAGAGAAAGTTGTTAAATTTACAACGGTAACTCATTGCACATATCACAAGCTAAACTTTAATCTTTATACATTACAATTAGATCTACTTAATGAAAGAAGAAATAAAAACAGACTTGTACCACAGGATTTAATAGTTGACGACCTAGGTTTCAGCGTATCGCGCAATCTTCAGGTCTTCAGGCTGAGTTTCTAGCCTCAGAAGCCAAGCAGGCTTCAGACCTGAAGATTGCGCGATGCGCTGAAACCTAGGTCGTCAACTATTAAATCCTGTGGTACAAGTCTGTTTTTATTTCTTCTTTCATTAAGTAGATCTAATTGTAATGTATAAAGATTAAAGTTTAGCTTGTGATATGTGCAATGAGTTACCGTTGTAAATTTAACAACTTTCTCTCCCAAGTATTTATCATTTATTTTAAGAATTGCATACACACGTACAGAGTACTCAAAGAGCTGAGACCTATTTCCATTGCTTCTACGAAAAGATATTTTCAAATTATACCCAATAATAAAACGATAATAGGAATGATTTTAGGTATTTTTCTTACATTTTTCATTGAAGTTAGTCGAATTTTTGAAATGTTGTTACAAATCATTTTCAAGAAAATGCGTTGTTTCATGTAAGCTACTTTCTTTTCTTAGAAAAGCAAGTATTTTTTTGCATGCACAACACTGCATCCACTCCTAATTATTTCTTTCTCCAAAAGATAAAATTTTACTGGATAAAATACCAATATTTTCGCAACTCTCTGATGTCTGCTGATTACCAAAGATAGTACATTGAGTAAATCATTTTAATCAGCACTAAAATGCCATCTAATACAGAAATACTTTTAGAATCTGCAGCGAGTTCACTATTACCGCTAGCTTAATATTTACTCTTATTGATATAAAATGCTACTGTTACAAGTACATGTGGCACATGGTCGTAGCAGAAATGTTGAGTCGCCTATTATGATTTTTTGAATTTTTTCATAACAACTGCCACATACATTGGAAAATTAAAGCTTTTAACACTTGCTGAAGGGAGGATAACACCTTCCGCTCCATGATCAAATGATGGCGTGTAATATTGCTCCACAGTTTCAATTTAGGTAGAAACAAATAGGGTTAAGTCCAGAAGATAAATTAGGATTTCACGTGAATTTCTTCCCGTCCCAAAACACTGACTTTTTGTGTACTTGCTCTGAAAATAATAGAGTTAACTGTGCCTATAGTTCGATATATAGTCGTATATATATGAGGAAAATGTTTATCAAGAATATCCAGCGATGAAAGTTGGCGGTCCCAACGTCAAGACTATAAACACTAAAAAGTACTTGAATCACAACCTCGATTTCTTAATTCTGGATATCGTACATGCGGTTCAAATCTATCTCCGCGTACCTTTGGATTTTATATCGTTTACATTTTTCCTTTGATGTCATCGTGAAACATTTATGACTTCATAAGTTCACGGGAGACAAGTAAATCGATAAGTAACCCGAAATTCTTGAGATGTAATACTTTCAATAGAGTCCTATGTTTGCTTGTTCTCCTTGCGTCTTAAGTCCCTTTTACGACTATTTTATCACTCCGAGATAGCGAACGGAGGCGTATGAAGACATCCCAGTTTCCCTATTAAGCGACGCTAGCAGAAGCAGGTTTACGACATGCATCCAATAACTACGCCAAGAATTATGTCACCTTTAAGCAAGCTTAAGTCACTTTTGCTGCCTGCGATACTCCAATTTAGATTTTGCGTCATAAATCTGTGAGGCGAGGGTCACCTTCGCCTAGCAATATAAAAGGCCTTGTGGGCCATGTGCACCGAAGGAAACAAGAAGATGGCTGCCAAACTAACTTTCTGCTTTTATGTCGCTACTGGACTGGTAAGTAGTGCTAACTATATACGATACTTTAACGCGAGTGTACGTTTGTGAAGAGCAAAAGCACTGCAAGGGTTGCCTCACATCCCAATTTTGGCGGGATTTTTCCGACCTGACGGATTTTTTTAAGCGTGACAACTATTTACTTTAATGTCCCGAAGTTAAAAATTGTATCATTCCAAACAGAGCGGAAGATAGAAAGTTCAGCTTTGTGACAGCTGCACACTGATGACAGAAATTAACCATTGCTCTCGAATTAAGACGCAATAATTTCAAATACAACAGAGATTTCAAAACAATCGGAATTCACTGCAATCTGTAATAAATATTATGGAAAGACCTCAACTCAAGTTAGGGAAATGACATTTAATTCGCGAATTAACTTTCATTTTCTTAAATACAAAATTCTGCGATAGTAATCGACTTTTATGTATAATTATTAATCAGATAAGGCAGTGGTGATTCATTTTAAGATTTCCGTTTTCTCTCTTGACAGATAGAAAACAAAAAACGACGGATTTGTGAGGATGTGATTTGAAACTGTGTAATTTCCTACGAGATCTTAGATTTAACAAATGTCTTAAATCGTCACCTCCTCGAACTTCAACTACAATAATAATTTGCTTGCTCTGAACATCCGCAGGTGCTTATCGTAACCCAAACCCAGGCCCAGGCGTGCGTCAATGGCTTCCAATGCCTCAGCTGCACACAAGCGCAAATCTGCGTCGGCGGCGTTCCATCGGGAGCCGCTATCACCTGCCCCGCGACCACTTATTGCCTCAACACCAATGCTCAAGTGTGCACTGTTGGCTCCTGTCCAACCTTCACCTGCACAGTCGCAGGCAGATTCCCGGATCCCAATAACTCTAGCCAATACATCATCTGCGTTCCTGACCCATCCCAGGCCTCCGGACTGCTTCGGATCACAATTCCGTGTCCGGCAGGGTCCACGTTCAGCCCAACAGCCTTGCAGTGTGTCCTCATCACAGCCACCACGACCACTGCTACTACTACCACCCCGATTTACTCCTGCGCGTCCATAGGCCGGTATCCAGACGCAAGGAACTGCAGCATCTACTACATGTGCCAGACTAACCCAGCGGGTGGATTCTATGTCTACAAGTACACCTGTCCATAATAATTTGTCTAAACAATTCAAATTTAATCGACGACGAAGTTAGTAAGCAAAACTTTGTTTTACTATTAATTCTCGTCAATAATAATTGCTTTATAAACGATCGTTCCATAAATAAATAATACTGATTTATACCACTGAATTATCACATTAAAATTTTCCTTTTATGGACAATTTATAGCGTCCTAGAAGTTTCAGAAATGTCCTCGGAGGATTTCCCTGGAACATTTACAATACAAAACAGCTTTGCTAAATTTTTCAACTGAATTTCTTTATTAAAACCGATTTTGCGACACCTTTCAACGATATTGCAATATCGTGGATTTTTCCAACCGACAGAATTTTGGCTCGGAGACTAAAGGAAGGTCTACCTCATGTTGCTTAGTACGTCTCATCCCCTCTCAAATGCTTTGAGAATAAAATGGTGAAATTGACGATTCAGCTTAACCTTTCCTCATTCGCACCTAAAATCATAAAACGAACGCTCGCGCGATGAATTCCGTAAATAATAATAAATTTATTAATCCAAAGACATACATAAGTATATATGGGACACGTCAAAAACAACATTTTACAAGTTTAATTACATTTACTTCGTTGATCATTATAAAGTCTATACAATAATATTACAACACTTACAGAAAATTACATACATGCTTCAGTCCTACTACACATCAGAAGTGCCCTTCGTTAAAAATTCATTCACATTATAAAATGCTTCAGATTGCTAAAGATTTCTAAAATAAGTTGATCTAAAACCCACTGTTTCGGCCTCGACTTTGTGGTAGCTCTTCATGATGAAAGAAGAAATAAAAATAGACTTGTACACGGTACCACAGGATTTAATAGTTGACGACCTAGGTTTCAGCGCATCGCGCAATCTTCAGGTCTTCAGGCTGAGTTTCTAGCCTCAGAAGCCAAGCAGGCTTCAGACCTGAAGATTGCGCGATGCGCTGAAACCTAGGTCGTCAACTATTAAATCCTGTGGTACAAGTCTGTTTTTATTTCTTCTTTCATTAAGTAGATCTAATTGTAATGTATAAAGATTAAAGTTTAGCTTGTGATATGTGCAATGAGTTACCGTTGTAAATTTAACAACTTTCTCTCCCAAGTATTTATCATTTATTTTAAGAATTGCATACACACGTACAGAGTACTCAAAGAGCTGAGACCTATTTCCATTGCTTCTACGAAAAGATATTTTCAAATTATACCCAATAATAAAACGATAATAGGAATGATTTTAGGTATTTTTCTTACATTTTTCATTGAAGTTAGTCGAATTTTTGAAATGTTGTTACAAATCATTTTCAAGAAAATGCGTTGTTTCATGTAAGCTACTTTCTTTTCTTAGAAAAGCAAGTATTTTTTTGCATGCACAACACTGCATCCACTCCTAATTATTTCTTTCTCCAAAAGATAAAATTTTACTGGATAAAATACCAATATTTTCGCAACTCTCTGATGTCTGCTGATTACCAAAGATAGTACATTGAGTAAATCATTTTAATCAGCACTAAAATGCCATCTAATACAGAAATACTTTTAGAATCTGCAGCGAGTTCACTATTACCGCTAGCTTAATATTTACTCTTATTGATATAAAATGCTACTGTTACAAGTACATGTGGCACATGGTCGTAGCAGAAATGTTGAGTCGCCTATTATGATTTTTTGAATTTTTTCATAACAACTGCCACATACATTGGAAAATTAAAGCTTTTAACACTTGCTGAAGGGAGGATAACACCTTCCGCTCCATGATCAAATGATGGCGTGTAATATTGCTCCACAGTTTCAATTTAGGTAGAAACAAATAGGGCTAAGTCCAGAAGATAAATTAGGATTTCACGTGAATTTCTTCCCGTCCCAAAACACTGACTTTTAGTGTACTTGCTCTGAAAATAATAGAGTTAACTGTGCCTATAGTTCGATATATAGTCGTATATATATGAGGAAAATGTTTATCAAGAATATCCAGCGATGAAAGTTGGCGGTCCCAACGTCAAGACTATAAACACTAAAAAGTACTTGAATCACAACCTCGATTTCTTAATTCTGGATATCGTACATGCGGTTCAAATCTATCTCCGCGTACCTTTGGATTTTATATCGTTTACATTTTTCCTTTGATGTCATCGTGAAACATTTATGACTTCATAAGTTCACGGGAGACAAGTAAATCGATAAGTAACCCGAAATTCTTGAGATGTAATACTTTCAATAGAGTCCTATGTTTGCTTGTTCTCCTTGCGTCTTAAGTCCCTTTTACGACTATTTTATCACTCCGAGATAGCGAACGGAGGCGTATGAAGACATCCCAGTTTCCCTATTAAGCGACGCTAGCAGAAGCAGGTTTACGACATGCATCCAATAACTACGCCAAGAATTATGTCACCTTTAAGCAAGCTTAAGTCACTTTTGCTGCCTGCGATACTCCAATTTAGATTTTGCGTCATAAATCTGTGAGGCGAGGGTCACCTTCGCCTAGCAATATAAAAGGCCTTGTGGGCCATGTGCACCGAAGGAAACAAGAAGATGGCTGCCAAACTAACTTTCTGCTTTTATGTCGCTACTGGACTGGTAAGTAGTGCTAACTATATACGATACTTTAACGCGAGTGTACGTTTGTGAAGAGCAAAAGCACTGCAAGGGTTGCCTCACATCCCAATTTTGGCGGGATTTTTCCGACCTGACGGATTTTTTTAAGCGTGACAACTATTTACTTTAATGTCCCGAAGTTAAAAATTGTATCATTCCAAACAGAGCGGAAGATAGAAAGTTCAGCTTTGTGACAGCTGCACACTGATGACAGAAATTAACCATTGCTCTCGAATTAAGACGCAATAATTTCAAATACAACAGAGATTTCAAAACAATCGGAATTCACTGCAATCTGTAATAAATATTATGGAAAGACCTCAACTCAAGTTAGGGAAATGACATTTAATTCGCGAATTAACTTTCATTTTCTTAAATACAAAATTCTGCGATAGTAATCGACTTTTATGTATAATTATTAATCAGATAAGGCAGTGGTGATTCATTTTAAGATTTCCGTTTTCTCTCTTGACAGATAGAAAACAAAAAACGACGGATTTGTGAGGATGTGATTTGAAACTGTGTAATTTCCTACGAGATCTTGGATTTAACAAATGTCTTAAATCGTCACCTCCTCGAACTTCAACTACAATAATAATTTGCTTGCTCTGAACATCCGCAGGTGCTTATCGTAACCCAAACCCAGGCCCAGGCGTGCGTCAATGGCTTCCAATGCCTCAGCTGCACACAAGCGCAAATCTGCGTCGGCGGCGTTCCATCGGGAGCCGCTATCACCTGCCCCGCGACCACTTATTGCCTCAACACCAATGCTCAAGTGTGCACTGTTGGCTCCTGTCCAACCTTCACCTGCACAGTCGCAGGCAGATTCCCGGATCCCAATAACTCTAGCCAATACATCATCTGCGTTCCTGACCCATCCCAGGCCTCCGGACTGCTTCGGATCACAATTCCGTGTCCGGCAGGGTCCACGTTCAGCCCAACAGCCTTGCAGTGTGTCCTCATCACAGCCACCACGACCACTGCTACTACTACCACCCCGATTTACTCCTGCGCGTCCATAGGCCGGTATCCAGACGCAAGGAACTGCAGCATCTACTACATGTGCCAGACTAACCCAGCGGGTGGATTCTATGTCTACAAGTACACCTGTCCTGCGACGACTCTTTTCAATTCCGCAATACAAAAGTGCACGACAGCAGCTACTTCCGGATGCGTAATCGCTGGATAAAGACGCTCAGTCAGTGTGATCGCTGTAATGAGGCCCATATAATGCCACCAATTGTATTGAGAATTCCACGAAATAATTAACAAGCTCAGAGTTCTGACTGCTAAATGTGGAGAAAATCAGAAATAGTTATATAGTATTGTTTCAACAACATAATTTTTCACGGTATGCAACCATTAAATGTATTCGAAACTTGATCAGTACAGCGAAATGTTCAACGACAAGGATTATTTCATCACTGTGGATGAAGTGGAGGTGACATTAAAAACTGGTTCCAGGAAAAAATATTTATATGGTGAAAAAATCGGAAACAAATGCAGGCGGTAAATTCACTTCGGACGCGCAATACCACGAATACTGATCATAGATGACGGTTTCTTTCGTTGGGTGTGAGGATGATCGTTAGTGTGTATCTGCCGACAAACGACGTTTCCATAGAAACAGAAGAACACATTAGGCATTTAAGTTATTTCTATTATCGAACCTAAATTCAAACTGTAGTAAATGTGTTTTCGAAATTTCTATATATGACTGTTCTAATTGTTTTTATGGATTTAATGATTTTTTAACTGCGATAATTGTTCAAAAGATTTAGTAATTATAATTACAATGTTAATTTTAAGTTGTGGCAATCGTTTTATTCTTTTGTTACAACAATTCGTTTTGCTGTTAGAATAATAATTCAATAAATCTCGTATATGAAAATTTACTAGCGATTTCTTAAAAACGAAATAATGCCGGATATTGCAGCGCGATTTGGTATCCTCATGAAGAGGGGTTATCCTCAGAGTTAGCGATAGCCCAACGTAGAGCAGCTCGCTTCGTGAGTGGAGATTTGAGGTTCGGCAGTTGAGTAACGGCTATGATACAATCACTCGGGTGGAATTCATCGATCAGAGCTTATGGACGAAGTAGATGACATTCTTCAAACCAGCTCCGACGCAGATCGATTAAGCGTTATAAGGAACTAATCACTAATTCCGATAGACACTTTTGGATGTTCTTTGCGGAACATTAGAAGCTAAAAGGATAGATTAAAAAGAGACGTTGGTTTCGTTGAAAGCTGTCTTATCCGTAATAAAACTATATCCTAATAATTGCCGAAATATGAATGACTAACCGAAATCCGTAATATATTTGGAAGAGCGCTTGAGAAACACGGATTCTTCGAGAGAACTGTCGATAGGAAAGGTCCGAAAGCGATGACATTTCACTCAATATGGATGTAGTGTAAGAGCCGGCGAATGGTGTGTTCGGGCGTTGGAGAAGGAACATCGAAAAGCAGTAAAGATGAATCAGAGAGCGTTACTCAGATGCTTATAGAGGCAGGATGAGAATATCTAAAACTTAGAATATCTAAAGAAAGGCTTAATTTACTTAATAAGTTCAGAAAAAATACGCTTTTAAAAGATGTAGCCGATGTTATGCGTCCCCCCTGTTACATAGGCCGTTCTGATACTGCGGGAAAAATGAGAGAACTCGATACTGGAAGGACTCGATTCAAGAATTAATTTATTCCGCGAACGATACGCGAAAATACCCGATCATGGAAGTAGAATCATTATGCATTCACCCCCTGCCACACGCCGAAAGGCGACTTCCAGGGTACATATGAAGAGGTAGATCTAGAAAGCAGTCTCGAGTTCGATCCCGGGGGTGTCCACATGTGTGGAATGTCGGAGACAGCACAACCCCTGCCATACGCTTGTGTCAGTATGCGGGGTAGGTATGTAAATGTAACTCCGGCCCTGGGATAAATTAAGGAGAAACTAGAGAGAAGGCGTGTGGCCCACATGCAGTAACAGTCTTTTGCAATAATTCGAGTTGCAGATAATGACGAGTGAGGAGAGCGCCCGCACGGCCGAGGGATGAGAATGTGGATCAGCGGAGATAAAGAAATCGGCCTAAAAATGAGAGAATCGCTCAATGTGACGACACACAATGGGAAGAAGTTCCGCATATAAAGCAATGGAATTTGGTCTCGGATCGATACGGCATCCAGGAAGCAAGGAAACGACACGGCGAAATGCTTTCCAGATGGACCAAGTGCCTCGCTGGATTACTCATCACGGTACGTCATAAGGACTCCACTCTGGTGGGACAAACGATTAGTGCTCTGCTCGGTCCCTCAGATAATTTTTGTAATGATAGATAGTTGATAAATTTTGACGATATAATTAATTAATTAGATAATACATTTTATATGATGATGTATAATATATAACCTAACTGTTCCAGGAAGTTGCTCATCGTCATTTATAAAAGGCTATTTTTTAAATTTCTTGTTGCTCAAGAGAGCGAGTCTTAAGTTTTCTCCGCATTCTATTGGCCTTTTGAAGGATGGAGCTGAGTGAAACACTTTGACGGTGCCTCTTTAAATCGTTGTGAAACGCGTTGACGGCTTTTAT
The DNA here is from genome assembly GCA_000376725.2 of Ladona fulva. Lineage (NCBI taxonomy): Eukaryota > Metazoa > Arthropoda > Insecta > Odonata > Libellulidae > Ladona > Ladona fulva. The sequence continues at coordinate 1,127,399 of KZ308540.1, forward strand.
ATAATTATTATTAACATAAAATCTTTTTAAAATTTATTGTTGCTTTTTACAATTTTAGCAGTATAGTACTAAAAAAGATTAAAGGTCGGATTTCCTCAATTAGACCTGAATCTTAAGATTAAATTACTCTTCTCCGTACTTATAAGGTAAAATTGTTTTTGCTGCCTCAATTATCCTCTAATAAAACTATGATATCATTGTATAATTGAAAATAACGATTTAATTACGTTTTAAACTCTTCATATCCGTAGGACGAACTTACCGTTAGAAATAATCTAAGGTAGTTTTTAAAATGTAAGATTATTAAGAGAAAGCTCACTGCCATGTTTTAAGTTGATGATGAATAAAAGATGAACAAAAACTCACGATGAAGAAGATAAATAATAATATGAAATAAGAAGGCAATCAATGGTAATTCAACTCATTAATTTTGCAGAAAAATGCTCTTGAGAAGGGAATTGAAATAGATTTAGAATTTAGATTTAGAATTTTACCCCGCGAACCGCCGATTGGCGTATGGCAGGGGGTGTATCAACACCAAATATTCGTAACTAATCTATTCTGTTAGCCTCTCTAATGCTCCGAGGAAAAAACGACCAGAAGTAGCTATCTGTTCTAGCGATTATCTCCTTATATCGCTTGGTCGACGCCTCTCGTAGATCGCGTTCGTTTTGAACTGGAATTATGATGACTTCGACCTCGTCTGAAAATTCTGGGCTGATGAATTTATCGAACAGCTTCCGTCTGTATTCTGATCTTCTATCCTGTAGTGAACTCCGTCCGAGGGAGTTTATCATGGCCGTAACGCTGCTATCGAATCTGAAATCTCCGCTAACGAAACGTGCAGCTCTACGTTGAACCATCTCTAAATCTGAGACTAGACCTACTTCATGTGGATCCCACACTGCGCTGCAGTATTCGAGATTGGGTCTGACCAAAGAAAAATAAGCAATTTTCTTGACTCTTGATTGACATCCTCTAAGAGTTCTACTTGTTAATCTTTGCATTTTATTAGTCTTTCCTATAAGATTACGAATATGTTCTTTGAAAATAAACTACTGCTAATTGTAACTCCTAGATATTTATTGTGACTCACGAACTCTAAGGGATATTCTGATATTTCATATTGCAAGCTGTTAACATTCATGGAACGCGTGAAAATCATAGCAATGCACTTCTTTACATTTAAATCAAGCTGCCAGTCTTCGCACCATTTTGATATAACGTTTAGGTCGTTCTGAAGGATTATGCTATCTTCATCTGACGTAATCGCCCTGTGTATGAGGGTATCATCGGCAAATAATCTAATCCTGCTCCTTACCTTATCTACTATGTCATTGATGTAGATAAGAAATAAAATCGACCCTAGAACACTACCCTGCGGAACTCCTGATGTGATATATACCTCATTGGATAGATTCCGTCCCATGCAACTCGTTGAGATCTGTTTACGGGAAAGGATTTGATCCATCCGACTACTTTTTTGTTGATCGCGTAGGCATTTAGCTTTTGTATTCGCTTTACATGTGGTACGGTATCAAAGGCTTTCCTGAAATCTAGAAATACTGCATCTGTTCTAACACACTTATCTGCTGCTTTAGCTAGGTCGTTTATGAAAAGGGTTAACTGAGTCTCGCATGACCTCCCTTTGCGGAATCCGTGCTAGTTTTGACTAATTGCTCCATTCTCAGACAGAAAGCGCATTACTGAACTCGCAATGATATGTTCCATTATTTTACAGAAGATCGAGGTGAGCGAGATAGGTCTATAATCATCGGGTTTTAAGTTGCGTCCTTTCTTAGTTACAGGAGTGATGTACGCTGTTTTCCATGATATGGGAACAGTATATTTATCTAACGATTTCCGGTGGAAGACGAGGAGAAGGGGAGCAATCTCATAAGCTACAGTTTTTATGACTACTGCTGGGATTCCTTCGGGTCCCGGGGCTTTATTCCTTTCAATCTCTCGCAATAACTTTTCTATTCCATCCACTGATAAAGGTAATAAACTACAAAACTTAGAAAGGAAAGCTAAGACGAAAGACGTCATCTGGATAAATACACTGAAAAAGAATCGCTTAAGCTTGACCTGTAGAAGAACTCTCAAAATTAAGAAACACAACATATCACTAGGCAGTAAAAGAAGTAAATTTTTATATAGATAACACGCGGGTTATCTACCAGAAAATACGGTACAAACAAATCAATAGAAACAATATAAAATATTGTCATGCTATTATGCTGATATCTAAGGTATGTGTAGTTGAATTTAAATTGTTAATTTAATTTTAAAGAAAGTAACATAGATATTAGAATAATAGCACCCTTTATTTTATTATTTATCAATCTAATGATCTGATGAGAATTAATTTAATCTAAAGTATTAAGGAAATGTTTTAATACTTTGCAGGATAAAGTACTGTGGATGATCCCAAAGGAATTTTTAATCCATTAATCACTATTTATTATTTTAAATTACTGGGGACTAAAAAATCTTTTACATAAATCAAATTATTACTTAATTTACGATGAAGTAGACAGACTACAGATGGTAACCTAAATGTTAAATAAAGGATTGCTCCAATACCACCAATAAAAAGTGGTGGTTTTCTTGGTGGTATTGGAGTAATCCTTTATTTAACGTTAATTTACGATGAAATAACACCAACTCCCTAATAACATTTTTCTGAAAATACTGAGCCAGTTTCATAACAAATATCCGTGTAATTAAATCAAGTTTATTTTTATTGCAAAATGATGCTGTCAACATTTCATCTGAGGCTGAATCTCTCTGTTGCTTTAACTTATTTAACTCCCACAACACAACTCCCATGTAATCTTTCTTCAAATATCACAATCATCACAAATCAGCAACTGCCTTGCAATGATAGTGATATTTGGTGCTGTTTGTGACAAATTCTCATCAGGGATTTTTCCATATCATCCAGAGGGAAGGGAAGACTTTCTCTGTTACCCTGGCCCTTGGAGTATTCCTTTCTCATTCCTCTCTTTATTTCCAATTTCTTTTGTTTTGCCCATCGAAAGGTGTTGTCTGTTCTCCCAAAGGAACCATAAAATTGACGATGAGTGAAGCTGAACTCTAATCATAAAAACCCCCCCTTTTGGCATGTTAAAGATAGTCATACATTTAAGAGGTTGCGAATGTTTGAAAGGGCTAATGGGGATTCCCGACCGTACCCCTCCTGAAAAGGTATCTAAAGTAAGGGTATACTGGCAGGGACCGATCAAAAGTACGATGGGAAATGGTTAGACCTCGATTTCTAATCTACGCCGTGGGTATTCCCCAATAGAATGAAGATATCCTTGTCTTTATTTTTGAGGAAGATATTTTTCAGGAGTTTTTAATAGGAGTCCAATTTAGGATGGATGAGAAGCCCACTCTTCTGTATGGCAAAACCGAAAGAGAGTGACTAGTATGCAGCAGGTTTAGCTAACACCCGGTTCAACAGGATGTTTTGAATCAAATGATCTTTTCGCTGGCTATTCGACTAATTTATTAACAGATATTCCTAAGATTTTCGTCAGATAGAAGCTACGACTTAAAACTGGACCCTACGTAGTATTGCCTCTTGTCTGGGTAAAGAGATAAAGCTGTGAAAAATATACAGTCATCACACCTTAATTACAGTAAAGATAGAGGTCAGATGAAAATGTGTGTGGTGTCATTGTAATTAAATGTTTATTCAATTTCCAATATCTTCCCTTATTATACTAAAATGATTTTCAGAGTNATTTACGATGAAATAACATCAACACTCTAGTAATACTTTTCTGAAAATACTAAACCAGTTCCATAACAAATATCCGAGTAATTAAATCAAGTTTATTTTTATTGCAAAATAATGCTGTCCAAATCTTTATCTGATGCTAAATCTCTCTCTTGCTTTAATTTATTGTTGCGGATGGTCATACGTTTACGGGGTAGCCAAGGTTTGAAAGGGCTAATGGGGATTCCCAACCGCACCCCTGCTGAGCACGTATCTACAGTAAGGGTATACTGGCGGCGACCGATCAAAAGTAAGATGGGAAATGGTTGGACCTCGATTTCTAATCTACGCCGCGGTTATTCCCTAACGGAACGAAGATATCCATGTCTTGGACATGTCTTATTCAGGAAAAAATATTTAGTGGATGAGAAAATAGAGAAGGTGAGTGAATGGATAGTGTTTTAAGGGAGTTCATTGCTCCTGTTTAAAGTAACCAATAGGGCGACGAGGAATTGTCACTATCTCAGGGAAAGATCTGGAATTAAATAACCTCCCACACTTTCGGTTACTAAAATCATGTGTGTATGTATTGTACAATTTACAGCTGTCCCGATTCCTATCTCTCTCTTTCCAGTCAGTCCCCGCCTTGAAAGTCCTTGCTTCATTCACTCCTTCCAATCACTCCGTCTGTAACTCGCTTTTCAGATTTGTCGTGGTTGATGTAATTGAACTATTAGTGTATGATCCTACGGAATGTGGAGAGTTGAAGAGTTGCTCACATCAATTTCCTCCTCCTCAAGAAATAAATATTTGGGGAGGAATATCCTCCTCATCGTCCCATCGTACATAATTGTCGCCACTAGGCCTTTTCCAAATCTAGTGGCAATAATTTCTAGTTTTTCAACTTCATATTCTCGTCCGTCCTCTAAATCCTTTTTTTTTTAAAAAACGTTGTTCTCCTGCTGCAGAAGTAATTTTTCCTTCATAGCGGACATCTATAACCAGAAAGAGAAATGTTTAGATGATTGGAGATAATTGTAAAATCATTGTTTATTTTACACTTACACATTACCTTAATTACTCAAAGATTGATCAGAACTACCAAAACTACTTCTATCTATCTATCATCAGCTCTGCTCCCGACCTGGTGGGCTGCGTCTTGTAGTGCTCTCTGTATTACATCTTATTTTCCCTGTATTGTTCATTTTTTCGGTGCAGCTTCATAGTAATACTGTTGTTTGAGGCATTGGAGCTTTTTTAGGCTTAATTATTGAGCCGAATTGGTGCTATAAAGTATCGTTGGCACATTATTTCACTTTTGTGAGTGGAATCGTTCTCGATTCTTTTTTGTTTTGCATTGCCTCTGTGTGTCCACTGCCTTTGTTTTCATTATTTTCTCTCATCATGGCTAAGTGTGGGCGTTGCGACGAAAAATTACCACCTGATGGTGATTTTGTGCAGTGTTTGGGTTGTGTTTCTGGATACCATTA
>KZ308541.1:0-28607 GCA_000376725.2 Ladona fulva
AAAGAGAAAGATATGTCTTTTCTCTCTCATGGAGGTTTCTGATGATGGATTCGCCACATCACGGCCGCCTCCATAGATTTAACATGAAAAGATTTATTAAAAAAATTTTGTAGCTCTTAAAGCATGACATATACATTGATCTCTAAGCAGATTCATACAAGGGCATAAGAATTCCAGGGAAAGGACGAAATAATTGATTTTGATAAATTCGGAATTTCAGATTGTCTGGAAAATCCATCACTTCCTCGTGTTTCCCATATATTGAAGAATTTCATATTGAAGAATTTTTAGTTTTTCGAAATTTTAATCAGTATATGCAATGTATCTTGGCTCCTTTTTTGATTAAATAATTTTGGAAGTATGAAAATGGAAGAATGTGTGCGATGTTTTAGTTCGAATGACTGCATCTTGATAGTAAATCGAGTAAGGCAAAATTTGATACTAAATCTCCCTTTTCCAGGATGAAGATAGACACACCCTTATGGAACGCACTTCTCGAATCCATTTTTGTCTACTTCTTTCTTAAAGCTGTCCTCTGAGAAACATTCCATAATAGGTGAGTGTCAGCCTGGTTTTTCTCAGTTTATGCCACCACCCCATTTCCGTTCCTTCTATCTATTTCACTGCAAGTGAATGTGAAATTTTCTTACCTTAGCCTCTCCCCGCAGTTTTTAGCAATGACTTTTATTTCCTCGCGAGTGTCATTTTTTATTTCTGAAAATATATATTAGCATTTCATCTCAATGAAGACATAAATATGAATCGAGGGTTACGATATTGAAATGATGGTTCCCCTTTAAATCAATAATCCGCAGTCCTTTTTTCTTGAAATTCGCAGCATTCTGTACCACTCCCACCCACACTGTGGGCGGCATAATATCTAATAGCTGTATATATATAGCATAATATCTAATTTAGTGGCGTAGGGAAGGGGTTGTTTTGGGGGTCCAAACCGCCTTGAGAACAGAGCCAACAAAAGCATGCGAATGGATGGCCACAGCTGGAGATTTTCAGGTATACCTGTAAAAATAAATCAACTTATAATTAGATTTTGGGCGGAAGAATTCCTGTATCTAGATTGTTGACAATGCAGTTTTCTTTATGGCTCTAAAACCCTTATGAACAAATCTGGCTACCCCCTTGGCTGCATTATATATATATCGATACGTTTAGAAATGTCTCGTCGTTCAACTATACGGAAATGCTATCTTTCTAATATTAAGTACGAGAAAATTACATTTGTAAACGATAAATATAAAAGTCCAAAAGGCAATTCCTGGTATTTTAAAATTTATTTATGTTATTTAATTACATTTACAAAATTGATTGCTATCAATGAAACTATAATGAAGTTGATTCGATTTATTTTACCTCTTGTGAAATTCATTTAGATCAATTTATTGAATAAGTACCGAGAACGGTGAGAATCCCTGATTTATTTAGATAGCATTTCTTGCAATAAAACATTGTGCAAATAACGACAGAAACATGGATAGTACGTGACAAAATGCGACGATGAGATCTAAAAGAATATGTTCAAGGATGCAGAGAACGAAAAGCGTGGAAAAGGCGAGGAATTTCGGCGAAGCGGCATGGCACGCGCTGGTTCCCCATTCAGATCTCGCATCATTTTCATGGACATTCGGTTTAGGCGTCTTTGCCAGGCGAGAGAGCATGGTAAACAAGTGGAGATCGATCAGTTGGAAGCGCCCACAGCGCTAAAGGACGGGGACTGGGAGAATATCCAGCTATGTCTACGATATCTGCCATTCGTTTTTCACGAGGGAAGTTTTTTTCCGACTTCTTTTGTTCCATACAATGCTCATCACGCCTCACATCTCTTCCAAATCTCCTAAATCCCCAAAGCCATCGAATGTAATGCTTCCATCTGTTTCCGCTGTTTTTCTCCACATTTCAATCCCCCATTTGCGAGATAGAATTAGGAAATTTGCAAACATTCGCAGCTAATCATTGAAAATCGAGTTAGTTACTAAATAGATTAAATAATTAATAATAATACGTCCATGCTACTCTTATTCTAATCAACTCCTTCATTATGGTATCAAGGATGGGAAATGAAGTAAGATTTAGAGGCACACGATACAATCTTATCTATATGGAAGGGAAATGAAACCTGACCGATAAACTTTCAAAATTTCAGGGCTCCGGAAATATTTATTTCAATGCTAATTCAGGAATACGCGAGGTAGTGCTAAGTTCGAACATTCAAATAATTATCTTTATTTTATTCTTATACACTTTATTTCAACAATTAATTAATTATTATATCATCCAACAATCAACGAAGTTATTCACTGAAAGAGGCAGTCCAAGAGTATTTTCTGCTACATCTTTGGGAAAATAACGACCAAAAATTTTTCTACGTTACTTCACCTCGAGTTCGGGGTTATGATCACAAAATCCTCATTAACCCGAAAAATTTGAAAATATATCGTACAGGCCTCGTTTCCCTTCCATGTAGTATTATAAGATTGCATTATATGCCTTTAAATCTAACTTCATTTTCCATCCTTAAAACCGATTTTAAATTTCCTAAGGTAAAAAACAATTTTGACCCGGATATTTGGTTATCTCTTCCGTGGTAGCTCCCTTAAACCCAGATACCGGGTTAAACCGGAGGGATGGCAACGCCACTTTAATCTTACACAACCTCAGGGGGAGATTTAATCTATCAACAGCCCTAGGAGCGGTAATTAGATTGAGGCCCTAACGAGGAATTATGAGTAAATATTCGAATTATTCATAAAATACACAACTATTTAATGAAAATTTCTGTCGTTGCGGTACGGCAAGAATAAATTTAAAAGTTTTAAATTAAAATACATGGTATTTCTATAAATTGCAATGAATGATGGATGCATTTTTTACATTATATAGTAACCTAAGCAGTGAAATATATTCTAAAAACATATAATGTAGTCTTAATAAATATAAAATTTTTTATTGAAACGATGAACCAGAACATTTTGTTATTGAGAATTTATTATCATGGTCTTCGAGTTCCACATGTGAATGAGTCTCTCAGATAGTCCTATTGCGCTTAATTATATATCCGCCATTCCATTTAAATGTACTAAATTTAATTGGGACCAAGAACTGACAGAAACCCTGGAAGAAGAAAATTTTGTAAACGTTTTAGTTCCTTATATTCTTTTATACTAAATGAAAATTAATGAATGGGTTTCTTGAAAATAAAAATGAAATTATTTCGATTCTAAAGGCTTCCTAAAACCTAAAAAACATTCCTGACAATGTTTTAATTTTACTACGCCGAATTATTTTATGATTGGGAAATTATTTATTACTTTTACTCTTTTGCTATAACACATTCTCCCATGTAGTGTTCCAATATTTGTAAGCCAGTTCCAACTGAAGCAAGGGCTTCTATTAATCATGCTATTTCTATGTGCGAGGGACGATACGGGTGATAAAGAACAATGTAAATCCGAGTTGGCGTAAGTCGGGGTAGCGTAAATCAGGACGATCCTCATATATTATAAATATCTGTGGATCGTTCTGATATGACGTCACAACCTTTTTGCACATTCTTGACTTCTCCCTCTCAGAAAGTGTCTTGGGGTTCTTCATAGCTCCTATTTCAAAGTGTCACGCAATCCATATTCCATTCTCCCTCTGACACAAAGTGAATGAAGGCCATTTTTTGCAATTCTCTGAAGGTCACAATCTCCTGTCTTGGGATGCTACAAATGCAAAAATCTCCGGTTTTGGAATCTTCGAAATGTGAACTCGATGTATGAATGACGCTGAATAATGGAATTGATAGTTAGTTGTAATAGTAGAAGTTGTAATTTTATTCTTCGATAAAAAGTGCATGTCGCACATGAGTCTCCGCCGGGAATCGAACCCAAAGCAGCTTTTTTACGAAATCGGCTAGTGGCTATCCGGAGGCCCTGCATTAATTTTATTCACTCATGATGTATACTATGGAAAGCGTTGTTTAGATTTTAGATTTGTACCCTGCAAAGCACCAGTGGCGTATGGCAGGGGGTGTATTAACACCTTACCTAATCTACCCTATTAGATTCTCTGATTTTATTCGGAAAGAACGACCAGAAGTAACTATTCATTGGGTCATTTTAATGTGGTTATGTGGACGCATTCCACTCAGTATTCTCGCCTTGTGAGGAATGCAAAAGCGAAATACCTCACTCCTCATTTTGCATAGTAAGCCTCCTTCCTCCCCGAAGCTATTGGTAACCAATGGTGGATGACTGTCCTTCCAGCTGAATACACACAAAAGTATATGATGTATGTATGTCAATTTCATCTTCGTCGATATTTAATTTAGTATTCTCAGACTATAAGTGTATTATGTGAGTGTTTGTAATACTATAGGCATATATGCCAATTTATTTCTGAAAGTGACGCTAGATACACCCTACAAAGTAGCTAAAAAGTCGCTTAACTCAGAAAAAAAGTCGCTGGAAACGCAGTTGAGATATCGAATAACTCAAATTCTCTCTATAAATAGAGTATCACATCAGAAATTACACAACATAAGTTTATGGTGTGAATGTTGTCTTTTCTCAACCTAAAGTAATGCAATTTCAATTAAATATAAATCATACATATTAATTTCCAGATTTTCTGGTCTAACAGTCTGGAAAACCACCTAAAAATAATTCCAAAACGTACTTCGTATGAAGCACGTGTTGGAATTATTTTTAAACATGTTAATGCTAAGAGAAGGATGAGGAGGATCGAGGTATCAGAACATACGCCATACTGCACGAGATGCTGCTAAACCTAAAGGAAGGTCACTGAAAGAATGAAAACGTTTCTAGATTTTGTGACTAAATTGGCTACTATGATTAAAGGGATAGAGAAACAGAGAAATGTCTATGAAAAGAAGCACACTTAGTAATTTCTACAATACTTTTATTCACGCGACTGGCATCATCGGATGTGATAATACTCGTATTATGGCTTCCCACTAATAAGTAAGTTACAAGTTCTGTCCCTGTCTGTTCCCATATCGATTTCAAGGAGAAAGATCTATTAGTCATGAAATGATACGAAAAAACGTAAGCGTTACAAAAATGCTCTCAGACGCAGGCTGGGATTCCTTGAAAGAAAGGAGATTAGAAGCTAGGCTGCGATTGCTTGCTAAATTCGGAGAAGGTTCATTTTGAATTGAAGGTTCATTTGAAGACGTAATCGGTACCCTGCGATCCCGCTGTTACTCCGGCAATTCCGACAATGAGCGTGAAATAAGAGACAAAGATACGATGACAATTCGTTTTAGAGATTCATTCTTTCTATGTCTATGTCTATGTCTATGTGAGTACTCTGCAGGCAGCTTTTCGGCGTGTGGAAGGGGGTGCATGCACCGTGACTCTATTTCCTTAATCGATTATTTTCGCATATCGTTCTCGGAAAAAATTATTTTTTGAATCGATTGGTTCTAGCATCTATTTCCGCGAATTAGCATTACTTTCCGCGAACGATACGCAATAACAATTAGCTAAAGAGGCAATTCGAACGCTTAGTGTGTACACTCCCTGCCGCAACTATTTAAAGATTGAAGGGGGTGAATAATAACTTACGAGAAGATACTCAGAATTACTGTAGTAGTGTAGTACTGATTACTGCAGTAATATTCCGAGTGATTTATCCGATGTGATGTGAATGGGATTTTTCACAATTATGACGAATTATCTTTGCAAAGCGAAGAGTTTTAATTAAAAACGATCAAGTCACAACAAAAAATGAGGGAAATCGTCGGAAAGTTGATATGAATGTGAGAATTAGTAATATAATAGATAATAGTCGAATTTCTATACAAAAGAATGATTGACCTGGAAGAAATCTCCGGTCTATACTAGAGATAAAGGAAGTATTTTACTTCCTCCTAGTTTAAGGATGCCTTCCTACGAGGAAAATATATTGGACCGTGAATTCAGAGGACTAATTTTAGGACAATAAACTACTCTGCCCACATTGTGTTCCATCATGCATATAATTTGGAATCTGTGAACTGAGAGACAAAAGAGTAGCAAAGGAACTGCTAGATTGCCTGTCACATTATTAAGGTTGATTAAAACTGTAGAAGGGTCTACGAAAATGCTTAAACCACTGAATAAAGAAAGTAATCGTTGCTTGTGAGGTGAGATTTTTGAGGGCGATTTTGTGACTGCTACACGCCAGGATCATTACAGTTATATAATAATATCGTATAACGGTTGTCTAAGTATGAATTTAGCCTCTCCTCTATCATCCAATGATATATTAGACAATCGTTTAATAATTGATTTTGCTATTACATGGTTTAACTAATGCATATTAAAATAACACATAAATGTTTCAATCAAACAACATGAAAAGAGAAAGATATGTCTTTTCTCTCTCATGGAGGTTTCTGATGATGGATGCGCCACATCACGGCCGCCTCCATAGATTTAACATGAAAAGATTTATTAAAAAAATTTTGTAGCTCTTAAAGCATGACATATACATTNTCATCGTAGCACCCAGCCGCCGCGGACCAAATCGTCGCGGACCAAATCGTAGCGGGACCAAATTGTCGTGGGACCAAATCGTAGCGGACCAAATCTTCGCGGACCAAAATTCCGGGTGCCCTTTTTTTGAGTATTTATATTTTTAGAGCGTTTACATACGTTCAGAAAGATTATGGCAAAACTCAGAAAAACTGGAAGTGTTGCATGTCATATGAAGCTAGAGAGCTTTGCGACTCATTCGCATATTTCAACATTCGCGAGATTGCTGGGCGTGCAACTGCGTCCGACGTAGAGACGCTGGCGTATTAAGAACATTGATGGAGAATAGCTCAGATAAACATCCAAATGGACAATCATTTTTCCAAACTTCATCAGCTACTTTAACTGAGTGATGGGAGTTCGGAATGTTTTGAGATAACGTCCTCAACGGAAGCGAAGCTATCGCATAGTTGAGACGGAGATTAAAACTCCCTGAGTCATTTTCAACATGACACCGTGACAGAGAAGCGCGAGCTAGTTTTCGACGTCATGGGAAGAACGTCTCCTAGAGACGATCGTTAATAAGTCTTGTGGCTAGACGGGGTTGCTGAAAAAAGTGAGCCGTAAAAGAAACTTGGCTTCTTGTGCTGCAGCGCCTGCGGCTACGGGCGTCCTCCAAAACGTCCGGGCTTTCGACTCAATTTCGTGCCAAGTTCTGTTGAGTTGCGTGCGTACATCTCTACTCATTCCCTCACTAGAACTAGCCTAGTCCTTAGAAACTCTATTAACCGACTTCATTATTCCCTTCTGTATTTTCCTGCCCAACTTCGTCTGCGAACCGGCAAACTTCAAGGTAGCGTTCATCAAGTGGGTCGCCACTGAATGCATACTGCGCGCTTAAAATTTGGCTAAGAAAGTACAATGCTGACTTTGAAGGGGGAAGATTTAAATCCGAGGGAATAAATACATAGTTAGCCTCAAAATAGTGCAAGAATAATGGATAAATGGATGGTAGCTTCGGAAATGCTGCTAAGTCATGCTTACGTATGTACAAGAAATTCGTTAACGGGAATGATTTTGTAGCTGTCTCTTGTCGTATGAAGTAACTCTATTCTTGTATGTTCTGCTGAAACATGTCTCCGAATAGTCATTGTTCAGTATCTGCATTTCTCATATATGAAGATCTCCCGGATAGCCAAGTGGGTAGAGCCTTTGTCTTTGCTGAAAGCGATTTTGGTTCGATTCCCCATAGGATCAATATCTACGAAACTACCTCAGCTGTCGAAGCACTTTAAATAATACTAATACTACACTACTATATTTAATACTAACCAGATAGTGTTCAGTGTCAACCAGATAAAATATAAGCTAATTTAGGAACTGATTAGCTGAACAGATATGAAAGTTCAGACCTCTTCTACCTTGTCAATACAAGATAAACACCACAAATACGATGAATTAGAGAAACAGGAGTTAAAAGGTTAGTAAATATTTGGGGAATGATTTATTCAATTCGTAATCTTTTGATGAAAAAATTACTATATTGCAAGCAAAAAGTCTGGATGTAAGTCCAGCGTAGTGTTTTAATATAAGACCGTATGATTACATAACCAACCAAATGGTATGTGTGGCAATAGACGAAAGCGCAACCATCCTCGGCACTTTCAGTTCTTTTGATTAGAGAAAAAGTTAACGTAAGAGCGGTGGACAAAGTTAAAAGTTATCCTAACTACGTAAACAACCAAAATACGCAAATATCTTCAGAGATTTGTCTCAATCTTTTATTTTAAGACCTAATAATGTTGCTTCATTTTTGAGCTGGATTACTTTACTTGTTGAGATTCTACATATGTATTCTTCTTTTCCAACTAAAGCACTTCGAAATATCGTTTAATTGGTTAGGTCTCGTGTAAATTGGATGGTTTTGCCGTGGATAACCTGAACTCCTACGTCCACAGTGTTTGGCTCCTTTACGGACCTAGAACTGGTTGCCAACTCTTCTTGCGAGCTTAGAAAACTTCCTTTACAAGTTTCTAACCACTAAATGTTCAGAATTTCTGCTACTTTGTGTAAACATCCACAGCTGTATGTTTTCTTAATTTAGGAATTTCAATCAGAACACTTATCACTTGCATTTGGTTCGTTTAGGCACAAATATGTTTCCAACAACTGAAGAACTTCGGCACGATTTTTTAATTTTATGATAACAATTTAACAAAAAGCATCGTATTTTTTCATAGTAGGGGCTACGATTATCATTCATATTTATAGGTACCTAAATATGATTATTCAATTTGAGAGATTGACTTATTTTATATTTTCTTTGTTTTGAGTTATACTTACGAATTGTATGACTCTTAGACCTTTGTTATTGAGAATTTATTATCATGGTCTTCGAGTTCCACATGTGAATGAGTCTCTCAGATAGTCCTATTGCGCTTAATTATATATCCGCTCCTGTAAATAACAGTGACAGTATCTCGTTTAATACCTTTTTTTGCGCAGCCGGAACTTTGGTCCGCGGAGATTTGGTCCGCTACGAGACATAAAAATTGTAAAAACTTCCTATGGTTTAACGATTAATAGTTAAAAGTTTATTCTAATAAAATCCTTGCTGTTGTCGTTGGAATTCACGTACGTGAGAGAGAAAAATCATCAACTTAAAAATCTACATAATAATATATCCTGAAATCCGCCTTTTGGCATGTGGCAGGGGGAATAATGAAAAGCAAATCAAATTCCTATATTTATTCTGAGAGGGATCGGCATTCGCATATATTATTGACTGATAAGAGAAGAACACGTAAGATTTAATAATTGGCAAACAAAGACAATGCTACGAAATTATTCATTGTATTAAATATTATGTGTTCATTGACTTTTAATCTTAGTGGTTTTGAAACATTTGGGGATGAGTCCCTAAAATATACTGTTTTTGAGGTATGAAAACTTTTTGTTATGTAAAAATGTGTAAGTTTAGAAGTAAATATGAAGAAAATCTATGCTTTAAATTGCTGAGCCGAGCTAAGTACTTCTTTAGTAAATAATTATTCCGGGGAATTTGAGCGGAAAAAGATTTGGCCGTTGTGAGTTATCCAGAGTTCATTTGAGCCTCCTTCTTAATTTATTTCCCTGCCTCTTAGTCTAATTTACAGAGGCCGAACAGAAGGTTGGCAAAAGAATCTACTAATTTAACTCCTACTAGTAGTTCCCAACAGAAAACCAGAGAGTAGACCCAATAATGTATGATATAACATGGTTGAGAAAGATGCAGTTGCATATTTCGTAAAGTGTGAAAGAGTGCTAGTTTGAGATTTTTCCAAAAAATAACAAATGATCATTATAGATCAGAAGTACCCGTGGTTTTTAAGAGATTTTATGGTTTAATATGATCCTTATTTTCTTCATCGTAGGTCGTTTTAAGTAAGGATTTCGCTTTGTATTGTAAATTATTACCTACTTTTTACCGAGACTGTCCTACACTTGTTTAAAATGTATTGATTTTGGTATAGTAACTTGTGTTCTATTGCTTCATTATCATAATAATGACGTATTCCTTATATACGTAACTCCTTAGATACCAGCTATACAGACTCTTTCCATAGTGATCCTTTACAATTCAGAAGAGTTCAAAAATGTTTCAAAGATCTCTGCATGAGATTTCTCTTTGTAGAAGTCTCAAAGACCAAAGATCTTCCATGCAAACGATTAAAAATTTAAAACTAAATCAACGTTTTCCTAGAAAAAGTTGTCTTAAATACATGGTTCATTTGAAATATTCCAGCGAAGTGAAGAGGTTTCATACTTCCATGGGCATGTTTTCCTACATTCTCCGATTTTGGCAACTTAATCAGAACTAAGATACAATGATATTTTTATACACTGATCGCATATATTAATGCCACGTATTTGTTTTTATTTTACCGTAACCGTATCCAATTTTAGTTTGGTATTATTTTGGGTGGCGACCAGTTAAGACATCTTCCTCTAGAATCTAATGTTTATCAGTAGAAAAACAACAGTAGCGATTGGTATCAGATATGTGTAGCTATTCTGTCTTTCTCGCAAACATACTGCGTGAAGGCTGAGGTCATCCATTATGTTTTAAAATATAAATGTTGGCAAAGAGAGGAGTTGGTGCTGCAGGAATAACTAAAAGAAAACGTATTGATATGCATGCGATATCGTACATGAAAAATTCGCTTTTCAGGGAATTTTATATTCTACACAGTTTCTGCCACGAAGAGTGCATCGTCTGTTTCGATATACACCGCTCTCAAGGGGAAAATATTACTTGTACTGTATTCAAATCCAGCGAACAAAACCGAAAGTTGGACAAAAATATTAAAGGCGTTCATCGGTCAGAATTCGCGAACAGGCGATCAGATAGGAGATTGAAACCCGCCTCCTCAATTTCTCCTCTTCCATTGTTTCAAAAACCCCAAGAAATGCCAGATATTCTCGACTGAAACCCATTTTCCCGCCTAAATATTTTCGAGTCATCCATATTTTCCGTTTCCCAGAAACAAATGAAGTCTGCTTGCGCGCCGCACCGCTCCGCACGTGACCCACACCAGTAAGCAGCACCCGGATGAAGTCCGCGCCAACTGTTTGGCGGCCGCGCCTCGCGAGTAGGAGGCGCGTCTTAGATCTTCGTTTGTTTCTCCCTCCCCCTCCCCTTAAGACCCTTCTGGCGGAGCCAAAGAGGAGTTCATTTAGGAATTTATTCGCGAGGTCGGAGGCGTCCATCCTTGCTGCGCGTCGGCGTCGGGGCGGGAAAAGGGTGAGGTCCAACCTAACCCATGACCGGAGACGACTCTTCCGACAGATGGCAGTAAAATTCGCGGTTTTATGTAAGAGCCTAGCCCGCGAACGCACGAGAGGGAATGTTAACGGGTTTCCCCTACGCTCTCTTTCTGCTATTTTGGCCATTGCGACTGCGGCAGAGTACACCGTCCGGTCTTTGCCCTTCGCGACCCCGCGTCTCCACTGCGCAGAAACTTCGACAGGGGACTCATTTGTTAGAATATACGTCGCAGTGACGTAATGGATTGGTTGTGGGATGGCGCTTTCTTTTGCACTCAAATGACGAGCGACAAATGCTTTCTGAAACAAATCCCCTCTCAAGGATTTTAAGATGTTGGTCTCGCCGGAGAATGAAGCAACGCGATATCCGCATGATGTCACGTAGGCCCTCGCTGCATCATTATGCGTCTCAGATTTTATGGTACCGGAGATAATAATCGTCTCGAGCGTCCTTTTTGCCCGAAATTCCCAAAATTCGCGCATAAAACTCTTTGCGATTCCGTTAGATGCTTCCTTTTTACGATGTCCGGGTTCGGCTGCAGCGTTACGTCTATCCAGATGCACAAAAAAGACGTGGGTTCAGTGGAAAACCGTGGATGAGTCACGCATTTTGGTTATCGTATCCTGTTAAGAGGTTACCGTATTCTACACTAAGAAAGGATGTCTAAAATACCTTAAATAAATGGAAAGGTACATAGGAACTTGATTAAAATGAATGCATAGGCAAATTATTGCTGCAGTTGTTGATGATTTACATAGCATTCCATTTCTAATCATCGGGAGTTTGGAGAACTCTGATATTATACTCTGATTTCATATTTACATGATATCCTATGTGAATTTCTACCGGATAAATGCTGTGCATGACGAATTATTTAGTAAATTTAATTTATTGGCCGTCAGTACTGAGGCTAGGATAAGAAGTTATTTTTATTTCGGTAAAGTTAATAGTAAATACTGTAAAAAATGCACCCCTTAATTTAATTTGCATAACATAAAAAACTATGCAATAAACTTATTTTGTATAAGTTCAAGATGCGATGTCGTATGGAGGCAACTGAATGCTCGTCTAAAATTGAAATGTATTAATCCATGCCTTGTAGAACCATAACGTGATTGTATCACGTCGAGTAATATGAAAATAATAAAGTACAGAAAGGAAGCGGTGGTGTAGTCTTTTCTGTCGCCCATTTTTTGATTATGATTTCATAATTTTTCTTGATGATAAATTGATGCCTTGAATCCGGTAATGTTTCCTTATCCACAAATATAAATTCCGTACTATTATCTAAAATGTTTGCGTACCATTAAATTAACAATTTCGTTTGAATATCTCATGGGCCATGTAATATTTAATTTCTCAGTAAATTTATAAAATATATTTTGTAGTTATCGTTTTGGAGATGAAAATCGTACTCATAAGGGAAAAGGTTTCACTAGATTTTTGGTTTAGTTGATATATATGAAGGACACAGATGAAAATATACTCATGAAAAGATACGCATGAAAGTAAGCGGTAGTCGATCTTACTCCATAATTAGTTTCTCCATAAAGAATCTCTAGTAATATCAGTACAATTTCATTGTAGTTTATGAGATGTAGATTCTCAGCAAAGATCTCAATAAAAAATTCAGAATTTTTATGATTTAAATTATTAATGGAATGCTGAAACTACAGCATCTTTCCTTAGTATATATTTTTAAGTTCACATAAATTAGGTCGTAATTAACAAGTATTTCGAAATGGTTTCGATTATAGATTCAGGTGGTCAGCAATCAATTTTTACTACGTAGACTATTTGATAAATGCAAGCAAAATAAATGCAACAGTGTAATTAATTTAGGTCTGATAAAATTATCGAATCATTTGTATACCTCTGAATGTTAACTCACTGCCTTTGTTCTCAGTACACTTTTTGATAATAATGCTTTCAGCATACTCTAATTATGGAATTAATAGCCCTCCACATAATAACCTTGCAAATGAAAGGGTGATATGAATTTCCATGAGAATCCCCTCCTGTTTCACGTAGTGCATACATTACTATTCCAATCGATAGCGGTGAAATGTAATGGGATCGCTTAGCTTTGAGTTTTACGATTGCTATTTCTATGTTTACTTCTATTGCCAATCACCACCTCCATCAACATTACCGCGGCAATTGAGGCCATGAAAAACAACGTCCGGATGAGAGTAAACGATGCCGAGCGAAAAGGGAGGAGATAATTAAAATTCCCGCTTGGCGCTGAATTAAAGCAAGGTCGCATACATCGCGATGGGACGCACTCTCATTTCTGAGATCGGCAAACACGCATGTAATGGAGGTGGTATTTGAATAATAACACTCATGAGGATCTCCTCCGCGAGTTCTTCGCCGAGAACCGCGGTAGGCGTGTGCGACAAAGGTCACCCGAGTTGACCCGCGACACCTTGCCTCATCCCGCTTTCTTCGCGCCGTAAAAAAGAAACAAATGAGCGTGTTACCTGACCTTACGCAAATTTCCGTGTCACCTACCTCACTCACGGAGGGTCAGGGACCTCGTATTTTCAAGGACAGGCCATCCTTCCACGAGGGCGACGGTCAACCCGGAGACAAGACAACTTCGCGACAAGATAAATTTGAGATTGTACAACTCTGTGGCAGTCAACGCATCAACAGGAAAACTCTGCAACAGTCAAATAGGCGATATCGTTAACAGGACAGTTCTGCGACAACCGCCTGAGCGACAGTCAACTAGACGACAGGACTACTCGGAGAAAAGACATCTTGCCGACAGAAAGAAACTTGAGTAATCTACGAAGAATTTAATTCTACTGATGGATAAAAAATACACGAACAAAACTACGTCGGTGACAGTTTTTTACAGTGAAGTAATTGTGAAAATGTATACAAATGCAGAATAAGTAGATATTAAAAGAATTTTTAATATCTACGTATATTGCACTCTGATACATTGACAGCAACAACGCCAGCAATGAAAGTAGAAAGAGGGGAAAAAGGTCATTCACTAGAATTAAAAGTTCTGACAGCAAAGAATCAAAGCTTAGATTTAGGAAAGAATTCATAATAGAGTTTCTTAAAACACCTGGACTTTGAATAACTGGGTAACGTGAACTGTAACAACAGAAGGGTGGAGGTAAAGGATAAGTGAATATTGATGAAAATGGGAGCACTGAGTAACAATTGCAGAAGCTCTTAAATCGAGGAATAAGTCCTCCTGAGAACAGTATAATAATTATAATGGGACTTTATTCGGGCGATATTGAGGCTATCAACTTTCTTCGTACAGGTAAACCTTCGTTATAAGGAATTTAAAAGAGAGCTTGAAAAAAGTGTATGGAAGAAAACTACTTTGTGGGTTTAGAAACCCAAGTTTGCGTTTAGAAAAGAAACTAACCACTGCAGGAAAACACGCACAAGAAGGGGGCAGTGAGAAATCTGCGAAACTTACTGAATTAACTAAAATTTAAGGAAGACAAATCACATCTGAAAAGCAAACAAAATGGTACGGACAAACAGACATAGCCATTACAACTACAAACAAATTTTCAAAAAAATAATCTGTATATGAACAATATGAAAAACATATATAATGGTTCGAAAACAAATCAGTATCAAAATAGCAATAAAATTACGAAATGCAAAGACAAAATAAGGGAAATTAATGAGTTAATTGGAAGCATTAATGGGATGAGTTAAGGGGAAAACCAAGGTGTAATAACGAGAAAAAATTACGTTAACATCGATGTTTGGAATAGTGGGAAAGTGAAGTCAATTACTGGGAAGAAGCTGTAAAAGCAAACCTTATATAGATAACCTTTGATGACGCCATACTTCCCTGGTTATGAGAATCTGGTCTGCTGGGTGGACCTATCAAATCTCAGATGTGCGTGACTCTATTTGGGAACCGGTTAATTCATGCGAAATTTTTCTAGCCTTTTAAGAGCATATAATTTTCAAGGGAAGCGTAACTGAATTCTTTTCGGATTTCTGCGGGATAATTGACGGCCCCGGCGTTTAATTAACGACTAAAGGCGTTTCCTTATGTCCACCAAATTTCACGTTCAAAAAGACATAATCGTAAAAATTTTACGGCGATTTTTTTTTGTATTGGAAGGAAATTCCTTTCCGCTTTTGCTTAGTTTCCGAGAAATAGTCCGAAATTATCGCCAAAATATACGTGTCGACTGGGCGGATTCGTCGCGCATATCAACGGAATGTTTCCTCATTTTAATATTTATGCAATATTACACGCATGGAAGACGAAAGCGATTTCATCGCGTAAGCTCGCAGAATACACCCAAAGGTGTTTCTGTATATTATACCAAGAGTATTCGAGTTCCTAATAACTGCCTTTATCATATTGATGGAGCTGAAGAAACTGAGAAATTCTAACCCAGTCCATCTCCTAAAAATACATCTTTTTGTTTTTGTTAAGGTTTTAATGAGATGGCAATGAAGATTTGTTGGTAAATGGGAAAATTGAACTTGGAATTTTCCGCACGATTTCATTATTTGACCGGTTTCGGCCATGTAGCCATCATCAGGTCCAACCCATGGAAGTACAGATATAATTTATATAATTGCATACAATTCTGTCTTTGAGAATACCGAGAGAATTTATATCATTGCACACAATTCTCCCTGTATTTCCATGTATCTGGTGATGGCTGTAATCCCGAAACCGGTCGAATAATAAAATCATGTGTAAATACTAAATTCAATTTTCTCATTAGTTGAATGGCGTTCCACGAAATAAGGTCTAACCATACAAGACTTACTGGGTAAAACATATATTTTTAGTGATATATTTATCGCAAACTCTATTCTCCTAGTAGCGTAAGGAGTGATCTGAAATAAGATCTGAATTCGCTATCATAATAACTATCAGAGTTTCTTCCCTACTGCGCTTTTGATTCGAAGTTTATTACGCTATAAAACCCTTTATAGCGGAAGAAGTTGAACGTCTTCATCTGAACTCAAGATAGTATTTCCTCTGCGGTTTTCTATTTTATAGCTGTTTATTCTTTTATTGCTTCTACTATATCACCTTTCATTCTTTTCATTGCTATCTGCATCCCGGCCTCTTTCTTCCAACGATTCAAGATTTGTTTTCATTGAAAACTTTTATCTGTAAAATTTTTGAACTTATTTTTGACCTTGCAGCTCAACTTGAGCATTCTGGAAGTACCTCATAAGTTGCTATTTATTCTACTATATCAAAAATACATATTCCTACTACATATTGACAGTTTATAACAAAATAATGTAAGAAATTTATTAAAGTAAAGAAGTGTTTACGATGATAAATTAACTGCATTTTATGTCAATTCTCGTTATTATAGCAGTCATATGTGCCCCAATAAGGTTTTTATAATGACAGCTTATATACAAGTATTATCACCGTTTAAGAAAAAAATTCAATTCCAATAAAATTTAATGTGATAATTGGCCTGTGGCAGTCATACAATGTATAAAATCATATATCGCTCCAGGGGGGACTTATTGTTTGGTAATTACTTTGATATAACGTTGCATCTACATTAACATGTGAAAGTTGGATGCAAAATAATTTGGATACCTTGGCTATGCGTAATGATTGCTTAATATCTTCCCGACATATACGAAATAATTTTCACAATAATATTAATGAATTGCACTAATTAATAAATCACTTTAATGTATATGCAATAATATGGGGATGCACGGTATTAGAATACGGTGAGATATAAATATAACTATTGGGGTATTGCTGGCATTCCGTTATAACATATTTGATTACAATACTCATACATTACCATGATGTTATAAATATATCTTTTATTTTATTGATCATTGTGCGTATTACATTAATACATTGTTTATTAATAACTTAATTACAGCTATGTTGTTTTTACATTATATCATTTTTGTAATGTATTTCTAAGTTTAGTCATTGAAAATATATTATGGCGGCGTGTTGAAACCAGCCTTTTGTGGCAGTGAATAATGAATGCATAAACTATTCATTAGTCAGTGCTATAAATATTCCATAAAATTATAAAAAGCTAATTCATGCATAAGTTCTCACAAAGGGAATTAAGAAAATTGCTTTGATAATCACCGCGATTGATCCGCGAGGACAAATCCCATATAATAAATAAGTTTAATATTTGAATAATCAACGGCAACGCGACAAAAAAATTGCTGAAAGAATTTGCACCGCGGATCGTCACGCCATGTTAGTCCAGCGTATATTCGTATATTCTTCTCGGGAGGGGTTAGCAATAATGATACCGAATAATCAGAATGTATATCATTCGAACAAAAGAAATGCGAAAAATTTGGCTGAAACAATTTACACCGCGGATTGTCACGCCGAATTAGTCCAGTGTATGTTCGTATATTCTTCTCGTGAGGGATTAGCGATAATAATACTGAATAATCAAAATATGTATCATTCGAACAAAAGAAATGGGTAAAATTCAGTGTGTCGCGTTCGCGAAGGAAATCATTGTATTTTTCAAAATTTACGATTGGGCAGACGTATGAGCTGGACCTCTTTGTTGTTAATCCGAAGAGGGCCTCATGCACTCAGCACATCTCAACTAGTGAGAGTAATAAACGGCTGCGTCTGTTTACATCACGGAACATAACCTTCAACAATGACCAGCTCCGTCGTTGGAAACATCCACGACTGGAGACAAGATAGATGACGTAATGAAAAGGAAAAATTTTATCAAGGCTCATTTACAGCAGTAGCGTGTCCAAGGGGAGAGCAGAAGGGTTGCCGCCTCTAAACCAATGCAGAAGAGGGGCTTTTATGTCCACGTAACACTTAAAAAAATATTATCAACTGAAACTCCTGTTTAGATAAACACGAAGATGTAACCACCCTGACTTTCTAGTAAAAAAAATTGCCTGACAAATATTTTTAATACCAGTAAAAGTCTGCCTAGACTTTATATTTATTTATTTAAGAATTACCCGTCGCGATTAGGTCGTGGGACCCGGTGGCAACGGTTTAATTTAGATGGTTATTAAAAAATAATTTCATAAAAACATAATAAACGAATTATTTAGAAGTTAGTGATTCAATACAGTTTTCGAAAGAGTATTAATTGTCAGAGTACAGTGTTGAAAATTATATCATTAATATATCTGTCGTGATTTATTTCCAGCAGTAGAATGAGATTTATTTTCGTTCCGAAAAATTGTTCCGCTCCACTAGGCTTAAAAAGTTTTGATATATTCCTCTATTAAACGAATCCATGATTAAGATTCTCATTTATTTATAAAAATTAGGAAAAAAAATATTAGATAAGCTAGAATTCTCATATCGAAGCTTTTACCTCCGGTTGGCAGCATTACCTCCACTATACTTCGGAGGATACAAATATTGTACTTAATTATATTATTAAATCAATTTCACATCGTTTAATATCTATTTCATTACATTGCTTACTGTAAGTGATACCTCAAGTAAAAATTGATTAAATTCTCTGGGTGGATTCCTACGACAGTTTCATTGATTAAAGCTTGGTTATCTAGCTAGGATGGAAACGTAAGTTAAATTCAAGAAAGAATTAACTATTGTGTCGCATTGTATCGTAAAAAGACAACCTGAGGTCTTGGAGCCGGGGGTTGGATGGGTTGGTGAGTTATGCTCACTTGCACCCACCAATTAGCATTTACTTCTTGTAAATTTTGCCAAGACAAATCCACCTACGCCAATAAATTAACTTGGAAAGTATAGTTTACATAAATTCGCTGAGGTATTGAGTCATCTTAGATACAGGTATGACGTGCTCTGCATTTATCTAGTCATTTTTCGTCCTGCACATCAAACCAGGATGCTAAGATTAAGACATTGCGTCATTTCGCGTGGTATTCTTTTGTTTTTGTTTGTCGGCCAACGATTGTTGAGACGCTGCGGACGGCCTACGAACCCAACTCGAGATTCATTAACATGTAACTGATATTCATTAGCGCTGTGCCGCCGCCTCAAGTTTTATGTCTCCGCTTTCATATCTAATTGAAGACCTGCCTCAAAATATGCGTAGAGGCACTAATGTGGCACATTGTTCCTCAGGTGTTATTTATGTGAATTACGAAGAGAGATATTTCGCGTAGCAACGGAATGCAATGATAGGCGCTCAGTAATAGAAAATATATCAATTCTCGAACTGCGGGAGTTTAGATATTACTTTCAACTGCTTTAATTAGATAGGTGATATTATTGATTGGATTCAGTTAGGAGGCCCCCGGGTAGTCGAGTGGGTAACGCGTTCGCCCTTGGTGAGAGCGGTTCCGGGTTCAACTGTCGATGGGGTCAACATTTAAGAAAGGTTCTAAATGACCTCAACTGTCGAAGCACCATCGCAAATGTATAACTGCCCCTTTTTAGGAAGACGATAAACTTTTATGTATCTTTAATAGCAATTTTTCTCACTTGAATGATTAACGTTTTTGCACTTTAAACAAGAAGTGTGCGACTAGCAGCCCACGGGCCGAATTAGTTCTCCTATTTCTCTCTTACATCTCACGATGTCGAGGCGAATGTCGTTTTTTTAACATAACGCATAATAATCACCTATTCAGTTTGAAACCTTTCTTTCCCTTCATTCTTATTTAGGAGCCCTAGATAAAAAAATTCCGCACGTCTACGCTACTTTCGAAGTACATATATACATATTTATCCAACATAATTGTGTTCGTTAATGAAACTTAATGAAACACATTACAGGTGAAGACCGATCGATGTAAATTTTCCCACCATTAAGTATGTTCACCATCAGAAGCGTAGCTAGAGGGGGTGGTTTTGGGGATTCCACCCCCCCCCCCATCACAGAGCCGACAATTGTCGAAAGCATGCGAGAGGATGGCCTTTCACAATTATTCCATGCAAACGCTGCTGTAAATTCGCTGGGTATACATATAAAAAAATCAGTTTCTATTTTCAGTAGATTTTGGGCGGAAGTATTTCTGTCCCTTGATTGTTGGCAATGCAGTGTTTGCCCACTTATACTTATACTTGCCCCACGGTTGTTTACCCCATGAACTTATAATGACTACGTCCCTCTTCAAAACTATCAGCTTCAAATCTCGAGAAACTAGTTCGAAACAAACTAAAGCAAGTATCTTGCAAGAAAGTATAAAGAGCCAACGCTGTATATATTTAAAATTTATTTGTAAATAGGTTAAACTGTATACGAACGATTCGTCTACCAATCGACAAATTATCTTAATAATTATGCGCACATTAATCATAGTCCATCGTCTCCTTTGAATATCCTTCCCATTAATTATTAATTTTTTACTTTTTTATCTTAATAATAATGTAATTATAATGGAAAAACTAAAACTGATTTATATTGAAACTTCTCAGTAAATCTAATATTTCTTGGATAAATATTCAAGAAACTATGAAATTTGAGAAGTAGAATAAGTAACATTATAACTACAAATAAAACAGTCCACGTGAATCCTACTTGTTGATAAATTAATGATAATGGCATGAGATGTAATGACTTTGCATTCCTTCAAGCTATTCTGATTTTAATATGAATCTGTGAGATAAAATTCGACCACATTATGAGCATTAATTAATAAATTATGTTAATTAGTTCCCGTCTCTGAATCTCTGTCATTTGCCTCAATATATCAAAGGTATCACGACCAGAATAAAATTTGATTTCAAAGTTGAAGTGCAGGGCGTATAAATACTTTTCCGCTAGGAAGCCGAATTTCATTAGCCGAAATTTAAAATCAAGAACATAATCCAATATTTGCACGCAGGGTATTCATTAATAATAAAGTAGTATAAGATATATAGAAGAAATATTTCTCGCAGCAGCTAATGGAAATGGAGATTCCGCTTCCATTCATCCATTTTGAATGTAATTTTCTTTTTTCTCGCTGCCGCTAATTTCTCTGTACATCTAACTAGTGTCCGCTACGATTTATTTTCCTCAATCCTCAACTCCTGGAAATTTGGCTGAACTAATTGTTGAGAGTTAAGCGACATTAACACAGTACATAGAATCCAAGTCCCTCTTGTCTCAGCAATTTTACCTTAAAGAGGTAGGAATTAAGTGATGAAATTCGTATCCGAAGTGTTTTAGCGTAGTAAATACGAGGAAATGCATTGCTACCGAAAATTTTATCTAGTAAAGAGCCCCGAGGGTCGATAAATGAAGCAGTTTATTTCTTTAATTTCCATAAATTATTAAACCCGTCGTTTTTATCAATTTCACCGAAACTAGTTGTAAATGTATAACATTTGCATCATCATTAATGTTAAAAATTTTCCCCAATATGGAACGAATGGTTACAATCACCTTTTTATTATGCGCTGATGAATACTGCATCGCAGATCTGTGCGCATACTGTGAAAATATTTGTCAGTGACGTCGCATTCTAGGTCACGGGTTGTCAGAGACTTTTCGGTCTAAGATATTAGGCTGTTTGCTTGTCGCAGATGGGAGCGATTGAATTTTCCGAAGTTCCGGTGGAGTTTCTAGCCTCCTAATATCTTACTCGGATCCAAATTACAGGCACAGATTGGCCTAGAAACTGTCGCGAAGGCGTAGTGCTTCTGCCTTCTTCGATCACTGTCTATGCCCCGTTTATTTTAAACATACACAGAGTCTAAGGGAAACTGTGAGTGGATTTGTCTAAATTAATAGCATTATAATGATTCGGATTTTATCTGAATGTATAAATAATGGTAATGATATTGATTTAGCTTCTTACAAAAAATACAAAATTATTTATAAATAAATTATCATAATTTAGTATGTAGTTGTAAGAAAGCTTTATCGTGACCCCAAAGATAATATCTGTGATGGGGATACCAAAAGAAATTCACGCCTTTCCTTCCTTACGACATTCAAATATTTAAATTGATGTGCTATTACACTGGCGGGAAATAATTATCATGTAAATTTTAACATTAAATTTCTATGTAATTTGAACCAAAGAGGCATTTCTCAATTTAAAATCGATGGAATCAGCCGTGACTTAGTGAAACTCTGTAACATTAATGGTTAAAATAACCATGCTTAAATTTCCCAGAAATTACATTAGCATATTTATTCAAACCATTAATTAATATTTAACATTTTATAATTTTTAACAAAAAACCCCTTTCCTTCTTTCTTGCCTTAAACGAATTTTCATAAAATTGAAAACTTTATTTTTAATATACACAAAAATCTTTGAAACAAAGAAATTTTAGGCTTAGGAACTGACTTATTATATTTAACACGTAAATTAAGATCATGCCTCCCCGAAAAGAAACTTTTCACACTATCTCTCCGAAAAAAGTAAGCGGAATTTTTTAATAGAATTCATAGAAACAGGCGTGGGGTTGCGGAAATCAATAATGGGAAAACGCACAGAAAATGGTACTTTTTCCGCATTGTTTTTTGTTTAAAAAAATCAGCGCACGACCCGTTTCGACGAATCATCGTCATCCTCTCCAGAGGAGTGTGTTGTGTGTTAAATAAAAAGACTTGTGGAAAAAGTACCTTTTTCCGAGCGACTTTCCAATTTTCCTATAATTAGAAACTACTCGTATTGGATCTATATTTCTTGCCATTAATTTCTTAAATAAAAAAGCATAAACTTTACATTAACTTATGCAACGATCTTGTGTTTGAAGTTGAAAGAAATTATTAAGATGTCGAGCAACTGAACACGTCTTTGTTTTAAATATGCTTTATGAAAAGATCCCACCTTCCAGAAAATTCTTTGTCTTTCACAGCCAAATACCTAGATTAAATCTGCCGTGGCATCTGATTTGTTAGCTTTAGTCTGTAGTGTTCTCTTTAGGTTGACGGATGAAATTCGTATATCCCTAAAATATGACTATTTAAATTATGTGAAATTTGAATGGCCCCTTAACAAGCGTGGTTTGCCAAATTATGCCTCATTTCCACCTAACCTTGAAGTTTCTTTTAACATTTTACGAAAATTAATGAAAAATAAGGAAAGAGCTGGTTAATGAGGAAATAGCTAAATAATAAATTTTGGTTGACAAGGAAACATGCGCGTTGCCGAAAGACATTCACAAAAATTCCTCGGAAACACAAAATAATTAAAATACCGATACCAAAAAACGTTAATGTATTTTGAGGAAAAGGAAAAATTACAAAAGCAAACGCTACCGCACGCTCTGCTATGTTCACAACGAAAATAGAACGCGATGGAACTTATGGCGTCCATCAAGGTAGGCTTGTGTGTTTCTCTTGTAACTCCAGAAATTTAATAACAATTAAAACATATAGATGAGAAAAAATTAATTTCGCTGAAATAACGATGTAGCAAGGTTACGAATTGGTACCGTTACCATAGGAAACTCGTGTTTAACAAATGCTGCAACTTAGTAAAAACATAAATGGTGCACATTTAAGATGCACTTGAAAATTGAGATAGATGTATAGCCAAGTTAGGTTGTATCTTTCATACACTTATTGAATATTTAATTGCACCAACCAGTAGAACGAACTCTTGGCACAGTTTGAAGGACTTAGTTGTCTGGAGGACACGAAAAGTGGGACTTGAGACCATAAAGGTTAGGAAATTGATTTAATACATCTTTGCAGATAATTAAGGAAGAAGCTTATCTGTTCCTCTTTATCATATGGAGCGAAGACCTAATACAGTGGCACCTTGGTTTACGACGGCCTTAGATAACGACGTAATTGTTAAGCGACGATGGGTAAGAAGAAATATTGTCTTGGGTAGCGACGCAGTCTTTGCCTAACGACGCGTCGCGACGCCTTCTGGTGAAAATTAACAATTAAAACTTCTTTTAAGGCCTTCCATTTTATCAATAATAATTCTTTTGTAGCAAATAATTGAATAAATCATATTTACTATATTTTAATGACATTTAAATGAGTTTTATTTGCATATTTTNTTATATGATATATTACTTATAACATAGTGGTTAACCTTGGTTAACGACGGCTTTAGCTAACGACGTACTTGGTTAATGACGAGAGACTGTCATCAAAAAATGTCTCGGATAACGACGCAGTGTTAGGTTAATGACGACTTCTGGTGAAGATTGTCGATTAAAACCTTCTTTTATGACTATTCATTTTATCAATGATAATTTTTTGTTGCAAATATAATTGAATAAATCATATTTACTATATTTTAATGACATTTAAATGAGTTTTATTTGCATATTTTAGATCCAGGTTGGTTATGGAATATCGCGCCTTGGATAACGACGGTTTTGGTTAACGACAACAATCTTGAAACAGATTGTCGTCGTTAGCGAAGGTACCACTGTATATTGCCAACGTCGATGGGAAATTGAATGCCATCCTCCGCTGGCAAATTGAAGGGTATGTTATACATGAATTAGGCACTAAATATGTTAGAATCAGAGTATTTACAGTATGAGTAGGATGAACCCTAAGGAATGCTGCTGCATCGTTTGAGAGAAATAACGAAATCTAGATCTGGGACGCGTCTACCGACAAGGGGGAGAGTCAATTGCTTGGAAGAATGGGCTTGTTCCCCACCTCCGCCGAATTCCCTTTGCAAAGGGAATTGCTCAGTGGGGAGCCGCATGACAGGAAACGAGGTCTGGAATCTGCAGTTACGGATAGGCACCCCGCTACTGCGACAGAGAGAAGGATGAGTGAATCTCTGTATGGAAAGCCACAAGCATGCTGCAGGAGCTCAGTACCTTTTCGGCGATTTCGCATAACAACCAAAGAACAATCCTTCGCCCATTGTTCATGCCAAGATTGATCGCGTACAGGAAAGTGGCGTCCTTGATTCACGAGCCTTCGTTGTCACAACAGTGGATGCGTGCATCTAAGGCATAAGTTTTTCGCGATTTGAATCTTTTCCTCGTTTATCTTACCAATTTAATGAGGTGACTGTCACGGGCCCGGCTGCATGCCAGATTCCATGCCCCACAGATCTTATTTATTTTCCCCGTTCCCAATCAACGCGTGCGATTTAAGTACCCGCTCATTTTTTAACTTACGATCCCAGCCACAGGTTTGAAATTTCGATCAACCGATGAGGCCCCCGCGAGAGACCGCCCATATATTGGTGGGTTTAATGCTCAAGTAGCAGCCGCAATGGGGATAGCATAGCTAAAATTAATGCGGCTTAAAACCATTGGAAGCTAGGGAGTGAATTCCATTAAATACTACTTTCGGTTCACTAAGAGATTATTGAAATGGTAGTTGGATACTATGAGAATATTTTCGTAAAACCTTTTGTATTCTCCTTCATATAGGGACATTAAAAGTCTCTAAAATACTCCCTTAGATATTTTTAGTTGTTAAGAAATGGTGTGTTTGTACCATTTTCGTTGCTTTACAGATGTGATTTAACATGATCTTTCCTGAAGACTTAATTAACTATCAGTAGGTTTCGCAGTTTTTCATCCCTGTCTTCTTCTGAGTGTTTTCCAGCTGTGGTATATTCTTTCAAAGTGCAAACCTCGGTTTTTAATCCCACAAGATAGTTTTCTATTATTCACTTGTTTCATGCTTTGACTTGTTTTTGCTTTATTTAATTCTCAATTTATCAATATCAATACATTATAAGAAGAGACTACATAGTCTAAATCTAGCCCTAAAAAAGTCGAATTATATTATTATTAATTCTAATCCTATAAATTGCAAGAGAATCCTCAAAATTCAAAATTAAATGAATCAACGGAAATCGAAACTAATATGAACTTTAATAGACATATTTCAATATCATAAGCATATTTAGGTTGAATTCAACTACTTACTTTTACGTAGCACCAAAAAAAGTAAAAAAACGGAAAACGTTTTAAGTTTGTTCAAGTCACTGTACAGTTTTTCATTTTTACCATCATAAATAATTGTCGATGATATTACTTTTAACAGCGTGGGTTAAATCAGTATTTTCTTATAAATTCATTAATTTGCGCCCAAACGGGAGAAATTAGACTTCTAAGTCAACGAAGTATAACAAAGTAGTCTTCCAAATAAGAGACTTTTATGCCCTAGCAAACGCTCAAAATCGCAGTGGTATTAGTACCGACGTCAAATTTTCTCTCGCAAAATTCGAATTCTGCGTGAGTCGGCAGGAATCTTTTTATGGTCACGAATTTCCCGGAAAATACTCATACCGTTAGAATTTAGTTAGCGTAATTTTATGAAACAGATAATATGAAAGGAAATCCTTCCATTCGAATTTTCGCGTAAAGCTATGCGACGCCCGAGGCAAATTCCTTTGCTCTTGCTGAATTTTGACTTTCTTTGTCTTGGGTATCCTTTGGAATTCAATATTGAATACTAGGTCGGATGATTTTTTGCATTATTTATAGCAAAAGTTTTATTTGTAGCTCAAAAGTTATATCCTTGCAAAATAACAACTGAAAAGTCAATCACTTTAGCAAATCCGCCTCAGTGACAGAGAGTTGAGAGTTAACAATATCGCATACCTTCGTTCTGTGATGTGAATTGGGTTGTTCATAGATCTTGGTGGAACTTTTATTGCCTTAATTTGTTCGTATCCTTGTAATTAAGTTAGAGTTTCAAATTAAATTTATAATCTGTGCAATTAATTTTAATCCTAATTAGGTACTAATACAATTTTTTTGCTTTAATTTGTTCATATTCTTATGTTTTTGTTAGAATTTGAAATTAAATTCATAATCCATGGTTGAAAATATACTTTTAAATTGTGCTTTTAAATTTATAATTTGAATTTGGAAATAGAATAATTATTTAATAATATTGTGTCATTCGTAAATATGTGAAATTTAGCATTAAATTTAATATAAAAAATAGAGATATCACCAAAGAATTTTGGCGACAATAGTTGGTCGTTGACGGTTAACGTGATGTGAATATTGATAGATACTCTATAACTCAAATATCTATGTACTTATGTAACAGATATTACTAAAAAAATTAATATTGACCCTTTGGTGAGATCTTCTCGGACTCCACAGGTTGAAAGCATGAGACACTAAAGGGAGAATCTTTAGAGCGAATCCTCAGAGAAATTCTATACAGAGAGTTTATTGCAAATAATGTACCGAAATATTCGGAATGAAAGCACTCCCGATCAAATATGACGGATGCAAAAGCTATCGATGACAGATTCGTGAGAGATTTTTCAAAAAAATCCGTATGTGGATGCTCATAGGTTTTGACTGGTATATTTTTTCTGTAGCTACGCGGGGACAGAAGCTTCATTACATCATCTTTGAAAAGCAAAATGATGTATATAATCTATTAAAAAATGAAATGAATCATTCAAACATGCCCTTCCCTTGCTGGAGAGGGAAACCAGCTTTTTTTCTCGTACGAAAAGGAAAAATTAAGAATATAAATTCAAGTTGCCTTCCGGAATCTGGAAATTATCTTCCTAATTTCCGTTGTGTATTTTTAAGCCGTTGCATGGGTTTCGTATATCAATCATTTAGAGTAAATTAAGTCCGCAGATTCAGAGAAACGCGAAACGTTGATTTTCAATGTAACATCAATTAAGGCATATAAAACACGGCCCTCGCGTGAACACTTCTTTAATTCCGTTCCGCAGAGAGTGTTAGCATCGAGTTTTGTTTTTATGATATCTTTATGAACTCACAAGCGTTGAAATTACATTTTGAAGGGAAAATAATCGCGTTGTTGGTTGCATAAGATGCAGGATACCGGAGAATTTTGTTAAACGTACGTAACACATTTATGGTCGTTTCGACATGTGCTGTATCCTGCCCATATGCATGTTTTAGTTCATATTGTACGACGCATTGAAAATTTTGTACAATGCGATTCATTCGAACTAGGATTTCAACAGCATTTTTCACAAAAACATTTCATTTCGTAGTCATCGATACACATTAAGACAAAAAATTTTCATTTCGTCTTCGATTACTCCTTAAATACGAACCTATGCATGAAACTAACTTAATGAGTAAGTCTATCATCGCCAAGAAAATTGTAATAAATAACGTTTGTCTTAGCAAGTCAATTGTACAATTCCATAACAAAAAAATAGAACTCCTTTAGGGCAATGTCGAGAATAAACTACACTCATATGCATGATTGGAACAGAACGTCCATAATAGCACAAGCTTCCGTTTCTAGGAGAAATATCTCTCCAATTCAGCAAATTAATGCCGAGAGACAAAGTTAAGCAATCTTAAATAGCAAGTAAGCGGTAATGAGAGAATCGTATTAATTCAACCAGAGACAAAATTTAGCCATGAGGAAAACCGGGGTTTCTTAATTATCTAAATGCAGTAGAGTTTAGAATGCAAAACTGGGCGGAATTTCAATTTTAGAATTAAATAAATAAATAAAAATAATAGGTAAATATAA
>KZ308541.1:40214-145125 GCA_000376725.2 Ladona fulva
AGGCTATTTTTTATAAAAAAATCAGAATTTACCATTAATATTGCAAATGTATTTACTCTTCAATATGAAATAAAGTAAAACAGATAAGCTTCAACAATATAAAATAAAAATTTATACATACGGCCGGTTTTGGCACGTTAGGATATTATTTAATGATTCAAAAAATTAGCAAATAGATAAATGTAATGAATCGTTACGTTTATCTACATACTATCAATAATTTAAAAGCATTCTTTTCTTTGAACGTGTATTTAGAAATCGACCACGTGGGGTTTCCCGACCTTAGTCGGTAATAAAACTGAAATTAGTTTATGTAAATTTCAACCTCTTGTTATTCATTTATTTTACCCCACTTCGGATTAACTGTATGCATATGACGTACATTTAATGAAATTTTTCAATCATAGTTGAATTGTAATAACAGTTTCAATCTAGTGCTGTTTTATATTACCTTTCAAACTCTTTTATAATTTATTCGTATACACATCCAAGTTCATGGGAGCTTCAGAACAAAGAGACAACTAATTTCCATGGACTTTAAAAAAGAAACTCGAGATAATGATATCCTTCTTTTAGCATAAATTATCTGTTGATACAGCTGAACAATTAATGGTCAACATTCCCCCCAGGAAATCACAAGGATAAAGGAAAGGAAGGTAACTTAGTAGGTTGTAAAACCTACGAAAATCCCAAAGGAATAACGAGTGTGAAAAATAGCGACACGACTGGGACTCGAACCCAGGTCTCCCACTTTCNCCCAGAAAACAATTTGTCTTGTACCATTCTCCATTATTGTTACATGGGTGAATTTTTGAAACACAAGTTAACTAATCTGGTCATAAAGTCTCCATATTCTGAAATAGAATAATTATTTAATAATATTGTGTCATTCGTAAATATGTGAAATTTAGCATTAAATTTAATATAAAAAATAGAGATATCACCAAAGAATTTTGGCGACAATAGTTGGTCGTTGACGGTTAACGTGATGTGAATATTGATAGATACTCTATAACTCAAATATCTATGTACTTATGTAACAGATATTACTAAAAAAATTAATATTGACCCTTTGGTGAGATCTTCTCGGACTCCACAGGTTGAAAGCATGAGACACTAAAGGGAGAATCTTTAGAGCGAATCCTCAGAGAAATTCTATACAGAGAGTTTATTGCAAATAATGTACCGAAATATTCGGAATGAAAGCACTCCCGATCAAATATGACGGATGCAAAAGCTATCGATGACAGATTCGTGAGAGATTTTTCAAAAAAATCCGTATGTGGATGCTCATAGGTTTTGACTGGTATATTTTTTCTGTAGCTACGCGGGGACAGAAGCTTCATTACATCATCTTTGAAAAGCAAAATGATGTATATAATCTATTAAAAAATGAAATGAATCATTCAAACATGCCCTTCCCTTGCTGGAGAGGGAAACCAGCTTTTTTTCTCGTACGAAAAGGAAAAATTAAGAATATAAATTCAAGTTGCCTTCCGGAATCTGGAAATTATCTTCCTAATTTCCGTTGTGTATTTTTAAGCCGTTGCATGGGTTTCGTATATCAATCATTTAGAGTAAATTAAGTCCGCAGATTCAGAGAAACGCGAAACGTTGATTTTCAATGTAACATCAATTAAGGCATATAAAACACGGCCCTCGCGTGAACACTTCTTTAATTCCGTTCCGCAGAGAGTGTTAGCATCGAGTTTTGTTTTTATGATATCTTTATGAACTCACAAGCGTTGAAATTACATTTTGAAGGGAAAATAATCGCGTTGTTGGTTGCATAAGATGCAGGATACCGGAGAATTTTGTTAAACGTACGTAACACATTTATGGTCGTTTCGACATGTGCTGTATCCTGCCCATATGCATGTTTTAGTTCATATTGTACGACGCATTGAAAATTTTGTACAATGCGATTCATTCGAACTAGGATTTCAACAGCATTTTTCACAAAAACATTTCATTTCGTAGTCATCGATACACATTAAGACAAAAAATTTTCATTTCGTCTTCGATTACTCCTTAAATACGAACCTATGCATGAAACTAACTTAATGAGTAAGTCTATCATCGCCAAGAAAATTGTAATAAATAACGTTTGTCTTAGCAAGTCAATTGTACAATTCCATAACAAAAAAATAGAACTCCTTTAGGGCAATGTCGAGAATAAACTACACTCATATGCATGATTGGAACAGAACGTCCATAATAGCACAAGCTTCCGTTTCTAGGAGAAATATCTCTCCAATTCAGCAAATTAATGCCGAGAGACAAAGTTAAGCAATCTTAAATAGCAAGTAAGCGGTAATGAGAGAATCGTATTAATTCAACCAGAGACAAAATTTAGCCATGAGGAAAACCGGGGTTTCTTAATTATCTAAATGCAGTAGAGTTTAGAATGCAAAACTGGGCGGAATTTCAATTTTAGAATTAAATAAATAAATAAAAATAATAGGTAAATATAAAATATGTACTATAAAAATAGCAATACTATATAAGTAATAGTGAATATCATAAAAATAGTAATTCCTCTTAATTTACTAATCATTTACATAACTCCGGTTGTAACGGTAATTTTTAAAAGCCTTGCGTTCTATGAACAGAAAAAGAAATCCAGACTAGAAAACGATTTGAAACGCCGATTTAGAAAGAATCATTTAAAGCCAGTTTCTAGGAATTCCTTAAGCACAACTTTCCTTGTTCACTGAATATTACTCATTATTAATGATATTGATTAAGAATATTTAACAGAACAACACCTAAATAAATACACCCATACATGTACAGAAAATGAATTAATGGATTCTCAAGCTATGTAGCTTGATTTAAGGAAACAGTATCACTAATAGAAAGCGATGTAAAATTTTTTTGATGAAGAGGCATGGTCAATGTAATGCTTTTGATTTCTACTATGAAAATATTTTGGGTTAAATTAAAAGTATTGCCTTTTCACTACAGTAGTTGCATTTTTTTAAGCAGGTATTTCAGAGTTATCTGTCGTAAAACAAAAAAATGTGCCAAATAGCCGATAAAATTGACTGGGTAAACGTTTTCAAGTGATTTGTAACTTGCCAGTAAAGATATATTCTTCTTAATAGAAAAGGAGTCTATTTACTTATATAAGTGCTGAGCTAATAAAACCATTTTCCATTTTTGTTGTTGTAATATCAATGAACATAGAAGAAACGTACAAATTGTAGCCAAACGTTCAAATTTGGTAATCAATTTTTATAATTGACTCTTTTTGAAGGAAAGCAAGTTCGCAGTCCAAATCACATTAATGGTTGTTATTTTTATTTACGAAGAAAACGTGGGATTTAAAGGATAGCCCAGAAAACAATTTGTCTTGTACCATTCTCCATTATTGTTACATGGGTGAATTTTTGAAACACAAGTTAACTAATCTGGTCATAAAGTCTCCATATTCTAAACAAAACATCTAATCAAATATTAATTATGATTTGGTTATTATCGGCTAATTTTCTTTTTTGTTTAATTTTCTAAATGAGCTGCCGAACCTCTCAATAAACTAAAAAGGCATTTCATATTTTGGAAATCCAGCCAAAATAAGATCTATTTGGCTTATTTCTTATCGTATAATATTTGATAAGAAAAATTGTTAAAAATCATTAATAAAACGAATTACAATACGATACGAATTACAACTACAACATTAATAAAACAAATTCAACCTGAGTAGCATGTCATTCATTAAATCACCAGTGTTGAATCTACGCCCAACGTCATACAGCTAAAGAAGTAATCCTTCTCCTCGAGATTTTTTGTGCTGCAAAGCGTTCGTTACTAAAGTATCTGCAACGTAGGTGCAAAGAAAGTGGAGGTTGTTATTTATGGTATCATTGTGAAGTATTATCCTGTCTTAAATCATTTTTATCTACCCTTTTTACCACGAGGTTTATATTTATACGAGCGAGGATTTTAATTCATCTTTTCATTTACCCTGTTCAAAGGTAAACAATTGCTCTTTCAATTTACCACTCAGAAGTTCAAACATAAATCCTCCGTTTTAAATTATGCACAGAATTTTTTATCTCATTGAAAACATCTCGATAATTTATCTCAGCGTCATAAATACCGGCAAAATGTTTAAATTTAAACATTTCTCACCTTCAATTACGTCTTGAACTCTCATTACATCGTGAAGCTCATGTTTTTTAAGTGTAGATGGGTATATTTTATTCGGCATGTTTATTTCATCTTGACCAAATAAGGAAATTAATCACGTTGTCAAATGAAGATTTTTTTGATTCTTTTCGGATCAACATTTCATCTTGAAAACAAATGAGAACGTGGCTCAATCTTCTATCATCGATTTCCTGGTCTCATTACTCAAGGGCAAATTGAAATTCCAGCCTTTCTCTCCCGCTTATGAAGCTAAGCAAGGAGCAAATCAACTCATTTCATTTCAACGTAATTGCGTCTCGTAAGAGATGGGAGATTCGCGGTACATTTAAACGAGAGGAGAAAGGAATCTGAATAGGATGTCAATAAAAGCTCTCAAAATGAGGAGTGTAGTGCAGGATACTACCGTTAAATTGGAATCCTTTTAAGACGTTAAATTGCGATCCTTGAGAAACAATAACCTTAATCATTGCAGTTTCGATGATTCTAAATAACATAGGTAAGGTAATTTCAAATACCGTAGTTTTAAGTATTGCGATTTCCCCATTTAATTAATTGAGTAAATATAACATGTATGCAGCCACAACATACGGATGATGTTAATAATCATTTTCTTTTTTATCAGTGAATATGGAATATATCCGTGATAATTAGTCAATCAATTAGTCAATCAATTTATAGTGCTGAACTTATGCAGTTTACGTGAAAACTTGAACGTTTTTCTTTTACTCAATGTCGTTATAGTAGTTTACCTCTGACGCTCTCGCTGCTCAGTTGTTTCTTCCTGTATTCCGTACGTTCCATAGTTAACATGGAAAAGTGCACGATTTGTGATGAAAACCTTCCAATTGACGGAAATCATGTTTCTTGCCACGGTTGTGGGAGTAAATTGCACTTCCAATGCTCTGGAATTTCAGAGAACACGCATAAGGCGAAATCGGAAAGAAAAAAAAGAGAGTGGCGATGCACAACATGCCGTGAAAAGGTAAATACGACAACAAGTGATGCTGACTTTGACTTAAAAGAACAATTCTCGAAGTTACGCGAGGATCAAGCTAAAATGTTTGAAAAATTCGAAGAACGAATTAAAAAGGAACAAAAGCGCGTAATGGATAAGCTTGAAGAAAACATTAGTAAACTAGCTGACTTCTATGACTCAATGAAAAGTGAGGTGAAAATGCTACACGAAAGTAACAAGGAACTAATAAAGAACATGAACGCTATGAAGAATGACTTTATAGCTAAAGATAGATATATAACCGAACTTGAAAACCGAATACAAATTTTGGAAAACAATGAAAGATGTAGAAGGCTAGAAATTCGGGGACTTGAGTCAGCCCAAGAAGGGGTAGACAAAAGAGATGATCTGGTCAGTTCTCTGGCCAAGATCGCTTCTAAGTTAAACTTACCCTTTGCAGTTGATGACGTTGAAGACGTATATCGTACTTACCAAAGAAAGCCGGATGTCCCTGCCTCAGCGGTGATTCATTTTAAAAGCAAAGGATATAGAGATCTCTGGCTATCTAAAAGGAAGCAGTNGTGAGGACCTCTGACGGCAGGTTGTGCCACTATGTGGAGACTGCCAGTCTTGCTCACAAAGCATTCCCTTAACAGTGTAAGAGAGACGCGGCACGGTAGTTCAGAATACCTGCCCGGAAAGTGGGAGACCTGGGTTCGAGTCCCAGTCGTGTCGCTATTTTTCACACTCGTTATTCCTTTATTACTTTAGTTACGGTTTTCAATCCGTTCCGATAACACAAAATCCGCTTTCAAAAGCGAACCAAAACCAACTTCGCACCGGTTTTGTTCCGTCAAACCGATTGGAACCGGGTTTCTTTATATCTGTGAAAATAACCCTCAATAGTTATTTACTATGAACGAAATCCGGTTATAGTTTCAGGTTCGGTTTCAATTTTTCGGCCCGGAGTCAGTTTACACTCCGACAAAAATGAGATTTGTTCGATTTCGGCTTCAGCTCGGTTCCATCTCGGTCCCGTAGTAAGAATCTAGTCATCCGCAAAATATTTTGTGACAAAGTACTCACAAATATAGCCACTACAACGCTTTTTGAATTTTAAGGGCGGTATAACTTTTCTAAGAGTCTAATGTATCTTGATAAAATTTGTTTGACCTTAAAGCAAAACCCAGAAAATATCCGAAGGGTTATAACATTTTTCTAGGAAGTATGAACGGAATTTCTGTAGTACCGTTAGGAATAAATAAAGAAGGAGAAATTAGATGTGTTACTGCGCACCTCAGCGATATCACGTGACCTAAAATGTGGCTGACAGGTTGCCATATCGAAAATATCATCGCAAAATCCAGGCACACCGGAGACTTTGAATTGCGATATTACCCGAGGTCTTTCGCTTCCAAAAGATTTTGGACAGCGTCGCCCTGTGTTGAATCTATATACGGTTTTGTCTACGCGCCTAGATATTTAATGACGGGATGCCATTTCCTGAAGGCAACTCCTTCTCTAGCTGTCTTCGCATACCTTTGAATCTATCTACGAGATATTCATACCGAAAAGAAACGCGAACATAAAAAATAGCCTTATCCTTGAGTTAGGATGGCTGTAAAGTTTTCAAAATGCGAATAGCCTAGGAAATACGGAAAGATTCAATAAAATGACTGTATCCGTTTTCTACTTAACATAATGTGGAAGTCTTAATTTACTCTTTGTTTATGAATTGTGCGGAAATATGAAAATGATAACTTGACTATATCCTCGTTATGTTATAAAATATGAGTTATTTGATAATTCAAAAATACAGTGGTCGAAAAGTAGGATTGTTAAAAGTGCTTCGACAGCTAAGGTAATTTGCACATGATCCAACACCGGGAATCGAACATGGGACCATTTTCACTGAAGTCGAACCAGTAGCCCACATGGCTATCCAGGAGACTCGGTGGTAAAAAAATATTGGCAAAGACAACCCGGTGGAGTACCCTCTCGCCATATTTATCCAATGTCAGTAAACACAGAACTGTTTGTACTCGGCGTTCCTTCACAGATAAGATACACGGAAATATGATTAATTATCCTCGAAGTTCATTACTTTACTTCTGGGTTGACTGTAACATTGGATCCATTCGTCACAAGTTTCAGTAATATGAATGGTTCTAGAATCATCAAGAAAGTAATGAGTATACCAATATTCGAAACTAAATCTTTTAAATGAAAATCATTCTATTATATGCTGAATGGTTACATTTGCTATTTCATCATTGAAAATCTATCATTCCAATAATTTCTACACTTTCATTTTAAATTCTTTTGTATCTCTTTCGCTCTACCATTTCTTCGTTCACTTCAGCGTTATTTCCAACAAATATTCACAGATTCTTTTTAAATTTCGTAAAAGGGAGGTTAAAAAATTCAATTAAGTTTATTTTATATTCAAAATACATTAATTATATTTACTTTCCACAGTTGCAATTTTTAAGTACTTTATAACGTTTCATAATTTTCGGTTAAAACTTTGCTTTCTTTTACAGTGAATCGGTTGTGGACGCTATGATCTATATCTGCACAAATACCCTGCAAGCTGCCTTTTGGCGTGTGGCAGGGAGTGTAAGCACCAAGCGTTCGAGTTGCCCCTTTAGCTTATTGTTTTTGCGTATCGTTCGTTGAAAGAATGAATCCCTAAAGCGACTTGTCTTCGCATCTATTTCTCTTATTTTACGCTCATTGTCGGAATTGCCGAAGTATCAGAGGGGGACACAATACCTTTTGCACCTTTCGCAAATCTACCTTCTTAGAACACAATCGCTGTTTAGCTTCTCCTTTCTTTCAAGGATTCTCAACCTACGTCTGAGACGCAGATCACTCTCTCAAAGACTCTCATCATATAAGGAGAGATTAAATGCGTAAGTGAGATAAAGTTTCATCATTGGAGTTAATTTCTTGATTATTTAATTTCGCATATAAGATTTATTTCATAGTGCGTGGGTGGTTTCCTTTGAAGTCCTTGAAAATATCTTACGTCATCGATTTCTATCTGGATGAAGATGAACCATGTGGTTTCCTATAAGATCATGAGGAAACCATCCATCGAAAATCTCATTGCAGCGGATTCAAATTTCCCTCGATCATTTGCCTTAAAAGAAAATTTAACAGCTTTTATTATGCCCTGTCTTTTAAGCGTCGTTTCTCCTTAACACTCCTGCTTTATCTATATCCTCATCATGTTGACATCTCCATCCTTCTGCTTTCTTTCATTTTACGGGAAATACTCGACCCAATTAACATTCCCTCCCTAAGATTTGGAGTGGAAAAAGATGATTTAGTTTTTTTTTATTTGACTCTTCAACAACACTGGAGTATGATTTTCTGAGATTTATTTTACCCTTAGTGATACTGCGATTGGACATGCTATTTCCATCTTTGTTCCACAAACGTTCCGCGCTATAGCGTAGATTTAGAGGAAATTTGACATGAAATTTTGACTTGAAGTCGGATTTCTGATTTTTTTT
Organism: Ladona fulva; assembly: GCA_000376725.2. Lineage (NCBI taxonomy): Eukaryota > Metazoa > Arthropoda > Insecta > Odonata > Libellulidae > Ladona > Ladona fulva. The sequence continues at coordinate 48,846 of KZ308541.1, forward strand.
ATCTTTCGGTTATCCCGACCTGATTTCATCCACCAAAGAACACGTGTAACCAGTAGCTGAAGTTTTCCATTTGCACTTGTCGAGTAATCCTTTCCGATACAATGTAAAATTCTCGTTCGTCGAAGGAAGGCCAAGTTCCTATGCATAACAATGCTGAAACTTGTGACTAGAAATTTTGCAGGAATTACGCTTCCCGAACGCCATGATGTCATTAACAGACAACTCACAGAGCTGCATCTAAGATTCCCATCCTATTCAGTTTAAAACCGCCTGTCAAGTTCATGGAAATATTCTCTTGTAGTGCTATCTTCCTCGCAGAAGAGCTATCACTGTGGAACAGAACTTCTGACACGCCTCCCTTTCTCGCTCACTAATGAAAGAGAGGTATTCATTCGAGTGAATTTTACAATTTAAGACCATACGGGAAATTGAGTTTTCGCCGACGAATACGATTCCGGCTCGATTTTATTTGTTGCCGATGTACGTGGGAGAATGTTGAATATGTGGCATTCAGTCCGCCAGTTTTTCTCCATAAAGTGAGAAAAATAACTATGATATGAATGTCCCGCATAGTTTAATTTTATTTAAATTCTATATTTTTCCATTTAAGATAGTAACCCATGGTACCGTGCTGGTGTCGTTGGACGAATTCTATCATTGAATCGCTAATATTATTATGTTAAAAATTGACGCAAAGTAACGGGAGCTCGAGGAGCATTGACAAAAAGAATGTAAAATACGTGTATTTGGCAAGCTGTATTAGAAAGAAATTGATGATACTTCGTGGTCTCATTGTTATTACTGCTGGCGACTTCTTCTGGCTTTGAAGTAAAGTCGATGTTTGAAGCTATCACACGGTTTAACTACAAAGTGCACTGATAAATTAAATAGTTAGGGAATATTTTATTCATTTTATTTTCTGTTCTTAGCTCAGAGGAAATATGTTAGGAGATTAAGTTGAATGGAGATTTTAAAAATCCGTCATTTCCAGAGCTATCCTTAAGGCATACATTTAGATGATTTTTTTCATGAACTTCAAATTCAGTAAATAACAGTTTGTTTTGACCATCTCAACATCCGAAACATTACCTTACGTAATTTAAGTAAAACAAGCAATGAGCATAGTACTTATGATTAATGCTAGAGGAATACCGAAAGGAAAAAAGCCATAGGTCGAACCTAGGTCTAAATGTTCGAGGAATACAGAAAGGAAGAAAGTCTGCCGTATCCGGGAATCGAACCCAGATTCCCTCTTGGTAATATATCCTATCGAACGGGTATGATAGTTCATTCGGTTAGAGGACACTTTCAGGAAATGGAAGGTTCGGGTTCGAGTCCCGGCAACATCAGACTTTATCCATTTCGATTCTTTCCCTATCAATTTAACGTAGTCTATAACGTAAAAATATAAACGTCTGTACTTTGACGGTACAGATGGGATCAAAAGAGAGTGATTCTCGAGAACGCAAATACATAAAAAGCGAAATCCTCTTTATCGTAGAAAAACTGTGAAAACTGCCCGTGCAGAAATTCCTCTCAAGATCGCCTTTTCCGGAATAGTGATTCCCACCCACGGACTTTGAACTCTCTTTTGCGACTTTCGGCGTTTTGGGAGTCCCAGCGGGCATGAGTAAAGGAGCCGAGAGTTCACTGCCTAGGTTTATTGAAGTACTAATAGCCCGGCGAATGGGCCACCGTCGAATGGGGCGTCGCTCTCTCTTGCACGTGCTTTGAATGCGAATCTCCTTCCCGCCGCTCTCCGCCCACGTCACTCGGCCCTTTCCGAATCCATCGCACGCCTTAAGATGTCTCTTCTCCCACGACTGGGTGGATCTATTGACGGCGGGTATTTCAGCAGAATAAACTAGTGCTAACCGGCCTCAGTTGCCATGCGACGGTTGTTGATGCCAGCTCACAACGGGGATCAAAGGCTTCTTTTTGGAAAGGGTGCTTTAGCGGAAGGAAGGAACAGTTTTCCGACTGCGATATATTATTTAGCCCCTCTCTCTCTCTCTTTTCAACGGGTGGGTTTTACTGAGAATATTAGTGCGTTCTGGAATACTGTGGGTTGAGGTCAAGTGGAAACTTACGTAGGCGGGAGTTAAATGGATCCCGCGGTCCTTAATTGCTTCCTTTGAATCCTAGGATATGGTAAAGCGTGGGTAGAAGGACTTGAAAGGATTATTAATTCGCGTTCCCGAGGGTCAACTGATACAATTGCTATTAAGGTTAAAGTCGACCTGCGTTGTCTCGTATCCATGTCGCGGTATATCATAATTATAAATTTATTTAGAAATGGCAGAAATGCCTGTCGATACCTAACGGGTAAGAGCAAATCAATAATCTGTCTCGTGTACGTCTCAGTTTGGCTAATATCATTGTGTGTAACAAGCGGAAAATTTACTATTATTTCCTCATTTCCTCATTCACTATTAATTCACAGCAACGAGCTGTTTCTTATATAAATGTATTTGACGAATATTTTCATTCGTTAGGAAAGTTCTATTTCCAGATTTGTACCTATCGATAATTTAGATCATGATTACATTCTGCGGAGTGAAGAATTTTAGTAATGAGTGAAATTTGGAGGCTCTTTTATTTGAAATCAAAGTACTTTGTAATTCCCTAAATTATTTTTGTTTCACTACCGGATTCGCCCTAAATATCGGCCATGCTCAGGTGGTACGGATGTGTGCTCGCTTTACCTTCAGCCCGCTTCACAAGCGAACAGGTTTTACTGGTAATTACGACATACATAAGCTGATTTCAGGATTTTCCATGGCGTACCATGAGCTACTGCCAGATATATATATTTGATGACATTCTCGTCTTGTATTTCAATTGGTGAGATCGTAAGGTTTAATTGAGTCTAGATTCGGTGACAAAAAGTCAGTTTCCATCTAGTTTTATTACTCACTTCTGTTAAATTTAATCAATCGAGAACGGTGAGAAAATAAAAATTCGAATTTAAACTTCGATATTTAAGTATTTAGCCGATCTAATGCTAAAATTTACCCGCTGTACAATTGTCTAGTTTTAAATGATGCGTTTCATCATAAATAATACTTAGAAAGTTAAGACTGAGATGGAGTAAAATATCAATGTGCTAGCGAATCTTAAAAACTCTAAAAATGTGACGTATGATGAAGTTACCTTTAATATTACAGGAAAATAAAATTATAAGTTCAGGAAAATAAATACTCTTCCCCATGGCAAAATTGCGAATACGTCTGTCAATCTTTACAAATTACACACTGAGTCAGAGACTTAACCATAGAATTAGACGAGGAAACCCGGGAAGAAGTGAAAAATGAAAGTCAGCAAGGATTAGAATTATAGCGATTCGTAGTGATGGTATAGGTAAAAGTGCTTTGACAATTAAAGTAATTTTGCACATAAGGACCCACACCGGGAATCAAACCCGCGACCACTTTCACCAATGACTAACCCGCAGCCTACTATGCTGTCCGGTTGCCCATAAAAACAATTCGTTAATGGATCTAGATCATAGGTCTTTTATGAAGGTAAGTGGTGGTGATATCTCTCTAAGAAAGCGAATACCAAAAAATTCATCAATGATAAGTACGAAGAAACTTTTGCTACCCTAAAGCTAAATAACTTCATCTGACAATTCTCAGGAAGAATGGACTTGAAAAAAGCCTGACGAGACCGGGAATCAAACTCGGGTCTCCCAATTGCCGGTCGGGTGCTCTGTCTGTTTTATTGCTTTTATTCGGGTCTTTGTGAGCCCACAAAGTCTCCCGAATGGCTTGGAGAAATGTTCTGCCGGGATATCTCAACGGACAAAGCATCCGACCGGCAATTGGGAGACCCGGGTTCGATTCCCGGTCCCGTCAGACTTTCTTCAAGTCCATTCTTCCGAGGTGTTTTTCCTGGGTGCGCACAATCTTGGCAAAGTCACCCTTACCCGTTTAAATCTGACAATTTCAAACATTAAAGTAGGGGAATGTTTTCTCAGGAGATTAAGGAGACCTCGCGGTCAATTTAACCCATAAAGAATATCAAACACAAAGTTCTGAAGCATATTGAAAATCCTCAAGTAATTCCTTTCGCACTCCGCATACCGAATCACCGCACTCTTTCTTTTAGTTTATAGTTATATTTTGTACATATTATAATGACATACGAGGTTAGGTATGATGACAATATTTTAACTTTTGAGTGTAATAAAATGCGACGTATTCCCCTAAAGATACCCTATTTGAATCTCTCGTCAAAGATTATTACCTTACGTGATCACATAAACCGATAAGTTACAAATCTCACTTTTTGAGGGATAAAATACTCGTATTTGCAATACATCCGCAGCTAAAATACAGTAAAGATTTTTAATTCTATGTCGAGTTTCGTTAAAAATTCAGAGTGAAAATATTAGCCTCTCTTCTGCCAAAGGTAAGTTTCAGAGTTGCGAATAAAATATGAAACATAAATCATTCATAAATGAATTGCACTCGTTAGCTCCTTCCGGGAATTGAACACGGGACCGATTTCATCAAATGCAAACGTGTAACTCACTTGGCTACCCCGGAGCCCCTTATCTGCAATTATCTAGGTGTATGCAATGAGTATTGTTATGATATATGTTTTGAGAGCTAAAGCTAAATTGAGGATTAAAGCGGATGTGCGATCTAATATGGGATGAATATAAGGATGTTTGTGGGATCTATGAAATATAGCATATAATATAGATTTATTGTAATTTTAATTCAAATATCTTGAGGACCATTTTCGGTAAAAATATTATTTACTTTCGAGTATTTTAATAATTTTGCAAGACATCGATGTATGTTCCCTACGTGTCTTTGTTAGGAGGAAAATTACGCGTCTAAAGTTGACAGCGGAATTGGAGATCTGATTGTGAGATGTTCTCCTTTAGGAAAAATTCGGGTCTCGACGTTTTAATAACGGAAGCGCCAACTTTTCTGAGGAGCATAAAGTGAAAACCCTTCACTCTCTTAACTTACACTGCATCAATATCCCTGCTCCATTTGCCCTCTTCACAAATATGACTAACAGATATCTTCTTTAAAAGAGTATCTCTACATGTACAGTATTTCGTTAAGCTTACCTCTTAATATTACCCATTATCAATTTTACAATACGATCAATCATTTTTAAGATTGAATTGTACTCATTGAAGAGAAGTAGGCAGAAAGTCTTAACATGTTTACATTGAGAGTCCAATTATTTCCTTTACTTATTTTTGTTAATTACAAGACCATTTCTCACCATTTCTGATTGCAGACAGTTTCATAAGCTTTCTTAAGCTGTCCTTTTAATATTTAACTCCCTCTTCTTTGAATAAAAGATAGAATTAGGAGGGATATTGCATAACGCTGCAGAGTATTGGGCACTCTTAAAGCGCATAGTATAAATTGCTATGGAGATACATATATAAAATATCTGGAACGAAATTTCTCGCATAAATTCCCGGAAAACGAAACGAAATAAAACTACTATCATGTCGATCAAAATAACCATTTATTACCTAAATCATCAATTCCGGGTTCCCTTTCTATGTTTAAACTTGAAAAAGAAAATATTTACCAAACTCATTGATTGAATTTTGCCAATATTTTTGGAATCCAATCAATCACCTTTCGTTGATGTATCTACACAGATATGTCATACAACAATCTGTACTTGGCTGATGTCAATAAGAATAAGAAAACTGAATAGGGAGTCAGTTCCGAAATTTACGAAAAAAAAACCCTATTTAACAGCATTTATCAGCTGTTATTCTTATATATTTCCCAACATCTCTCATCCTTTCAGCGCGGTTAGTCGTAAATAATGGTTAGTTTTAGCGCTTTACTTCATAGTGGAGTTTTCACAATCCAGATATTCACAGCAAAAGTACTGTGTAACATATACTATAATTACTCGAATAACTCCGTATTTATTTGAAAAATGGGAGTGTTTTCAAAATTTTGGAAGCTCCATCTCATAAAACCGAAAAGTATCCCTTTGGTCAAATTTTCTGTCCCAAATATTTTTAAAAGAAAGAAGCGCTATTGAGGCCAAAATGTGGTATTGGGTAACACCAATGGTCTGTTTGGCACCTTGAGGAAAAATTCTGGGTAAATAAGCGTAATTGGAAACTGTCTCGACCAACCAATGGACGTTGTTTAACTGATGGCACGCTCTCGTAATTAATTTCGCATCCCTTTTTCGCTTTCTGTGATTATTTTTCCAAGGTCAACACGCGAAAAAATCCACCTCAGGGTTAATTACCGCGAAACGCTCGTTAAAATTTTTGGCATTCGTGAAATTCTCCAGCATTCGCGTCCATGACATCATGGCGAACGTAATGCAAGCCTATGCACATATTTATGAATCGAGCGCCAACTCAGACCAATTACTATTACAGCTTGTGCTGAATTAACTGCCAGCGCTATTCTTCGCACGTCGCACTTATTTGCTGCCAGTTTGGTGCGTGCTGGAAGAGCCTGTCATGATTCATTTCGTTTAAATTACAGTTTACACATCGCGGTCGGGTCATGAATCCAGCTAGGTGAATGCTAATTTTCGTTATAGCGCGGATCAAAACATGGGGAACCGTGGGAGGAAATTCGCTGAGGCAGGCATGCTACGGTATAGAAACAATGGAAAATGCATTGCTTTGAATCTATTTACGGAATAGCGGAAGAATGAAGAGTCGTTCTTCCTTTGTTCCAGCCGCCATTCCTGAAACAATTTTTCATTGCTGGAGAGAAAAAGCTAATTCTTCAGAATAAGGTTACCGTAACAAACTCTTGTGGCGCTTAAGAATGCTTCCATCCAAAGCGTCTATGATCTGCTATGTAGCGGACGTAAGGTACGGATATATGTTTGTTTCAAGAAAAAGACCAAAGAACAGATGTAACAGATATATCGTACTTAGTACTTAGCGGTACATATACGCACGTACATACGTACAAGTACTTTACGGTAACATAGCATCGCGGAGCTCAGAAAAGAGAAAATTTGGGAAGGCTTGGGGAGGCCTACATCTGACGTTGGATTGCAAATGGCTGACGATGACTATGATATAGGTATTGTCACAAATCCGTAACCCTTACGAGTATAATGTCGTTTTAACCATGGAATACGTCAGGGATCAATACTATTTACTATTAGTTTTAAATAAGGTAATCTGGATATGGAAAAAACTAGAATATGGAGACAATTCTCCTCCTTGGGTGGTGTCCCCACGTGATATTATATGAGAGATAATTGTAATGAGAGAGAATAGCGCGCAGTCTCCAAAATTCAGAATTTCCATAGAAATTTGACAGTCTATTAGTCGGAACATTATTTTTGATAAAAGCAAAATAAGAAACATCTGGCATAAGTCAAGTATGCGGTTGGCATCAATGCTCTATATTACGTAGGGGAATGACCACTATAGTTGATTGGATATACTTGGCCACTATAATTGATTGGATCGTATGATTATATGAATTTAAACGCAAAATTTTGATTAATAGCATCTCTTGTGCAAACAATAGGGAAAAAGCTTCTCAGTAATATCAATCGTATCCTCTCCAAAGGTCGACTTTTGGAGAGGTAATTCAGTTCCACAAGCTCCAAAAAGCCGTGCTATGTTTTCAATACTCTAATGTATTAATACAACCTTGTTCCTTTCCCTTATTGCCATGTTATTTATTTGTGATTTTTCTTTGCAATGGCGAACTCAAATTACATCAATATGTATACACACATTGTATGAATGTATTGCTATAAAGAAATCAGGCTAAAACAGAATTTAAACCCATGATTAACTGAGGTTTTTACGTTACTGAGCCACAAATTTCAGTCGCCAACTTCTTTTGTTTTTCATTCTATGGAATGTTTTATGCCCCGTTGGATTTTGATATACTGAGGTTTCGAATCGACCAAATTTCTTTCTTTAATTTTACAATTTTTGTGACATAATGTATTATTTGATCAGCAGACTTGACAGATGTATAATTTACGAGAAAAAAAACAGTTGTCAGAAACTTCTATAAATCAGCATCATTTCATTTTGAATCAAAACATTTCCTTGCAAGTTTTGAAAAATATTTCTTTATTTCATACTCACCTATGTTTTGCCCATTTTCGAAATTTAAAGCATCGATCGATTGATATATATCGAGGAATTGCTGATAATCGTCGATATGTTGACATGATTTATGTATTAGTGGTTACATTGATCTCCGATGACACATTTCATAGTATGAAAATCAATTTAGCACTAGCCATATTTCAATGATTTTGGTTGAATATGAGAGAAACTGGTTTTGAAAATTAGTACAGCTAAATCATCTGGCAACATCATTACGTATTAACTTTTCCAGAGCAACTTCCTGAAAAAATTGTTGATATATTTGTATTGATTATGGGCTAGATATCATTAAAAATTTTCAGCCGGGGCTCCCGATAGCCAAGTGGGCAACGCGTTCGACTTCACTAAAAGCGGTCCCGGGTTCGATTCCCGGTGAGGGCCTACGTACAAAATGACCTAAGCTGTCGAAGTACTTTTAGCAATACTACTTCATTTTCAGTCCTAGTCCGAAGAATGCCATATAGATTAGAGCAAAAAATTCCCTGTATGCGTGGTATTTCTCAGACACAGCAATCGTGTCAAGGATGAGTTATATGGCGATCAATAAGCATCACCTTTAAGGTTCAGAATGCTATTCTATGGAAGAATATCTTCTGCCTCCTATTCAGAAATACCTCGGTAATGTTTTCCTTTCTTCGGGAGATGGTAGAGAAGGTTGAAAATAGGAAAATATGACCGAGAGTATTGATTGGAATACCTTCACTGAAACCTATCACGTTGCAGAAAGCATAGTCCCGCTTTCTCGTAACCAAAATTGAAGCTATGGTAGAGAGTACCATAGGGGTCATACATGGGACTCCATGGGTTTTGCAAAGTAGAAATACTAACACATCACTTCGATCACAGTTTATCCTCGGAACCTTTCACGTTTGCTCCTCGAGAGATTCAGTAACCTGACAGAAAAACTGAAAAAGAGGCCTTGTTTACGCGGCACCGAGGTTATTCGTAGCGGTAATTTTTTGAAGGACAAGGTAACATTTCTTTATTCATCCTTTTTGCAGGGTGATTTCTTACTTTTCTAAACCATACATAGGTTTATCCCCATTCACCCATTCTTTTCAGAAGAACCTTTCACTGAGTCACCAATTCCCTAAAGAATCATTTCAAAACGGATTTTTTAATACAAGTTTCACTCTGAAGTTGGTCCTGCTACACTCAATTCACGTTTATTATAGACTCAAAGAGATAGCGATGCGATAAATAGTCGGTTACTATCATCGTACGGGTAGGGTAGCCTTTTGAAAAAAATCTTACGAACAGCTAAGTTACTAATACGTAGTAATTGCTTAATATTTCATCAATTTTATTTGTATTTTATTTTATTTTGGAGAGAAAGTCTTCGTTTGGCAGAATGATAAAAATTGCGTACGAAATTAATTGTCTTCAAAGGTCTCTGTGCACAAATTTGAAGGTAATGTTTTCTTTTCTCTCTGATATACTTTCTTAACCTTTCGATATCAGTAAGCTCTGCCATCAACAGAGTATGTTGCAATTGCTAACCTGGTGTGCTTTTTCAATTTCTCTTTCCCGTTTTTCTGGGCGTTTACAGTATTTTCTACTTAGTCCTCCCTACCTTCATTATAGGTCATAGGTTTCCCCTAGATTTCCTCCAACTCTTGGAAGCTTGTATTTTCACATTTTCCCTACATTCTATATCTGTCATTGGGAGTGATGATCACCGAGATTTATCCGTAAAATAAATGTCAACTTTGGAAGAAAAATCGAGGAAATTTACGGTAGTATATCCATGCTATCTATTGAAGATAGGGGTTGACATTGCAGGATAACTGTTTGTAAAATGTTGCGCCTCTCCCGCAGTACTTTTCCTTCTAAATGGATCATCTTTGTCAGAGGCCAGTGGAGTAAGACGTTTACGATTCGAGTCATCCGATGTAAGACCATAAGAGAGCAGCGATTGGAGGGGTTTTCCGGATAAGTTTTTGTCGCACATACGTTGGCCAAATGAAAAGAAATAGGGGCGAAGCAAATGTCTCCGGAGACATTTCTTTTATGAGCTAAGTTCAGCTGTCTCTTCACATGATCCCTTTCTCTGTATCGCGACACACAGTTTTTATACCTTCTTTTTCCCCCTCACCCGCCATTCATCTTTTTCCCCCTCTCAGGAACCGGAAGTGGGGGTAACCCCGGAACTAGGGCGGGGTGCGATCCGAAAACGACTTACGTGTATTCAGGCTAAGATGAATTAATCCGTTTTCGCCAAACTTCGAGCGTTATCTTTCGTTTGTTTCTGTAATGCCACTAACTTGGTGTGCATACGTTTTTTTGGACAACCTGAAAATACTGATAGAGATGCGTTCATAGAGAGAAATTTGTTCTCTAATGTGCTCGCAAGGTTCTGCTTGTATTTTAAATTATTTGTTTATTGATTTAACTCTTTTGGTGTGTTTAGGCCAATAGAACTCTCTTACATCTAACCTCTGAATTTTTAATAGAAAACTCATAAATACAATTACAACATACGTCTCAATTAATATATACAATTCAAAAAACATATACAATTAAAATAATGTATAACTATATAGAAAGATAAGAAAAACTAAATTGATTATTATTTATAAGAAACATTTAGGTTGTGAGGTTAAAATTCTCTGGCTGAAGGTTTACGGAGGAAACCCCACGATGCGGGAAACGCCCACACAAGAAGAGGGGTGGAAATACCCGCGAAGAAACAGAAATAAAAATACACAGAAATAAATAGAAACTTTCAAGATTCAGTATGTCAGTTCAAGATGAAGGAACACACTGGTTTTCAATTCCAAATAGGTATTTAAATGTTAATCGTTTGAAAGAGGAGGGTGATTCCTCAGTAACGTTATTAATTGTAACTGGAACTGTATTCCACAATCTGGCACCATGAATAAGGAAGGATTTTCTACCCATGTCAGTTCTGAGGCACTGTTGCTGGAGGCTTTTTGTTGGAGATTTTGGATCTCCCTTTGGTATTTGCTTGACATCTCCACATTCTAGTCACAGATCATGCGTGAGAGTGTTATTAGTAATGCTCCTCAGCCTCATTTTTTGTATTATAATACTCTCTGCTTGATTGATGCAATCGAGTTGTCGTCCTCCAAGCATCACGGTCCTGAGCCAGCTTATTCACCTCGTGGCATATCTTAGTAAGATATTGTATTATACTTCACATCTTAATAAATTTGGTTAAAAAATTCTGGACCTCCTTTACAGTTTTCGCCTTCAATAAAATTCCTTCAATAACTGTGAGGAAAATCCATCATGGCGCAGGATTTTTCCCATCATCCCACTCCACCTCATCGGTATTCCTAGCATGCGTCTTTTTTCACCTACTCTCTGCAATACTTCAGTCTTACATTGGTAAGTCTATCTTTCCATTTTGTTTTTAACCAAGTCTGGAGCACCACATTTTAAACACATAATCTCTTCTTTTCTCCCGAACTCTTAATGTCAATGCTCTACACCCATGAAGTGCAGTTCTCCCGACTCACAGCTTTAGAAACTTTTTCCTAAATTCTTAGTCCATGGTCGACGCTGGTAAGGTACGATGAGAAGAAGGAATTCCTTTCTTCCCTGTGCCATTTTACATTTGACATTCTCCTTTCTTCTCCCATCGCTGTTGAATTTGCTATCCAGGTAAATGAATTCCTTTACTTTCTCTGTCTCCACTCCTCCGGTTCTTATTAACCAACTTTATCTACCTGTCGCACTGTCATAGTGTATGACCTTTGTTTGATTTTTGTTAATCCTCAATTCGTATTGCTGGGTAAGAATTACATTCGCTCTCTTTTTAACGTTTTGCAATTACTCATGTCTCGGATCGGAGAACAATATCGTCAGTAAAATTAGCGACACATTAAACCAACGTTTGCTAACGTTTGCCAAAAATGGCAAGTGCAGAATAAAATGCTTACATATTTTCATCTATCAATCTCACTAAATGACGAAACATCTCTCATAATTAAGCGATCAACCGATACAGAATTGGGAGACTTTTACCCTCAAATATTTGGCGATCCACCAGGAGTTTAATATCGGCATCTCCGTATACTACGGCCAACTGGCTGGGAAGCACCGGTCTAAGGATGTTATCCCGTAGAAGTCTCATTTCGGACCTCATTGAAAAACGTGGGATAAGCTGGACCTAAGAAAGGTAAATTTTATGATTTGGCTATCACAAATATCATTATTAAATTTGAGAGAAAAAGTGGATGCAGATGAGTTAAATATTGAGAGAGGAAGCATTGATAATGAAAATAGTAGTGTTAGAATGCAAAATTAATTCATATTAATATATTATGACACATTTGTAGTGTTAATAATATCAACGGTAATGAGAAGAGAGGAATATAAAAAAAATTACATATTATTTAAAGATGATCGGAATTGACGAGAAGTGAAGGAAATTGGGGAAGCCTAGGACATATGAACCTACCGAAAAGTATAACATCCATGTGTCTAGATTTGAGTTGATAGGTATTGGTAGATAGTGATAGATTATCGCCCCTCACGAAGTGGCATTTCACCTTAACATGGTTAGGACGATGAGGATAGAGGACCATACTGTCAGACTGAAAATTTAATCCGGACAGCTCCGGACATTCACCTACTCTGACAGAAGATTGGTCATATGGAGGGGTAAGAAATAGAGAAAAAGTTGAATTTTTCGATTAATTATCTTTTTAATTTCCATCATCGCCTTTCCTTCCAAATATTTTTACTATACCCACCTTTGTAAACAATTTTAGAGCCTTCCATCGTGATTGAATATTTTTTTGGGTGATTGGGACTTTTAGCAGTATGCAGATGGACCCTTTATTGTTCTCTTGGGTCACTTGTGTAAGGCAAACTTTAAAACTCTTTGTTAATATTGGCATAGGAACAATTTCTAAATTTATCATTAAATTAATTTTGATTGTCATTAAGAATTATTTATACATTTTCAATCTTTGTGATTTTATGCGTCGATTGGTAATGAAATATTTATAAATAATAGCTTTACCAATTGACAATCATTATTTCTCAATTTCTCTACCCAAAGGCTATGATATTTTCGGGTCTACTTCGGTTGACCGACACTCACTTGACCGACCCTTGCTTCGGTCAAGTGAGTGTCGGTCAAACGAGGAGCTCCCGATATTTTCATATGAGATCCCTTAGCGATAATGCAATTGTTTATAGCTTTAATAAATTATCATGATCGTATTTATTTTAGCTTAATAGACAAAGCATTTTTTCCTAAAGGTATTGATTCTAAAATGTGTTTCTAGGAAATCTAGCATTAACCCCTAGCTTTCTTGTATAGCCGCGTCAGGATTATTCCGAAAGCTAGAAGGTTCAAAAACTCCTCTATCTAGACTAGCAGGGCATACTACTTGCAAATTGAGTTGAAGAAGTGCCTAAAGCCCCTTGGCTCTGGGTTAACACTCTAGCGACCTCACTACGGAGAGGTAGTGAAAATCTCAAATTCTAGATGATTCCTTGAAGCCGATGCATAGCTATAGCTAGTTTTCCAGAAATTCGGCGCACGCTTCGCTGCTGCATGAATTCAAAATAAAGAGTTCTTTTGGAAAAACCTTTTGCGATCTTTCCTGAAAATCTGCTTCATACTTGTCTCTGAAGAGTTCTCATTCCAGAGGATTGCCAAATATACTCTTTTGTATATAGATATGAAATAGATAATCTTTGGAGATATTTATCAGAACCTTGTTCTGTACATGGCTGTGTAAAACGCGCAACATGGATGTAAAAAGTGTATGAAATACTAATCATGGTCCTACTAGTAAAATGTATAAATAATTTCCAGCTAAATTCTTACTGAAATGCGATAAATGCATTAAAAAAAAGAAATAATATGGTTCCTATAAATCATTGATTCCCACAGTCAACCTATAACCCGCGCCGGTCTAAGTCAGGGATTCCACGGCTACGGAGGTAATTCCTAATAATCTTTAGTTTAGTAATTATAAAAGTACTTTGACAGCTAAGGCAATTTAGCTCCCACCGGGAATCGAACCCGGGACGATAATCTTTCCTTCTCAGTGGAATCCTTTAAGGTTACAGATTGTAGGAACATATCAGAGTATTGGTTGGCATTAAGAGATTTGGTTTTTGTAGTTGATGTGGAATAATATTTACAGCGACAATTGTGGAGGAGTGGTATGAGCAAAGTGGCATGAAAATGTTTGGGAAATAGGGGCTGTAAATGTTTCATGATTCTGCTAATGTTTTTCTTTAGGTAGGGAGATACTGAATTACTTTCCTTATGTTACTTGAGAAGACCTCAGACTTTCCTTAATATAGAGAAAGAATCCAGCAATATCCTGAGCTCTTCATTTTTTAAATCTTTTTTTTTATCGATTGTGGACAGAATTTTGGTGTCGCTGTAAAGACGCCCGCATCGATTTACCATTTTCTCTTTGTGAATTCCGTCTTTCTTCCACATCTTTACCCAGTACATCCTTTGTGTTTCTTTGATCCAAACCACCGATCTCAAGACTTCCTGTTTTCACCCGAGAGAATCTTTTTCCATTGCCAGAAAAGCATTCATCTTCTCTGGAATTTTTTAAGGACTATTGGAGCGTATATTGTGGTACATTTCCGCTGTTTTCGGTATTATTTTCTCAGATTTCTCGAATATTAGAATACAAGTTCCATTACCATGGTAAAAATTTCAGTAAATCTTTCGCAAGCTAGTACTGACAATTTTCTTTGTGCGTTTTAATTTAGGGTATATTTCGTTTCTAATTGCTTAACAATACAGTGTACCTATATTTAAACGGTGTCACAATCAAAGAGGTCTTGGTAGTCTGTGAAAATTGGTCACATAAGATATGACGCTCCATGGAACACTGACAGAAGGGGTGGGTTCAGAAGTCTCAAAGTTGCCACGGCATAGCTTAAGCATGGGCCCTTAAAAGTGCGTTTAATCTTCTAAAATGTTCGTATCCCTCTTAAGGAAAACACTAAAAGACGTGAAAGAGTTAACTAGCAGAGGAAATAGTACGCTTGTAGAAATGGAAAGTGAGAGAAAAAAGATTAATTAGCTGAGTAAGTTCATAATATTAGATTATTTGAGAGGGAAATTGGCTAAGGTTTGATTTACATAAAATTGTACTCTTCTCACCACTCATTGAGAATCCTATGGGATTGAGTGTGTTCACTTGGCCCTAAGTTTCTTTAATGTCGGGAATCGCCTTACAAAGTATTCTCACACGATATATTTTATTTTGCTGGAAATGAACTGTTACTATCTATCTAATTTCCATGAACAGACGATTGTGATAAGTTCAGATCGATTTTCAAGACTTCATTTTCCATCATACCATAGATTAAAACTGTTTCGTGGGCCTAATTTTGTTTTTATTTTCATTTTTTTATTCTTTTCGCTCTGGTTTACCATCCTTTCAATTCGTAATTTTTCAGCATTCCCTTCCCTTCCTCATCTTCAAACTTATCGACTAAATCTGTGATTGTTAAACTTTAGAAAGCTACGGATCCCCTTTTGCTCATCTTGCTGATTTCATGGTCCCCCAAAATGTTGTGCTTTCAATAACATAATGAAATTTAATTAAGACTCCAGTTACTACTAAGTAATTACAGATAGCATTAATTGATTACGAATATGTTTTATTTTATATTTGCAATTCTTTGATAGCATTATTTAACAGGCAGATATAACAAACTTACAGAAAATAGCGAGCTTGAAAACTACATTAATTAGAACTAACATTTATACCGTGGACCCCTTCAGCTAATTACCGCGGACTCCTGTATGGGAAATTGGCTAAATAAAACGCTGGAAATCTTACTGTTTAGGAGTTCCTGGATTATCATTTAAATCGAAAATTACTAATCCAAAACATATGTCAACAGTATCTATAGTTATTCCTGCCCGTCGGACAAACAGATTGTCATGATACGATGTGACGCCTCTCCAGATTATCCTTTTACCAAGTCTTTGTATGACCAAAGAGCAATTTCTTCGCCTATGATTAGTACAGTAGGAGTACCATGACACGCTACAGCTCAATTTATTAAAATAACCTTAAGGGTGAGTTAGAATTGCTCTGCAACCGCAGAAATCAACATCTGTATCCCATTCTTTCTAATCTAGCCAAATTTGGGGTCTCACCACTAATTACCAGCCCTTGATCGTTAAGAACCTTCATTACCATTTCCAAAGCATTTTCCGTAAGGATCGGATGTGTTTTCTCGAAAAAAATTCTCATTGCTCATTCTGTCCAGACAAACCTGAAGGTGATTGAAGGAAATTAAGTTTAGGAATTAGGGAAAAGGATCAGATTTATAGGAGGAATTAATCCCAAGAAACCCGAGCATTCACATCCTTTTCTGTTCATTCTTACAACCATCACGTTCATGACAATCGAGATTTTGGGAAATGAGGGTCGTTTGTAGAAGAGGACTATCGCGCCGAAGGATTCGGTTGTAAAACATTCCGATCCTGTTATTATGCCTGAGGTATTCCTGAATTCTACAAGGGATAGATTAGCCTATCTGTTGAATTGTGTGAGTGGGCAAGGAGAGGATTACTTCCGTTTTGTTCCTGCTATGAAACAAAGTCATATCTTTCTCATGCATGACCGCAGTTTGAAGTTCACTGCGTGGTTCCATTGTGACTTCTGTTTTCTATTCTGAATTACCTAACTGTCATTCCTCAAATGATTCAGCTTTTCCTTTCATCGAACTACATTTTTCTTACAACAAGCTATATTAATATCATTTTCTTTCATCAGGCTCCATCTTTTTGTGAAGAATAACGAATTATTGTCATCGTATTATTATCCTATGTTCATATGCGTTAGTCCTTTGTCTTGTACTGTGCAATACTACTTTTACTACGATGCAGTACCTGGGAAAGTAAAGTAACCGAGCTTTGAAGTTCATCGAAGAACATAATTTTATTTTTTGAGTTAAATTAGAATAAAAGAATAGCACAGTCCTGAGTAAAACTTTATATGATAATAATATAGCGGAATATATTGCAACACCTTTTTCCGCCAATAAAATAAAAGCCATTTCCAAATAACTGTAAGGTAACGAAGAAGATACAAAACCTAATATTATAATTACTAATGTTTAATTCTGTAAAATTTTCTTACTCTTCTTCCGAAACAATTATTGTGGGGTGTGATCTGTGCTATTTTTTTTATATATAATTCTTTTGTTTGGAATTTTTTAGTAAGTTTTCTTTTGAATGGTGTGTTACTTATATATTTGTATAACTCCACTCACTGCCACCAGGTATTATACTTATTTGTAGTGTTTTAATTGATAATATTAATTATGATACTTGACTTATGATCCGTCTTTGCCTTATGGGAAATTCTATTTTATTTTGACAACATAAACTGAAAAAAATCTGCTTTGACTTTTGTATGTAAATCCTTTGAAACTGGTTTTCTCACTTTCACTCCAAAGTTGCGAAAAAAAATAATACGAAACTGCTACTCGTTTTCTTGACACATGCGGTAGAGGGTAGAACCATCATTTCCATTTCTGGCACTTGGTTAAGCTCGGCCGTCGGAAAATAAATTACGGCTCTCATTAAACCGAGCGAATTTTATCGAGGTTTCAACGACGAATTATTTTGAACACCCTCTCACTTAGGAAACGTATTACGCCTACGTATCAAGGAGGTCGAATTGAGAGAGCATCTTTCCTTATAAAGACTGCGCGGATTTCTGAATTTAAAGTTTGAGTCTTAATTTGACAATATTTCACTTTCCCTCGGCATTCTCCAAATAAAGCGGTGCTGTCTCCATAATTTATTTCGCCTGGGAGTGGATTCCCAAAATCTGTTACCTAAGTCAATTACAACCGCAGGATCGAATTCGATAAATTATATTTAATTATCGAACCTCTTGCGCTGCTTCGCCTAATTGACGCAAGAACGAGTGGCGGAGTAATTACTTGCACGAAAACTACTTGTTTTGGCTCCTTCAGCTGATGTCTGAGGCGTCAGATGGACGCAGTCTTGCTATAAAATATGTTCTTCGGTAAGAAAAAGCGGCCCAGAATGGGGTTGGATATTTCACTTCATTGAAACGAGCGGATTGCAGCCGAAAGGGTTCACATGGGGTCAAGAAATCAATAAGTCGTTGATTAAATTTCAAAACACGTTTATTATCGAAATGGAAATACAAAATAAAAATAATAAAATTCTTATAATTATATCATATTTTAATATTATTATATTTCATATTACAATATTATTGTTACTTATTATATTATGATATTATTATAATAATTTGAATTTACCCGAGAATATGGTATTCTTACTTCTAATATGGCTACTATTTCTGGCATATTGTTGTTGACTTTAAAAAGAGGTGCAAGGTTCTTCCGGAAGAATTCTTCGAGCAAATATTGTACTCTCGTAAGTAATGGAAATCAAATCCTCTGTTTCTTCTTAATCTACAGATAAGCAGGATTCTGTTATTTTTAATCCCATATTTTTCTGAAGAATTACTCAGATGGCAGCGTCTCTCTCCTCTTTATAGTAATCCAAGCTAGGCTGCATCTTACTTGAGTCAACTTTCTTATTGAATGTAAAAGCATTGCCTCCAGTTAGCATCATTATCAAAGTAATTGATTAATATAACTTCAAGCTTACTTTTCCTGTGGGGAACCTTCCTAGAAAAAATGATGAAATGTATTTGTTAACGTAGATTTTCAAGAGAAGCCGCAGTTTCTATATATTCAAAGTTTTAATTAATAATTTCTGAAAAAAGTCAAGCTTAGCCTAATTTTCTTAAATACATTTTGGCTTCAATTCTGTTACTTGGGAACCTCTCTAGCCAAATAGAAGAAATTTACTTGCTCTCCTAGATTTTCATGGAAACCAAGTAAAAGTCGAAATTTATAGTTAACCTTTTATTAGGGGTTACTTTATTACTATAATACTATCGTATTTCATCTGCAGTTTGAAATTTTTGCCAAAACTTCGACTGTAGCTTAACTATTTCTTCAATAAATTCTATCCTCATTTACATTGTATTATTTTCCTCCATCTCGGAATTTTTTATCTCCATCATTTCTCATAATAGTTTTGTTTGCCCGTTTATTGCACGATAATATTATACATTGCATACAGTGTGTACTATACTGTATCCCACAGATTTAAAGAACATATAACAGTAATGTTATGGCTGGCTGACAAGGTGAATTACGAGTCACTCTATCAAACTACTGCATGGATTTTCGAATATTAGATCGGTCTTAACTCCCAAGAATAATTTTTTTAACACTGAGTTATAATAACTACTGATTATATTAACTACACTAAATAACTAATGGTTTTTCTTCCAATTTTTGGCCTGAGTGTGTCTCTACTATTTGTCATCCTGGTTTGGTATCCTTCTAGTAATAGCTCATGATTTTCCCCATCTCTATTTGTTAATCATCAAAGTATTGTGTGTCAAATTACGATTCCTTCTTTGTGACTAATCATATCACTTTCGCTGCCAACATTATACATATTTTTAATACGCTCACGACAATTATTTCTCTACTTCAGTATCAAATCTTCATTCCTAAAAATTCCCGTAACCGCAACGCCTTGGCTAGTCCTCTTTTAACTTTACATGCTTTTTCCCTTTCCTTTCGAAGCTTTTCTTTTCGAATCGCATTCGTCACCAAGAAAGCTGCGAGTCATGCCTGATAGTCTATTCCACAGAACATGTCTTCTATTTTGAATTACGGAAAAAGTAGCGAGGACGACGACCCCACTGTTTTTCTCCAACACAGCGGTTCGTGACATCCGACCCACTGGGATGAGCCATGTTCACTCCATTCTTTAAACGTCTTTCAGAAAACTTATGAGGAATAGCTGATGTAGTTTCTTGCTCATCTGTAGTGTTACTAACGTGGCACCATCACTTTTTGAGAGCATCTCTGGGGATACATTTGCAAAAGAGGAGCTTACATACAGACACTTCGTGTCCTATTACATCTCACCTAATTTGAAACGTCTGCGTCTTATGAAGATGCCCCAGTTTGCTACAATTTAATATTAACGAAAGCGTTCTTTATGAAAAAATATCGCCTATTTTTCTTCGCTGATTTTGTTAGGATACGTATAAATTTTTTGAAACAAGAAGAAAGCCAATAAAATTAAGAGCATTTAAGTCTGGAAGCCGGCTGAAGTGGGAATGAGGCTTTAAAAGCAAGATAAGGACTGAGGTATTTTCAATAATGTTAGTTATAACGTTATTGCGTTATTTTAAGTGCCAGAATACTATGAATGAAAAATATCCGCGTAAGTGCAGCAGATTTATCTTAAGAATTACACTTATTGTATTCAATACGGATTAATTGCATCACTAAGCATCATTAATTACTCAGCACTTTCGTATTTTAGAAGTTTTGGCAAACATAAGTAAAAGATTCATTTTTCTCTTTCCTGTATCAAAATACAGATGAAAAATTCTCCATACATCGAGATGCATAACATCAATCATATCATAGAAATCAAATCATAATACGCATACACTAACACGATTCCGAAATTAGGTTAGTCTACGGTTTCTTACATTTCCTTCCAAAAGAAAAGTATAACTTTTCCCGGCATTTAATTAAAATTCACCCATAATCCGTGAAATACATGAGCCTATAGATAACTTGCGAACAGAGAACGTTATCTCAATGCAGAAAAAAATTAATTTTTACCTCATCAAACCTGGCTCTAGTTCAGGAAATAAATCAGGTAGATCGGGGGAATATTATTATTATTTTTTTTGTTATTGAAATCCTTACAAATAGGCCAAAAGTCAGGTGGAAAGGTCTTTACAAATTAAAATACATTAAAGCGTGGCATTCACTTTTATTCATACGAATAATGCATGGATATCATTACAAATCTCCACAGCAATCCAGATTAAATTTATATCAATCCATAGTTCAATTCCACGCAAATTTATATATCTCAATACAGCAGTATTCCTGTCTAGTAAAAATACAATAACATCAAATTTAAAATAGTTAGATTGCTGTTACATAAAAGTTGCAAGAGTAACAAAGCTAGCTACGATAATAATATTATTACGGTATAAGGATTGGACCAATTTTCCAAACATTACTTCCGCTTGTCAGAAAATAAACATTCGACTTTAATTTTTCACTATGTTATTAAATAAATCCACAAGTCTCTGAATAGATAAATCAATTATTGATGAAACATGAAAGGTTTGTCTTCTTAAGATCTCTATTCGAAAATTCCTAACTTGGAAGTGCTTACCTGGCTTCCATCTTGTCATCTATAAACATGGGGGATTTCTTTCTTTCCGAGTTCCTTATCAAACACCTCACTTGCGATTTCTTCCGCCGAAAGCTCCATTCCTCCCTCTTTGTGCCTCCTGAATTCTGCTTTTAATCTTTACAGTCTCTGGCCTCTATCTCTGTCGGTTTCTTCGCGTACTGTCCCCCTTATAATATTCTCCCCTGTCCTCATCCCCGTTCGTGCTTTAGCTCTCAAATCCGGCTTTTCCACAGCTTGAATAAAAGAGAATCCCCAAAGGAATGCCGGTGGGAGGAGTTGAATAACCTGGACCAATCCGACGCGCAAAACTTCTTTTCGAAAAAAATCCCGAGAAAAGTATAATTCATTTCCTTTCGTTTCGCCGGCGAAATATCATTTTTATATCCTCGTGAGGAACCGATAAGTTATAAAAAATGATATTCGATAACTGGTTTCCTTTGCGTCACGGTCAAGAAAAACTCCAACATCCCGATTTGAATATAGCTCTCTGCTGTCGTGAAGCGAAGCAAAATCAAAGTACCAAAATTTGCGGAATGGTAAATGTGGCGTGGTCGCGCACCAAGCAACGTAAGAAGTTCAATTTCACTTCACCTCCTTGCCTTTTTAGTTTGCTTTCAAGTGAAATAACTTGTACTTGACGATCCTATTTTTATTGTCCTGAGAGGAATCTTTTAACTCATAAGGTTAATAATGTTTTATGTCTGAAAATAATTAGAAAATATGTAACCGAATAACATGTGATACATTAAAAGTAAGAAACAAAATAACTATTAATTCTATTTATTTAATTGAAACAGGTATGACTCACTGAGTTTTAATATATTCATTATAAATGCGTTAAGAACAAAAATGTTTCATTAAAATAAAAGTCAAATATGTGACAACGAATTTCAAAATCGAGTAAAATGTAAACACTTTTCAGAATGGAGCAGAAAATCAATACATATATACACAGAATTTTAGATTTATAAACTATTTTTAGCGCTCTCCGTAGAGAGTCATCCTAGATGCTAAATATTTCAATATTTTGCATTTCATTGAGAACAGATTGAGCAGCACTAAGCACCCTGGGAATTGGCGAATATTTATACGCATTGACTCGGAAAATAGGAATATAAAATAGTAAAACTTCTCTAGTGATCCGAGCTGTTACATTCAAAATTTTAGATGAACTAGACGTGAATGATTAAGGGAATTCTCCTCGAATTCTTTTAATGAATTAATAAACAATCTCTTCTCTATTTCTTTATAGATTATTAAGGACATTACAGCTTAGTTTGACATCTAGAGATCATCTTGATGACCTGCTACTTCTACAATTAATACAGTTAATTACACACTAATCTATCAATTAAAGGACATGGATAAAATTACTAGAGACAGATATTCACTCTCCATTCCAAGTGGAGAATTTTCTCAAGATCGCTGGTCAAACACGTCATTGAAATTGTTTGAGCTCTCGCTAGAGGAAATTGATACTCAGCCACTGGCTCCCGGATAGCCAAGTTGGCAGTGGGCGAAGGGGGCTCGCCCTTGGTGGAAACGGTCCCGGGTTCGATTCCCTGTGGGGGCTCACATAAGCGAAATGGCCTTAGTTAATGAAGCCTTTATAACAATACTACAACTACTAATACAACACTAAGCCGCTTTTAATGTTGATGTGAAACGGTTGTGGGAATTCACTTATTTATTTTATTTGGTGATGTTATTGGGAACCAATTAATAATATCTTCCCGTAATGGATTATAATGAAGGACACTACTCATCCACTATCTACAATAGGGGGGACTGGTTCGAAAACTTCGTGAAAAAATGTCCATTCCAATGTTAATACCGCTTCACAAAGAAATAATTTCAAATGTTCGATCGCTGTTTCAGAATGTAAATTTAATACTCACGATCTTTTCCCCTGTGTGGATTTATCGATTAAGTCTATTTTTAAATCCTTTCATGGAAAGCTTTTCTGTGATAGACTTGTAAATATTTTTTAACTTTGCGCCTCGCCTTATTTCTTCTAACCCCAACTCTTTACTCGTTTAGGTAACATAGGGCTCGTCCTATTTGATCTAGGAGAAAACTTTTCAACACATGTTCGACCAATTAAATCCATAATTTTGCCTATCTCCAGTTATTCTCCAACTATGTTTATACGAGGAATGATATAGTGATCTTTGGCTTAAGATTACATTCGGCGAATTAAATAATTTTTAGAAACGCAAGAATAATATAATTTCGTTGGACGGAAAGTTTTTAAACTCGTTAAGGTCTCAACGGACATGAAATTGCGGTTTCCGTTTCCGTCTCGAAAATTAAAATTTTGCATTTTTCAAGCTTTCTCGTCAGCGTTGGACTAACCATGAATGACGTTTGTGACAGGCGTCACCGCACGAGCAGCTACGGTTAGCAACCGGAAAGACAAGAGCGCAATGCAATCAACTTTTATGACATTGCCGCTGCGGTCAGGAAAGGAATTATCCTTTTATGCAAGACTAATTTCTCACCTAGATCGTTTAGCTGGCTCAGCAGTCGTTCTGACGAGGGCTTAACCACAAATCTCCGCAGCTACGAAGCATCTCACGTCATAATCTAGCGGTAAACCCCTGGTTCTGTCAGGGGAGCGAAGTTTGGCAAATTCTCACACTTAGATTGGTATCAAATATACAGAAGCTCTGAAATAACCTAATGGTTGTCGTAATCTTCCACTAAAACTAAATGGTAGTAGTTCATTATTTTTCAAAGAGGACGGAGAGGGGATGGATATCTTTTTGAGTTGAATGGTATAGAATTATTAAAATTCCGTCGCTTAAATCTTGCGGAACATGAGAATCGATGTACACAATTCCGTATTTGGCAGTAACAGGAGAAATCATATCTATTAAACACTCTTTTAATAGATCGCGTATTTGCAAGTAAACCTAGTCAATTAATATCCCTGATAACACATAGTTATCATATTTACAATTAGGCTAATATATCATTTCATTTATTAATGGTGCCAATTTGTACGATGTACATTTTTTCTGAGTCCGCTACATCAAGGGTTGGATATACAAGTATTCCCTGCACTGCTATGGTTAGCCTAATCTATATATCGCTTTAATTATTTTATCTAATGTTCGGGTTAATATGAGGTACTGATGAAGTTAATGATTGAGAAATGAAAATTAATGACAAAATAAAGGAATAAATATTAGCATATTATTAATCATTATCATAGTACAGTAGTTGTTACTGGGAACGTGGCTGTAATTCATACATGATTCAGTTGTATACACATTGAATCATATAATTGAGTTTTTTACGGATAGATAGACTACTTTTCCAAATGATTGGTTGCCCTAAGTATTTATAGACGCTTAAAATTTGAGTCTTTTAATTTCCCGCATCTATCTACGAGTATTTCTCGCTAAAACATTCACCGTCTCGCAATTCAACAAATAGAAAGTTGAAAATCTCGCAGAAGAGTAGAATGGGACATAACGCAAATATTTAGGTTATCCTTCCATCTAAATAACACAGATATGGGAATATTTCGAACCGCGGAGAATATTACACCATACTTTCTCACATCGGCTAGTAATGGCCTTCGGAAGCAAAATTAATGTGTGGTAGAAACAGATAAGAAATGTAATTAACGCAATAATTTTCTATGTAAATGGGCTGTTAGGATAAGGAAATGATAAATGCTTGGAGAAATAGCCTCGCGGGTTAACAGGGCTATCTCGGCAGTTATATCATCCACAAAGATAGGAGGTCGTCTACCTGAAAAAGAAATGGAAATTATATGCGATTCCCTTATCTAATTGCCAAATAAATCGGGGAATCGAAACGTGTATCTGAAAATGAAACCTCAGGAAAAGAGTTTCCTTCAACGTCGACGATAGCGAGGTATTTTAGACCTCATGAGTATTCTTGAAGTTAATGTTTTCGTAACTGATACCTCTTAGATTAGTTTAAACAAGTATCTTTCATGGTCTACGATCATTAAGGTATCTGTAACTGCATTAAGAAGGCGCCTTGCTACTATCGAAACTGTTACGCTCTCGATAAAAGATAACAAAACGGAAAAGGGATAGCAAAAACGTTCATAAAAGAATTACAAAAAAACGAAAGGGTATTTTTACCTTACTGCTCAGGAAATGGGGAAGATAGTTATGTTGATATTCAGCAGCAGCAGCTTAAAAGGGTATAGCCATTGTTAATAATGGATTTCATACAAGGGAAGAGAAAACGTGTTTAACTCTACATAGAGGTGTGCACCTTCAAATCAAGGGTAAACAGAGGTGAAAAATAGCGACTGGGACTCGAACCCTGGTCTCTCACTTTTTGGATTATTTAACGACCAATATCTCACATTTGTAGGCAAGAGCAGAGTGGTATCGTCCGATTATAGGGTTAGACGTAAGAAGAGACTTGTTAGTCTCAATCTCGCCCTGAATAAAGTCCTTTATTAATATTATTATTATTATGTGGCACCGTGTACAACCAAAACGGCCAGAAACCATGACCAAGTCTGCGAAAAATGGTTTGGAGAGTGTTCTGGTTCGTTAGCTTACTGATAATAAAGCATCCGCCCGGAAAGTGGAAGATTCTAGGTTCGAGTCACACCTTTCATACGTTTTTCATGTCCGTCTTTCCTTGGGAATTTTCTTAGGAAAGTTACCTCTACTCTTTTCCTTGCGTGTTATCCTCAAGCGGGATTCTCCTTTTCACTACTTTGTATGGCCAACTCCCTCAGTGAGGACGTTGGTCGTAGACGATTTCATATCTATTTATCTCTTGGTTTCAGGACGAACAGCTTTAAGTGCAAAGTTTATCAACCTTTCCTTCCCCGGGTTTGCTTCCTTCGGAGGGATTACCTCTAATACCGCTTTGTGAGTCGACTGCCTCGACTAGAACCTCTGGCGGTGATTCATCTACATCTACATAAGTACCCTGCAAGCCGCCTTTCGGCATGTGGCAGGGGGTGCAAGCACAATGACTCTACTTCGCTAATCGATTGCTTTCGCGTATCGTTCGCGGAAAAAATGAATATTTGAAATGACTTTTTCGAGCATCCATTTCTCGGATTTTTCTCGCAGTATCAGAACGGCCTATATAACATGGGGGACACATTATATCAGCTACATAATCTGTGAACGTACTTTCTCTAAATTTATTAAGTAGATTTATCCTTTGTTTAAGCCTTCTGTGTTCCAAAGATTCCCATCCCGCGTCCTCAAGCATTTGCGTAACACTCACTGACTTGTCGTAACAATTCTTTACAAAACGTATCGCCTTTCGCTGTACTTTTTCTAACTCACGAATACAACATTTTTCTGCAGGGTCCCATACATTACACGCATATTCCAGGTGAGGCCTGACCAACGCATGATTGATGCCGTTATGTGGAGCGCCTCTTAATTTTCTTACAAAACCTTCCCTTAACAGTGCGCCCGTAACCACTCGCACAAAATTAGAAGAAGGAATTTAAATGTAATCGACTCAGTTGAATATTTCGGAATCACCATTACAAATAATTTAAACTGGAGCACATATATTCGAAAAATATGCGGTAAAGTAATTAAATAGCTCAGTTTTATAAAGCGTATTATAGGTAGATGCGAAGAAAAGGTTAGAGAGCGATGATATTTCACGCTAGTTAGGCGCCAACTGGATTATGCGGCGAGTATATGGAACCCAGTGGAAGAAACGAATGCTCGTGAACTCGAGAAAGGAAAGAAATAAAAAAGCGCAAGGCGATATGATTTGTTTAAAAGTGCTACAATAGAATAACAAGCGTTACGCAAATGCTCTCAAACGCAGGTTGGGAATCCTTAAAGGAAGGAGATTAGAAGCTAGGCTGCGATTGCTTGCTAAATTCAGACAAATTTGCGGATTACGTAAATGGTATTCTGCGATTCCCCTGTTACTTCGTCCGATCCGACAGTGAGCGTAATATAAGAGAAATAGATGAGAAGACGTGTCGTTTCTGGGACTCATTCTTTCCACGAGCGATACGCGATAACAATAAGTATTAGAGGTAATTCTACTCTTGGTGTTTATACCCCTTGCCATACGCCGAAAGGCGGCTTGCAGGGTATTTATGTAGATGTAGATGTGGAATCGACATGGCATGGTAGATTTGCAGTAAGAATACGAGCCGGGAAAGTGGAAGTCCTAGGTTTGAATCCTAGTCACATCACTATATTTCATTTTTGTTTATCTTCAGATTTTTTCTCACAGTTTTAACTATTGCATTCACTCTGCCTTATGCACTTTTGGTTTCTTTAAAATGTGTACGGCTCTAGTGACTCACAAGAAGGTTTGTTTCTTTTAAAATTACGAAAACGTAGCGAGCTTTATTAAAATCCTCAGGCGCTCTATTTTCTACATCATTTAGTTTAGTTTAGTGGGCAATACCGATTAAGTTTTCACATAAAGTGAATTCTTTAGCTGAAATTTTCCTAATTATTGAATGCAACATTTTTCCGATTTTCCAATAAAAACGACCCATACAATGCTCGAGACGGAGCCTAACTCACGTAAAGTAACGACATTCTAGAACATTCTATTCTCAAACGACGATTCGCTTGACGAAGCAGAGTTTCTTACATGCCCGTCCACATTTCGTGCATACGCAGTTACCTCTTGCTAGGTTTTTCGTTAGAGTTACTCCATTATATTCCATTGGGTCTACCGCTACCAAATCGCTTTCCCGGAGGCAGTAAAATATTCATTAGAAGGAGATTTTCTTTCCAAAAAACCTAACTACGCAACAACTTTCCACGTTGTTCCGCAAACCTCTCAGGAAGTTTTGTCCCTATTAGGGACGAACTCAGTATCGTCGTAGTATCGCAGAGTACTTCAGTCTTAGAAGTTGCCCTTGAGGAACCTCGTTAAATATTGCAAGGAACCACCCTCGAAATGCAGTAACACGCATTCAACCTTGAAAATGGGGAAGGGAAAAATTTACAATGACAAGTAAAATCAAGTACAAGGACACTTGCCAAATAATCGAGGGAGGAGTTCTCGAAACATGTCTATCCCGATATTTATGCGAATTTTTTTATCGATTTTCGCATTTGAAGCAAAATCACTCATGTTTTTCCTCAGCGCCAAACATAAACTCTTTCGCCCGATAAAATTTTCGGCAAGCTTGTTACAATTTCAAGGAGTACGAGGCTGTCGAAGGTAGGCAGACGGATATATCCGCTCCGATCGCCCGACGCTTAAGGCTCTTAAGCAGGAAATTTATATTCAGACATTTTCGGGGAGGCTGTCCTCTCCTTCCCAACACGAAATTTCATCGCGAGAGGTGACAAAAATGTCCTCCGCGAA
Organism: Ladona fulva; assembly: GCA_000376725.2. Lineage (NCBI taxonomy): Eukaryota > Metazoa > Arthropoda > Insecta > Odonata > Libellulidae > Ladona > Ladona fulva. The sequence goes on from KZ308541.1 coordinate 77,546, forward strand.
TAAAAACCACCGCCAATACCTTATTTATGCGGGGAAATAAAACGGACCAGTGTACGTTCCGGAGAGACACGGAAATCGCGAGTCATTCCAGTAAAACATCCGAGCCAATTACCTCCGTTGTTTCCTGTGATGAAGGGCCACGGGATAATTAACCCCAGGGTCAACGATCCAGGAATGGTCGCCACGTGATTATACATATAAAGGACCGAAATTCGGGGGGCTTTTTTATTGGTCATTAAAGTGTCGCCCGTGCGTTCCTTCTTCCAGGAGCCACCCAGGGGAAGCTATTTTATGCGGCTCTTCCCATAAAGGACTCGAACTAACCCGTCTCTTCCCGAAAATCTCGCTCTTTCCCCAACGGTCAAGGGGGAGTCTTGAACTTGTCACTCGCGCTCAAGGTCGCGTTCTCGGAAAAACCCTCCGAAAAGATTTTTGTCTTTCCGCGGATGCTGGGCAAAAAAAGACAAAGAACTCTGGGATGAGGAAAAAGCTGGAGAGCGGTCCGCAGGTTGCAAATAACACAGGCGCAGCGGGAGTTGAAAACAGACAGGTGGAATAGCGCTGTATCACTACAGATCTCGGGGGGAAAACCGTTTCGGGATTTTTTCGCCGTGCGTTGGTGCACGCGATTGCATCAGTTTTTACGGCGCGCACTCTTTATGCCCCGCACACGCTTCGGAAGTCCTTATGGAATATTTCATTCCCGTGTTCGGCTTTAAAATGAGTTTTTTCCCATCACGTGCGTTGGAAGGTGGGCGTTTTATCTACCAGCGGATGACTCTCACCGGATGCAAGTTTCTGGAGTAATTCATATTTTTCAAAACTGTGCATATCGAGTCAGAACGTAATTTTATGTTTCCGTGCTGCCCCGATGCTAGGTTTCTGATACTGTCGACATCAATTGGATTGGGCGGGTTTGAAAGTTACGTGCAAATTCGAATTTTAACAAAAAAGACACGATTTTCCCCTTAACTGTGCCTACGTACCAAGACCATCACTTTAACGAGGAATAACATTTAAAAAAAAAGCTTCTGAGACCCATTCGATATACAGACTTATCCAGCTTTATCTAAAAGGGAAAAACCTTTCTTTTTATGTAAACGAGATCTAATGAAAGAAAGTAAAAGTTTTATTGTAAGAATTTCTTAAAGGAAACTGGGGTTTAAGGAAAGTAAGAGTAAAGCAAGAGATTAAATCGGCACTTTGTCGGAAATCCTCTAGTCCGTATGCGGGTGAACCTATAATTACACCAAAACTAGTGCGTATTGCGGAGAAATGATATTTAGCCTTTTTAAATCGATTATGGGTGTAGGTTTGACAAAAAGAAACTTAGAGGGCTGGTTTATTTTCTCCAAATCCTTAAAGAATGAAAGGAGTGCTCTAAATTTTTATAACGTAACAGATGTATTTTATGAATGTAGAAATAAGTGATCCCACAAAATTTATCGCTGGACAAGATTAATTTTATTTTATGGAATTCTAATTTTCACTCGGATTAAAATTAATGAGCTATAAAATTAGTAAAGAATCATCAAGGAAGTAGCGCTGGAAGCTGACCCGGGTTCGATTCCCGGGGTTTCGCCGTAATGCTGACTCAGCATCATGAAAAAATTGGATAGCGGCCTGAGTTGATATGTAACTTATAGTCCTTGCGGTCTAGAAAGGCTAGTGCGGTGGCGTGGAAACCGATGCGCTAACCACGTGTTATCCAAACGTCGCTTAATTCATGGAGAAACAGCCCTCGCAGACAGTTGCTCCACGGACTTAATAATCCCCTATATAATTAGAAAAAGGATTCCCATCTAGTAGTTATTGTGCACTGCTATCGCACCTCTTTTATCTTTAGTGAGATTATTCTCAATTTCCCACGGAAATTGAACATTAGAGACAAATTTCAAATGGCGATTCACAAATGACATCAATTGAGTAAAATATATAACGTAAAAATTTCCATTTCTAAAACAAAAACTATGGCATTCTTAGGAAGCAACACAATTGGAACAAAAATTGTCATTCAAGATCAGGTACTCGGGCAGGTATCTCATTTCCAATAATTAGGATGTGAGATAACATATGAAGATGATAAAGACATAGCAAATAAAATTAACAGTTTCCTGGTGATAAGGGGGACAGGAAGAGAAACTTTAAAAGGTAAAACAAGAAAAGAAAACCCAAATTAAACTAAAACAAATAGAGTCATCTCAAATGAAATTTCCTTGAGCAGTGGAAGGTTGTAGAAGAATTAAGGAATGTAGACAAATTAAAGAATGCACCTATAGAAGAGGAATAAGGTATTCAGGTGATATCAAATAAATTACGAATACGAAGAAAGGTGGAGAGAGCGTGTTCTGCGAATGGCTATTGAGAGGTCCTAAGCAGGCTTTGGAATAAAAGCCATTAGGCAAAATAAGTGTTGGAAGACCGATTGAATCGGCTGAGATTGTGAAGTGAAGCCGGAACAGGCACTTAACCTAATCCTGGAAGGAAAAAAGGAAGAAGTAAACATCAGGCAATTTTCTTTGCTACAATAGCAGAAATAGCAAGTGATTAATCTGTTACCTTAATTGAACACTTTGAATGTTTCTAAATTTTCTTTGTTCATTAAATCATTTGAGTATTTACCATGACCACGAAAACGTTTAAAAGAACCATCTTCAATTAGGTGATAGTTACGTACCTTTTTCGAACTCATACTTACTAAGACTCTAGCACTATAGTAAAACGTGTTGTAATTAATTTCTCTTATTCACTTATTTTAGTAAAATTGTTGCTCTATTTAAATAATCGAGTTCTAACTTTTATATTCTAACTGGGATTTTGTATAAGCGAAATGATGGAATAAGAATGTTTGAACTCCTCTCACGGAAGTTACAAGAACAATGTATTACTACTGAATTTCCCTTTAGCAATGATACCTCAGAAATGCGGAGGCATCCGAGATGAGCGGTATTCTTGGTAGAAATAAAATCGGCATAAGCCAAGGGAAGCCTGTTTGGATTCTAGCTCCATATTATCAACTAAACGCTAAGAAGCCGCGCTCGCAATGGCGGAGATGATGCGTACAAGTTCTTTGATATCTCCAACGTCTCCCAGCTGAATAGTTCGAAGTTGCAGCTTCAGAAATAAAGGAGCGTAAGAGAACTTAGAAGATCAGGGGTGATTTAAGAAAGGTTAATCTCAATTTCATATTTAGGGGATCAATTTATAAACGCCACTCATTAACTTATCCTTCATAGTCTTAATATAAATTAATGTTCATGCATTAATAACGTAAAGCATCATAATTTAACTGAGAAAATTCTTGAAAGCCGTAACAACTATATGGTTTGACAATGCGTAACTAAAATCTTTCAAAATAGAGCGTTCTCTTTTTCTGGGAAATCGCCTGCTTACATATAATACATGCAAGCTAGAAAACTCGTAAATACTAATAGAACATTCTTACGGCTAGTGTTATAATTATTTAGTTTTTGGATCTAATATGTATAGTATAGCACCTATATTCATTAGGAGATTTGCTTAAAATATTTTTAAAAGAATAATATTCTGCAGTTTTACTTCTTTAGAATACCTAACTATGTCAATATCACCTCTAAGGTACCTCGCCTACTTCTGGTAAATCTCTTCAAATTATTGGTGAAATATGGGATGCTAATGTTACTGGGAACGTAATATTATTAAGTCTTAGAAATGAAAGGATAAGTGCTCTCAAAATGGACTGAAAGAAAAGCATTCGGCATTTAGATAAGGAAAACCATAAGAGCAGTACATGTACCTTGTCTTTATAAGTATAAATGGAGGAAACTCCCTTTCTGTCATCTATTTATTTGATATGACTATTTCAGACTTCGTCGAAGATGAGGGGAATGAACTTAAATGCTATTAGGAGAGGAAATCTCCAGGGACATTTCTATAGGGGAGCTTCTTTCGGCCTTTCTGCTGCAATTCTTGTTCAAGCAGCGAGTATTTTTATTCATATGGGGGATATTGGGACTTCTTACCTCTACGATAGCGTTTGTGTGTATTTTCCCCTTCTGAGAGGATCCCAGCAACGAGAGTTCCGGAGAAGTTTCGAAGAATGAGAACCATGATTCTTTCCCTCCGAGATCGTGTTTCCTAAACTGATTTACGGATTTATTTTCTTTTTCAACTCTCAGAAGTGACTCAGTTTGACACGGGTGTAAAAGGAGAAAATACTATTTCTTGGCTTATATTGGAAGCAGATTTTCGGCGCTCTAAGAAAACGAGTTAGGCAAGTTGACTTCTCTTTTCTGGCCTTCTCCCCTTTCTTCTTTAGTTGGATATAAAATTAGCATATGGGATATATACACCTGATTGTTAAGCGAGTTTGCGTAATATGTTTTTCGCCCTTTTGCGCCGCAAATATAAAACAGAATTTACTAGTTTCACGTGGCGTTGCTTCTTTTACTTTCTTGAACAGTTTTCCGAAGTAATAACTTCGCGAACGAGGCTTGGCTGAACGTGGCTATTTATAGAAACATGCATAATTTTCGTTATTTATATTCATCAACTATTTTGAATCAGTAATATAAAACATATATTTAGGAGTTTAATTTCGTTTCTACATGAGTTTTATTTCCCTCTCCAAATTAATATTTTTATTCTGTGTACGAATAAAATTAGATGCTGTTTCCAGTAAAATAAATGCTTTTCACTGTTTTGACGAATTGGTGTTGGTATAGTTTAAAGTGCTTCGACAGCTTAAGTAATTTCGCACTTGGTCCCCCACCGGGAATCGAACCCGGGACCGCTTTCACCGAAGTCGAACGTGTTGCCCACTAGGCTATCCGGGAGCCCTTCGATGTTTTGTATAATAATAACTCCTTATTACTAACTAAGTGATCCCAAATACACCCATTTTAATTATTAATATTGAATAGTACACAAATCCACCAGAAAATTCCGATTAGCCGGAACTCGAACCCGGGACCTAGGGGTTCCAAGGGTAGCACGCTAACCACGCTAACCGGCGGTTAATGTTAAATAATAATTTTTAATAATTGAATATTTTGTTAAAGCATACTTCATCTTTTTAAAATCGCTTATTATTTCATTTTTATAAATATTTCTGTGCGAAAGTTGGGAAAATATTTTAAATATTCACGGAACTCACTTTCACTTTTAATGTGATTGTGGACGTAGTTCTGTCACCTATTTTTTTTAGAAAATATCTTTCCCCCTTCTTTAAATTTGCCCATTTCTTTTTATCATTTCTTTTAATAATTCCCCAATTCAATATTTAATTATTTACGAAGAAAATTACAAAGTTTTATCTGCAAAGAATTAAGCTTCCAGAGATGGAAAGGTGGGATTTTCCGAGTTCATCTTGCTTACTTTGATGTATGATACCCATAACAGGTTACTCCATTGCATTTTGAAGAAGTACTTTCATGCTTTTTCTTGGATCGAAATCTCAATTTTGCCAAAATAAATTAATTGTTAAACAAATGATTTAATAATATATGAATAGTAAACAGAAAAAAGGAGTTCATAATATTGCATACAAAATGCTAGATTTCTAAATAAAGCTGAGTAAATAACATGAGTGAAGATCATCTATGAGGGTTATTCGGGAATGTTTACGAAGAAAAATTCATTTATGCTGACGGATAGCTTAGAAAGGTAACAAGAAAGTGTTGAGTTGGAGGTAATTATTTTAGAGGTACATATCCTGAGTTGACAGTCATTTAATATCTTTACGTGCAGTTAAAGAAAAGCCTAAAAAACCTAATGAATTATGTGGTCAAAAGATATTTTCTCTTGCTTAAGTGGTGCGGTCCAGATGATGGCATAGTGTGTTATTTCTACTTAAGTATTCTAACTTTCGGTAGGTCCATGTGCCCTAATATTCATCATCAGTCATCTAACATCTTGTGCCTCTGCCTTCTCCTCTGTCTTTTCCCTTGCATTCTACCCTCAAAAACAATTTCCAGTAATCCTTCTATCAATAATTGACCCACCCATTTCTTCTGTCGGCGCTTAATTACTTCAATTAAAACCCTCTCCTCCCCAACCATCCCCAGCACCTCTATACTACGCCATATCCACATCTCAAATGCCTCCAATCTTTTGATGTCCTCTACTCGTAAGGTCCATGTTTCACACCTATACAGCAAAACACTACATATCAATAATTTTACCAATCTTTTCCTGATTCCTTTATCGAGACTCTTAGTCATCAATTCCCTTCACTTCACAAAAGCTTCCTTGGCCAACGCTACTCTTTTTAGAACCTCATCTCTACACCTCCCATCCCACGATGGAACACTACCCAAGTAGTAGAATTTGTCCACCTGTTCTAGTTTTTCCTCATCCACCCTGACCGTTAACATAGCCTTCTTTCTCTTAATAAATATTATTACTTTCCTTTTACCGACGTTTATTTTCATTCCACGACATGGTGTGGCCGGCCGCGAATGATTTAACCCACAGCTTTCTGGTGAAGCGTAGAGTTCTCCTTTAAATTTACCTGTTAGAAAGCTTAATGTGCTCTTGAGGGCTACAATAGTCTCTTTAAGGTAACGTGTAATTAAATCTCGAATGTTAGGAAAGTATTAAATAAGCAGTGTCTGGTGATATTAAACCATAATGCTCATTCAACTGGCATTCTTGTGGTCCTGTTGTTTACGTGAAAGATGAGACCAACGGAAAAAGTTTCTCAAACAAGGAAAGGAACGAACGCCCTCGAGAAAATTTCCGATAAGTCTAAATTAATAAAGTAATAACTTCTTATGTAATTTTTCTCCCATTCCTTGAAAGATGCTCATGAATCAATTCTTGGGAGGAACTGAGGTCCTTCTTTTCTCTGAAAATATTTCCCTTCGATTTTTCATCACATACTCGTAATTTAATGTTTTTTATTCTGCTGTGAGGCATTTCTCGCCCTATTGAGAGTTTCCAAAGAGACTTGAGGAATGCTTCCTTTGAGGCAGGAAGTCTTAAGAATTTTCTTGAAAATTCTTAAGAAGATCGGGCGAATGTTCACATTCTTTGTGGGCTCACTGTGGTTTCCATATTCCTCTACAATGTGATTTATTTTGGGAAATATATTGCTTCCTGCGAATCTCGAAGAAATGAATCCTCGATTCCCACTTTTATCTGAAAACATTTTAAAATTGGAAAAGCGAGCTAAAGGAAGATATAAATTTCAAAACCACTAAAATGTACTTTTGTTATTTTTGATATTATAGATATATACGACGTTAACTGTCTTCTTAAATTTATTAACACATAAATATTTAAATTCCTTTAATTATTTAGCTTGGAAATTTGACATATTAAAAGCTATGGTATATACCTAATAAAAGTAGGACCTGTATGAACAATGTCTACGTTAATTAATCACAGAGAGGTTATTTATCAATTAGCTGAAAACTATTAAAGATGAATTTTTACAATAGAAAACATTACACATTCATCCTCTGACCTTTTCAATGCCATTAAATGGTATTGAAATAAAATTCATTTAAATTTAAATCGAGACATTTTAATGACTTGCGAGTAATGCTGATTGTGAATATGTTAGATCAAAATTCAGTATTGCTGTTTATTTAATCTATTGAATCAAAGAATGGAGAACATAATGTTTACATATTTTTTTGGATTGTTGTCTCAGAGCTAATACCACTATATTATTTTACCCTACTTCCTTAAACTAATGTAATCTAAATCAACAGCAACATTTGTAATTTCATGCTTTGTTGAAGCGCATGACCAAAATCCTTGGAATGACCTGAATCGTTTATTTTTAACTGTGCGAAACTTTAAGAGCATAAGGAACACATAATATCAATGCCCATGAAAATGCAATAAATGGCGACCAAATAATTTTTGGAAGAATTCCGTGGCATTTCAGCGGTAGAATAATTTACGGCATATTTGGGGCTCGTAAAACCTAATCAAAGTCGGAGTTGATAAAAGAGGCGTTGGAGTTTTTCTTTCTATAGGTTTCCGTGCAGTTATATTTATGTGGGTCGCGTAGATAAAGCTTGGCGCCGAGACGTTAATTTCGCGGCGTTCACACATTTTGTGTTACTGATAATTGAAATGTCTCGAGGTGAATTGTTGGCATTTTCGGCTCCTTGATGTGGTAAAGATTGGCGAAATTAAACGATAGCCTAACCTAAATCATTGGCGCCTTATCAATTGCTTTTTTTTTACACTCGCGACCATAAATAAAATTTCTCATTCTTGTCAGAGATAGCTTGCCCAACACGCTAGGCGGTTGCTATTAAAGTAAAAGTTCAACAAGAAGTGGATTTTACTCTTTAGTTTTCCATTTTATGAACTGGTTGTGGACGATTCAACTTGTGGCGTTTATTTATTATAAATGTATAATATACAGCGATTGAAAACTTTTTATCCGTTAGTAATATGGATTTCATACCTATCAAAAAGATGTAGCAACCACGTATGTAAATGCAAACATAGCAGTTTTTAAATGTTGGAACGATCTTCATGATTGTAACTTATCATCTTAAATTTTTTCTCAATGATTTTAAGGGTTCGTTCTTTCCTTGGGTTAAACTATATTACTCTAATCAACACGAACAAAAAATGTTGAGTACATACTCTCCTATGTCCGTCTCATGGGGCTACGTCAGCAGGTTTGTATTCCTATTAAAAATCCTCAACAGTTGTTCACTGAGTTCGAAAAGAATTTTTGAGAAGTAGAAAAAAGAAAGAAAATCATTCGAGTTTAGAAATCGGTGAAAATTTCCTACGTTCGAAGATCATTCCCAAACTATATTTGGTAGGGAAAACTTTATTGAAGAGGGTAGGTTGTTTGTGAATGCAATTAACGATCCATATCGGTGAATCTCACGTTTGAATAATTTTATCAACTTTTTTTGTATGTGTATTTTGTAGTACTGTGGTACCTCACCTTACGAGCTCAACTCCTTCCAGTTTAAAGTGCTCGAAAAGTTTATATTTTGAAATGGAAGAAACAGTCTTCCATTGTATTTTTTTGTTCGTATCTCGAGATGAGGTTTTTATCTGTAATGGAGTAAGAAAAAGTTCCCATGTGAAAATTTCGTAAGTCGAGCCATTCGTGAATCGAGGTGCCTCAGCATATGCATTGTATATTTTCATCCTCTATTTTTCATGATCTGCTTTTTATACTTTTTCTATAACTTCCGGTGTGAATACTTTCTTACGCCGCGTCACGCTTTTTTCGATTTTTGTAAAATCATTATTTCCGAGTTTCAGAAAATAATTATCATTAAAGTTTAAAATTAAGCTAAACATATCGGTAAGTTTCGCAGGTTTTTGCTCGCCGCTTCTTGTGGGAGCTTTTCCTCCTTGCAGATTTTATTAAAAGTTATGTTTCTTTTTATCCACACAGTGGTTTCTTCCTTATTTTCCCTTTTCCTATTCCTTTTCTTATTTCCTCTATCATTTACCTTCTATTAAATGAACAATGGTGTTGCGAATCGTAGGTCTTAAATAACACCTACACGTTTCTTGAACTCTTAGCCCTTTTATTAAAATACAGAACGAAATATTATTCTCCACTTCGGGAGCTGTTGCAGAACTGACGTCTTCACCTCGCAGGTGCATGGCTGATAGTGATCAGCAGCTGCCGAAAGTACTGGAATGAGTCATACAAGTTCCATTACTGGTTGAAGCGCCACTTTTTTCCAGTTTGAACAAATGGGTTACATAAAACAAGGGGCTTTCATGCTTCAATCTCGCCCACGATAAAGTCGTTTTCTATTCTAACCGTTTAAATCGCACAGTATATCTGCGACTTCGTACTGCTTTGCTATGGATTTTCACGTCACTGTCATGTAGTACCCACGCCCCTGAACCTCGAAATGGACGAAGGGTGGGCGTCTTTTGTTTTGCTAGCGCTGTGCTAAATCCTCTCTGAAGTTTCCCTTTCACGATGACTAGCATCAGTTGGGCAGTATGATAGACACGGACAAGATCTTTAAGGTCAAAACACGTACTAAATAAACATATAAATAGACGCTTCTGTTGCGTGACTGATTATTTGTTAGACGCAAATGGCATTAATCTTACTGATTTAATTTTAAACTACTCGCCGCGTATGTAAAAGTCATTTTCTCGATAGAAACGCCCTTTATTACGATCGATGATGCAAAATTTTTCTGAAATAAATATCATAATAATTCGAGTGAGTCATGTTCAGAGCTGCAGGAATATCATCTCATGCTCTGTTAAGCCTAAAGAGATTAGGCTTAAATTTTAACGTAAGTACAGGCAGCAGTGTTTCTGCTACTGTATTTTGACGAACAAAATATTTCTAATCTCTCTTAGACTACAGGACTAGGGAATCAAAACGAGCTCAGGTTATCAACCACTGCGTGTACATAGTACAAACATAATACAAGTGTACATACTGTAGTGCACTTAGCATATAATTTGATTTCTTAGTGCATTTTATAATGGAGTTCCACCAGATTTCACTTGAGACTATTAATTATGAAGAAAACAATGCCATTCTGTTCCAACTAAACCGCAACAAATGCTGTCATCTTCGAATAGACATCGTAATGTTCAACGCCAATCGTACACTAAAATATATCTCAGAGAAAGACAAATTTAAATTAGTTGCTGGTTGAGTAGCATATGAAGGAATAAGTAAAACTTTGTAATGTCCATAAGATGGTAATGTAATATCCACTCTTCTTGTGGATAGTACAAAGTTTACTTATTCCTTCAAAATGTCTTTCCACGAAGTCCGGCCAGAGAGGATAGAATTTATGAGTAGCATATATTAAAAATTTGCCTAACTCGATTAAGATTGGTAAATTTTTCTACTCGCATTCGATTTTCTTCAATTCAAAATTCTACTTCAGGAAAATTCCAAGTTAATTTTACTGACAAAGGACTTTTGAAAAATTCTCTTCCCTTTTCATCCACTAATACATTTCTCTACCTTTATTCTTCTGTTGTCAACTTTATATTTGCCTCCGAGAATGTCGCGTGAAACACATAGGCGTTGTTTCATTTTTGGATTGGCATTCAAATGTTTGAATTTTATAGGTAAAGGTTTTCATATAGTACACCCACTCTCTTTAGCTAAAATATTATATATANTAAATACTGAAGTATACCATGCATAGTAATTGTAAGTAAATACTAAAGTATACTACTTATAGTAATGCTAAAGTAATATATACTAAAGTATACTATGTAGAATTTCCCAAGATATAAGAAGTTCTTACTTGAATGGTCATCCCTTCTTCGCTACTTTATCGATTACTCCACCTCTTCGCATCAGCGCAGGTCGTCTGAGAGATAACAGAGCAATCCTCATTCACTCTAGAAAGAGAATCTTCCTCTTTTTTAGCTAAAAATATTTCTTGCTATGACAAAATATGGACTGGTATGACTCGGTGAAGGTAGAAACTTCGAATAAGGGAGAAATTGCGGATAATTTGCCAGCACCAATACGACGCATTCTTCTTATCTCCTTGAGTATTAGGATTTTGTTCTCAAGTTGCAATTGTATCGAAAGAGATGCATTGTAATCAATATCCTAAAAACCATTTTACAGATCGTATTGTCTTGCGCTGCAATTTGAAGAGCTCGGGAGTACACGTTTCACCCATTGGATCCTATATACTCGCCACATATTACAGATGGGGACCAACCAAGGTGAAATAACAACTTTTTCATCGCATTTGCCCATATATGTGCGAAAAGACCTAAGTTCTCGAAGTGCTTTTCACAATACTACCACTAAAATAATTTATTCCTTTTAAGGAGGGTATGTTCAAGAATTATCTACCACGAATTAAAAAAATCTTTGTACGTATCCAGACTACAGGACCCAAGCGTTCTTGCACTTAATTATGCAAGCACGCTTGCGGAACCGGTCATATAGTAAACTTCCTATGGATAAGTACTAAATATTTTATTTGTTGATGTCTTTCCTCAAAGTCACATCGATTCCAGACTTCTAGCATCAGTTTAATTACCTGCCATTTTAGAAAATATATTCGTTTTACATTTCTTAGTACGGAATTTCTGATGCGGTCAATGAAAACTGGTTTAGGGGCTAATTTTTACGAAGTATTTGATCGCTTTTAAGTCTCCTCGGTAACGGTTTTTCCTCAATATATTCCACTTAATTTTTCTTTGTTAATAATTAAAAATAATTACTCGATGAAAATCTGCAAGTTTGTTTCAGAAAGTTGTTTCTATTTGCGCATTTGTTTATCTGCACGTAAACAATAGTAGCCAAAAAATGCAAACATGCCGTATTTTTGTAAACTTTCCTCCTTCTCTGCGCATTCTCATTGGAGGAGACAACTTCATCACAACGGTAATACCGTCACTGTTGCGCGTGTGCGCATGATTTTGGAATGAATGTTGTCTCTAAAAACATAACTGAGAAAAATCGCACAAAAGCGTATTTATTTTGGAACTTGGCTGATGAAATTGCTGTTTTATAAAAACAGTTTGGGAAATGAAGCCTTTGGAAAACTTTCCAGAGAAATTTAAATGAATAAGTTTGAATGCAGTTATCTTTATATTTTTCTATCGTTCACAGGAAATTGTTTTCATATTGAATTGTGGTTGAGGGATAATCCTCAACGTTTTCATTCCACTGGAATAATCGCTCGAAATTTCAAAGCTTTTCTGCGGTTAACACTACAATTCTCATATTCATAACTTCGCATATATTACGAATTCTATGAAATATTTTACTCGCGACAGAATTAGCATTTTCTGTGGGAAACAAAGCTAGTCATTAAAAATAACAACGTAAATAAAGAATCAAATATAAATGTAAATTAAGATTCTTGAAAGCATAATATTTGTATCATTACACAGTTTATCCTCTTCTTTCAAAACTTTCTTGTTGGATGGAATTATATATTTATGAGGTAATATATTTCGAAGAAATAGTAATGTTGAACGAAGGGAGGGGTCCAGTATTTTATTACTTAGCTAAATTAAATTTTACTCCTACGTCTTCGAATGATATTCGTATGTCTATAGAGAAGATAAGAAATAGAAACTGGCTCTACAAAGTTAAAAATTGAAAGAAAAGTGTTAAATGTTAAAAAATTTCTTTTTGAGATTCTACACAATCATTTCTACTTAGTGGTCATCTTGAGGGAGCCTTGCTTGGCTTATGAGAGCAAGAATCGCTTAAATCTCAGTTCATAATGCCTTTACGTTAAATTTATACTAATGTTTATTTTTAAATGTTTATCCTATTCTTATTTTTGAATAGGTGATACTCCATATTTTAATAATTTATGCTGCGTGGTTAATTTCTTTTTTGATATCATGATTCCAATGCTATAATTTTGAATTATCATGTCATCTTATGCGTCTCCATTTGCAAAATGATGTTTTTATGTTTTTTAGAATTTTATTTCATTTTATGTACTGATATTCGACTTCGTACTGCTTTGCTATGGATTTTCACGTCACTGTCATGTAGTACCCACGCCCCTGAACCTCGAAATGGACGAAGGGTGGGCGTCTTTTGTTTTGCTGGCGCTGTGCTAAATCCTCTCTGAAGTTTCCCTTTCACGATGACTAGCATCAGTTGGGCAGTATGATAGACACGGACAAGATCTTTAAGGTCAAAACACGTACTAAATAAACATATAAATAGACGCTTCTGTTGCGTGACTGATTATTTGTTAGACGCAAATGGCATTAATCTTACTGATTTAATTTTAAACTACTCGCCGCGTATGTAAAAGTCATTTTCTCGATAGAAACGCCCTTTATTACGATCGATGATNCATAATTATTCATTCATTTAGTTCCACAATCATCCTCGTATATCTGCTTTAATTTTCGAGCGGCCTAATTTTTTACGAAAACATGGGATTCCGAGATTTTTAGGGAGTTGAGAACTTTTATTTTTTGTCCAAGTCTCAAGATTACATTTCCTTCGTTCCCTCCCTCCTTCAACGCTTGCGGAGAAAGTGAAAATCCATCTCGAGACTTAACGCTTCATCCGTATCGCTCTCGAGATTTTCGTGAGCGATGCCTCTTCTCTGTTATGCGCCAGAAGCCGTTCTCTCATCAGTTTCGAGGAAAGAGAAGATCGCGACCCAGTTTGATTCACGAAAAAGTGAAAACGGCGGCCGTTAATGAGATCCCGTTTGGAGAGCAGCGCTGAAGGATCACTGCCGAGCTGGAAACAAGGGTTGGACGCGCTCTTGAGCGACGAAGGGCTACTTTCTCCGAATATATATCACGGCTCCTATACTAATATGCACAAGTGGGCCCATATGGTACAGTCATTCTCCCCGTCTGGCGCGGATTCAGGCTATCAGAGAATATGAATATATCCTCTGATAGCCTGACGATATGATACATCAGAGGAGAGGAAGCGCAAATATCATATAATCTACATTTATGTAAATACCCTGCAAGCCGCCATTCGGCGTGTGGCAGGGGGACGTTATTGAGGCCCCCTTTACAATAGTTATGGTAGTAGCAATATTGGCAGTTAATACTTTGATTATAATAAGAGTCACGCCGTACTTCTAAAATTAATTGATAAAATTACTCTGTCATTGTGAGTTTCAAGACGTAATCGGAACCATGCGAACCCACTGCTACTTCGGCCATTCCGACAATGAGAGTAAAATAAGACACTAGATGCGAGGACAAGTCGCTAATTCTTTTCTCAAATGACACGCGACAACAATAAGCTAAAGAAGTAAATTGAACGCTTGGTGTTAACACCCCCTGCCACACGCCTAAAGGCGGCTTGCAGGGTACTTATGTATGTGTAGATGTAATTGTGGGGCATAAACTCTCTATATTCTTAATAAAACATACATAAATGTACATCGTACAAAATTCAGTCGCCTCACAGCGCCAAGAATGAGTAAAATATTAAATTACATACGGAATATCTAATAATTCCAATGAGTGATGTAGAATTTTATGTAGAAATATAAATACTGAAGTATACCATGCATAGTAATTGTAAGTAAATACTAAAGTATACTACTTATAGTAATGCTAAAGTAATATATACTAAAGTATACTATGTAGAATTTCCCAAGATATAAGAAGTTCTTACTTGAATTGAAAAACGACAACCTGTGAACATACTGTGCTCCTATAAAAATCTAAGAAAGTATATTACTATAAGTTCCAGTGTCGTAGGGACCCCCATACGGGAGGCCTTCAGCTACGCCTAATTACAAATCCGCCTCTACTCCTCGCTTGTCCGGAAACTCATCCCATCCTTATTTAAAATGTGCATTTCACCGAGTTTTCATGCGGTGACCCATTTGGATGATACTGCATACCGTTGGAGTTAGGTGAAGGTTTTTGTTTCTGGGTTGCGTCCTGCGAAGACGTCCGTTTTAACGTTTACCGATCCGTTGCAAAGTATGCATGCCTACAAGCCTGCTTCTTCCGATTCTTCGGAGTACTAGACGCTCACGGATCGGTATTTTCGTGGCCGGACAACTGAGCGCGCGACAACTGAGCGCGTGACAACTGAGCGCGTGACAACTGAGCGCCTGCGACAACTGAGCGCGTGACAACTGAGCGCCTGCGACAACTGAGCGCGTCTCACAACTAAACTTAACCTAAAAACTATGTTATATTAATTTTGACAATCTGACAGATAGCATAATATGTGGAATACTGTTATAGTGAGTTATCTCTTTGTTTAACCACGGATGACGGCAGTATTTCGTTTAAATGTCGTCGGCAGTATTTATGTCAACTCTTCGATGTATGTGATATAAATTCTTTTTACATCAACTTAAAGACCTTTAAATCACACCTTATACAATTTTAACATTCTACATTGTATATTAACGTTATTTATGTTAAACAACATGTGTATTAATAAAGATCTAGACCAATACAGCAATGCGACAACTGAGCGCGTCACACTACTTCACTTGATGTAAAACTATATTATATTAATTTCTGACAATCTTATTGTTAAATATTGTTATAGTTATACGCTTCCTTGATTAAGAGATGTAACCATAATATTATTTTTTAATAATCTGTTAAATTTCGTCAGCAGCAATTCCTTTAATTTTTGTGTAAAAGCAGTAGCAGTCAGCAGTATTTCCTTTTACCCTCGAATATATGTTGCATATTTTCTATTTTTCTTGTATTTAAAGACCTTTAATCACTTATTTCAAGACTCTAGTTTTATATAAACGCTATATAATGTATTAATTTACATTAACACTATGTAATTAATTTATCACTTAAGTTCATTATTTTCAGCAATGTTTGAATCGGGAAAAATAATTAATGAATGAATAATATTGAAGTACAAACATTCAGCCTAGAAAAGAAGTACCAAGTAGCTTCAGGCAACAATTAGTATTCAATTGCTATTGCAGAATTTTGCTTCGATTACAGAAACTTTCTCTGAGATATATAAAATTTGATATTAAGCACCCTATTTATAAGCGCGGATTATCGGGTACTTTCTTCGTTCTACCTGTGACTAAGGACGAAAGTTTTGGATCGGAGGACGAAATTACATGCTTGGAAGCTAGATGAATGGTGCTAAAAGTGATGCAACTTCTTCGTCGGCAGTAAACTGAAGTATTCATAATGAAAATGTCTGACAGTAGGTCCTCAAACTCAGGTGAACGATTTTATTTCATTTCATTCTTATATAACATTTTTTATTGCAATGATTTATTTCTATAAGAGGGAAAATTATTAACATTTTAAAACAGATTTAAAGTAAAAACTTTATTTGGAAATCCAACAGAACATAGCGAACGGTTGGTTCGAGCATTGGGCACGAAGACACGAAGATTTAATTTTTCTCACTCAGGAATTAGTTGCATATATTCATATTACGTTTGAAACTAAAGGCTAATTAAGAGCAATCGGTATAAGCTTCACGGAAATTTCAATTATGAAGTACTTATCTGTTAATCATTAGTACCAGAAAGTGATGATGCAAGCAAGAAATTCCAACACTAAATAAATTGAGAGTATTGTGAAGTATGTATTGAGTATTATAAATTGGGAAAATTCTTAATTACGTTCAGAAAACTATGAGTATAATGATTTACCGTTTGCTTTAAGTAACAGTAACACAATATTATGGCAATATTCGTCTTCCCTTAACTATAAAAAGTATCATACCCTGAAAATATAAAGTTATGAGAAATACTTTGATTAACGTTAACGAATATAGGAAGAGTCAGCAGTCCGGGTCAAGATCCAAAATCGTAATTCAAGTAATTTGAATTCACGAAATAGAGGTAAGGAGCCAACTGAACGATACGCACACGATGAATACCGTAATGAACGGATTTCGTTTACCATCATCATCTTGGTCTTCCAACGCTTCTTTTACCTAATAGCTTCTATTCCATACTTCTCTTTGGAAATCTTTGTCTAGCATTCGTTATCCATGTTTTTCCCTTAAAGCTTCGTACTCTCAGTACTAGAATAGGATAGAATAGTTTATTGATACATAACATTTGCAACATTAACAGTACAAAGGAAGGAACCGCTTGCAGGTTGGTATCTCGTCTGTTATGCGCTAAACATTTTTACATTTTTTTTAATTTACAAAACATTTTCTAAAAAATACTTCACATTAATAAAACATTTTTTTACAAAAAAATCACATTTACCAAACTTTTTTTTTCCTTTTTAGAAAATTTATCATATTACATATTTACATTAGGATCTTCAAAAAATTCTCTTACAGAATAGTAACATTTTTTGTCAAAAACCTTTTAATTTTTTTAAGAATTATTGTCTACATTATCTGTAGACAGATTTTGTCTCATAACATTACTTAGTTTGTTGAATATCCTTCTACCAATCTACTGAGGGCTATTTTCAAATAATTTTAATTTGTGTATGGGATATTGCAGCATATTTCTTCCCCTTGTCTCATACGTGTGGTGTGATTGAGCGGTTTTCAGCTTATCAAGATTAGCATTGACATAGCACAGGAGTTTATACAAGAATGTGCATGGATACTTTAGTATGGCGTTGCTTTTGAAGGCTTGCTTGCAAGACTCTCTATACCCCAAATTTTACACAATGCGTATTACTTTCTTTTATTTTTTAAATATTGCCTCCCAACCTCGGGAATTTACCAAGAGAATTATGCCATACTTCGAAACAGAGTGGAAATAGGCATGATACACCGTTAACTTTTTTGACAGACTGGTAACTGCAGAGATAA
Organism: Ladona fulva; assembly: GCA_000376725.2. Taxonomy (NCBI): domain Eukaryota; kingdom Metazoa; phylum Arthropoda; class Insecta; order Odonata; family Libellulidae; genus Ladona; species Ladona fulva. The sequence continues at coordinate 95,724 of KZ308541.1, forward strand.
CTATCTATCTGCCGAGTCTAAACCTGATTATAGTTTTTTTTAATGTAGGCGCCCGGCAATCAATGCAATACTGGTTATGACGTAATAGGAAAAACTATCGCGGAAAATATATCACATATAATAATAACTATGTGTTTGTTGTAAGATGTCCGTAAATTAAATCAAATAATATTTGTTAGACATTATGTATCGCTGTGTATATAATCTAAGTAAATATTTAGTATGTATTATATGGAAAACATTATATTAATTCCAGCAAATTTTTCCGTGCTTCGTCCTTAAAAGTCTATTGTTCCTTTTGTCCATTATTTGTTTATATTTAGTGAATTGAAGGTAAATGGGCAAGTCTGTGCTAAAAAGCTGTGATTAGAGCCTAATAAAAGAATTCGCAGAAGAAAACAGATAATGTTCTAGATGGAATACCAGCATTTCCGAAGGAAAAGTGCATCCTAGAATTCCTTCGAACAATTGGAAGTATTACAATCTCTTTCATCCTTTAGTACCCTCACCATCAATGACCATCTCTTCATCTCCGCTTTCCTGATCCTCTCCGCGACGGTCCAAGTCCTGTCACCTCTTCCCACACCCTACCCCACTACTAGAACTCACCTACTAACACTTTCCTTTCTCCCGTGTTTTCTTGTATACATATACTCTGTTACGAAATTGTATTTTCACTCTTAAAATGCACATATTAGGTAAAGGTAACAACAACAGGAGAAAAATATGAATTCACGAATAAATATTTAATAGTAAACAGAAATACTGCCAATGAAGTTTAATGTTGTAAATTTTAATCAGTAGTTAAAGAAATATGTATATAAAATAACAGTATATAAAAAACTGTAATAGTGATAAGGAAAAACTGCCGTGCAGTAGCTTTGTTGCTGATACGGTTGTCAGGAATAGGTTTCGCATAATGGAGTTATGAAAGAGGTATAATAAAAGGGTTTTAAATTTTATTTTAAGGTCTTACAATTCAAAAAAGAAAAAACTCATGTAATACTTATTTAAACAGTGTTATAAATTAGAAAAAAGGATTGCGACATTTTTCAATACTCGTTCGCAAACCCATCATTGGCAAATAAAGGACTAGGTAGGCAAAAGGAGACCAATACTAATTTTTTCAGACTTCTAAATAGCGTTACAATTAACTTAAAATCATAGCATTTCTATGTTATTATATATAATTAGAGTTTCTTAATCAGTGCTCGCTAAAAACGAGACGCACTCAATGTTTCGAATGAAAAGCTTAAAATATAAGTCGAAAATCAATTACATAGTGTTGATGTAACATAATAGATTATTTAGCGTTTATATAAAACTAAAAAGTTGAAATTTTGGGTTAAAGGTCTTTAAATTCAAGAAAATAGATATTATTATATAAATAGAAATTAATTAACATATATATTTGAGGGTCAAAGGAAATGCTGCTGACGAAATTTAACAGATTATTAAAAAATAATATTATGGTTACATCTCTTAATCAAGGAAGCGTATAACTATAACAATATTTAACAATAAGATTGTCAGAAATTAATATAATATAGTTTTACATCAAGTGAAGTAGTGTGACGCGCTCAGTTGTCGCATTGCTGTATTGGTCTAGATCTTTATTAATACACATGTTGTTTAACATAAATAACGTTAATATACAATGTAGAATGTTAAAATTGTATAAGGTGTGATTTAAAGGTCTTTAAGTTGATGTAAAAAGAATTTATATCACATACATCGAAGAGTTGACATAAATACTGCCGACGACATTTAAACGAAATACTGCCGTCATCCGTGGTTAAACAAAGAGATAACTCACTATAACAGTATTCCACATATTATGCTATCTGTCAGATTGTCAAAATTAATATAACATAGATTTTAGGTTAAGTTTAGTTGTGAGACGCGCTCAGTTGTCGCAGGCGCTCAGTTGTCACGCGCTCAGTTGTCGCAGGCGCTCAGTTGTCACGCGCTCAGTTGTCGCAGGCGCTCAGTTGTCACGCGCTCAGTTGTCGCGGAACCCGGTATTTTATGTCTTCATGTATCCTTGTCTCTGTTACTCTTTGACGTACACACGATCGTTGGGATCGACTCACTGCATCAGAAAGTTTGGGCGTAATACTTATACGAAGAAATAGTTCTATAATTGAGAGGGTCATTGCTGGCTCGCGCTCATAATAAACATACAATTTAGTGTTCACCCAAAAAGATAACGGGGATAAGGTAATATCTTGGGATTACACGGCTTTACATGTACACAATCTCCCTGCTTACCGGCAGTGGCATATGGTAGGGGGTGTACTAGCACCACTTGTCTAGCCTCTTGGCTTCTCTAATGACTAGCGGAAAAAAGAAACAGAATATTTAGTGATCATAACCTTGTAACGCTTCACCGATTTCTCTTGGATTTATTCTTCGTTTTTAACTTGAGTCACAACACCATACACTGGAAGGTCTGTACCGGTGGCCGAAATCTTCCGTTGGCGATCTGATTTCCTCTTCTGGAACGAATTCTAATCGAAGGAGCTTTATCATACCTGTAAAGTTACTGTTAAATTAATAGTTAATGTTTTAAAGTTAATAAATAAAAAAACTTAAAAAACCCGCTAAGGAAATGTTCTCTCAACAGGGAAAGAGAAATCGACACATAATATACTAATTGCGATATACAGGACTCTCAAGGAAACATTATATAATTAATGTAATCAATGGAACGGAAGAATACTGTATATTCAACGAAAGGTACATTTTGTCTCTTCATCATTTGTGAGATCAGTTTGTTGGATTAACGTTCACCTTTGAATGTGTATATAGCATCTACAATCGATGGATTTAAATAGAGAATAGGAATTGGATTACTTAATTCAGAAATTGACCAAATTATGTACTCAAAATGAATATCAATGTAACACTACTAATAGAGTTGAAAGATATGACGACATTTTCCTTATAATCTTATTTGTTGCTAAAAATATGCGTAAGTCCCCCAAAATATTTCCTGTTTCTGTCGCTGCACGGATAAATCTCTTATTTTTTCGCGTCTTTGATCGCGAAAAAGCAAAAGACTGTATCCATTGTAATATACCAAATTGAACTAATTAAAAACCGCTCTCGATTGATGATAAGTTTTCTCGGCGATTTGTCATCTTAAACGCAAAAAGCTAAAATCCCTCCTTCTAAATAGGTCTAACTTCCCATTGCATTCTTATGAGAAAATGCAAGACCTTGGAATCAGCAATTAGCTTTGTACTGGTTGGGTTGTTATAAAATTCAGTGTTTCACGCAAAGTTATATTGTATCAAAATTATTGCGATTTCGAATCGAAAGCAATATTCGACGACCAAATTAAGAATTTTGTTTCAATTTCCCTTAGGCTGTCGTCTCGATTCCGTGTGTCTGTTCTTTCAAATTTCATTTTGCAAAAGAAATAAATCATGCACATTCATTTCTTATTGAAGTGCTTATACTCGTCTGGAGTTGAACCGGGTGCTGTACCAGTAAATAAAAAGCTGTCTATAATATTCGCAGGGAAGATATCTATCAATTTTTAAAGCTTTAAAGTTGTGCAACTTCTAGTTTCCGAAATTTAGGCGAACATACACACACACATACTCACATATAAACTTTCTTCTCTATTTATCAGCATTGGGGAATAAGGATAGGTAAGAACTTAGTACGGACAGGCGTGCGTCTGAAAATCCAAGAAGAACAGAAGTGAACATTTTCGATATAAGTTGGACTTTAACCCAGGTCTCCCAGATTCCGTGAGTGTCCAGAATACCTACCTTTAAACTGAAAACTGGAACGGGGATCCTGCTTCAAACCCCAGTTGTATCGATCTGTTTCTCCATTAATTATTTATTAGACTTTCAAAGGGAATCCCCTCAGAGTTTTACAGCTTAATTTTCTGCTACTAGAATCCGATTAATCATCTTAAAATTCTTTGCATCTATCTTTGCACTCCATTTGCCTTTTCGCGTATCGAATAAGTTGTTAGAAAGATAAACTACTGCTAGGTATAACCTAGGTATTTTGAGTGACGCACGGTCTCTTAAGGCCGGTTCAGGGGCAGTTGGTCGAAGGACAACCGGTCGATGGGACAACCCGTCGCTAGACTTTTCGTCGCTGAGACATTTGGTCGAAAGACAATTCGTCGCTGAGACAATTCGCCGCGAGACTCCTCGTCTCGAGACTCCTCGTCGCGAGACTCCTCGTCGTTGAGATGAATCGTCGAAGGACTATTCGTCGCTGAGACGACTATCAAATATAATTTATTATATCATTATAATTAATAACTAATCGATATCCGTAAAATCTACTGGTAATGCGACACTAATTACGATACAATAATATACAATAATAATTACTATAATCGCAAAAACTGCACGTACCAATACTCCGAGTTATTACAATGAATATTTCACCATAACGATACTAACGAACCGATAACTTTATCATAAATTACAACATTCCCTTCCGTCGACGAGTTGACTCGGCAACGAATTGTCTTTCGACAAGTAGTCTCTTCGACCAGCTGTCTTTCGACTAGTCGTCTCAGCGACGAATAGTCCTTCGACGATTCGTCTCAACGACGAGGAGTCTCGCGACGAATTGTCTCAGCGACGAATTGTCTTTCGACCAAATGTCTCAGCGACGAAAAGTCTAGCGACGGGTTGTCCCATCGACCGGTTGTCCTTCGACCAACTGTCACCGAACCCTTAAGGCCATTCTGCACAAGATATAGCCTCACATTCGTACATTAAATTTAGCCTGTAATTATTGCAGCAAATATGATAAAAATCTCAGATTGCTCAGTGGGATCGTTGCGACGATTTTCACAATAGTATACGTATTTATACACAAAATATACGAATTACAAAAATATACTAAAGGAGAAATGAAGAAATCTTCACAATCGGTCCTCTCTGACTTCCTCCTCCTATTCTTGGAAAACTAGTTTATCATTCCACACTTGGTAGTGATTTACGTTTTCTGGCTTCTATTGATCCTCAATGAGAATATCCTAGTTTCAACCGCGTCAATAAGACGGAGTTACTCATTTAGAAGGACTCAATTGGCAATTAGTCAATTGGTCATTAGTTTTATTACTAACCCAAGCGTAGGGAATATTAAATCCACTCATCTTATGAGATTAAAATCAACTAACCTTTAGAAAGGTAAACATTATTGCAGCAAAATAGTCGCTAGATGTGATGACGTCAGGCCGGTATTTGTGTAACCTTGCCTCCTCAATTTTGCTGGTTTGCTTCGTTAGAGAGTGAAATATTAGAAACGTTCTTACTACTTCATTAGCGAAGGCATTTTGAAGACCATATGGATATAAATTTTACGAACAATTCGAAACTCCTTCAGAATGTCACAATACACACATTTTGAGTTAAATATGAGCATGAGGAATAACAGATTTCAACTTGACTCCTTCAAAGGAAACAATTTGCCGTAATGGCTTCTGGTTAAAGACTTCAACCTTTCACGAATCCACCCATTTCGTTAAAAACCATAGCAAAACTTTCCCTATTCCCAAGTTGAAGCAGAACTTCTTATCGTCGGAGGGTTTGGTTAGGAAATGAACGCTAACCGTAATCGTGTGGAGGAGAAACCATGGAAAATCCAATTTTCGAGGCAAACCTAATGACGATTTTCATGGCAACTACCGCAAGAAATGAAGAGGCACAAAGCTTTTCCAATCATCTTTTAAAAACGTTCGAGCCTTTCCGTCGCTTTCTCGCGATGAGCTTCTTATTAGTCATACAAACAGGATTTTTAGCTGCGTAACAGCGGGACCTTCGGTGACTGCGTTAACCATGTCCTTCGCCGTTTTGTTGTAGTACGATCTGTTGAAAAACACTGACGCGTAGCGCTAAAAATAACGCAACATCCCCGGCACGAGCTATTGACACTGGAGCTTCAGGAATGATTCTCTTCTTATAATTGGAAAGGTTTCGTAGTGAAGATCTAGCCTCACTAATCTATCCCCCTTAATTTGCGAGTAGATGAGAGCTGACACACTGTGACACAAATATAATAATATCAACACAGTTAATTTCATGCTCGCGTTTACATGTTTATCAGACCTTGCGAGATTGGATTTCCCAGCACCGTGACTGCTAAATAATACGTCTCAATAATGCAATGATCACCTACCGTCCACTACTGGACGTTTTAAGTTTACAGGTGAGAGGTGAGTGATTCTTAGATGAGAAAATTTACAGTCGAGATCGGCAATAAGTGGAAATTTACAATTAAGGTAATTCAAATGCATTTCGAAAGGACAGCGACGAAATATGTTTCTCGTAGAGAAATTTAATAATGATAATGATGATTATAAATTAAGGGATAGTTACATTAATGCTCTACTCGAATGCGTTCTTATGTTACAGAAGTTCGTACGTTCGTAGCATAATTCTTCGGAAACGATATCTAAGAAAATTTACTTTCCCGGTCCCGGGTTCGAATCCCGGTTAGTCGGATTTTTCCTGTTAGGGAATGGTCATGTTGTGCGTCTTGTTATTGTTTGTAATATTTAATAAAATGGACGTAATTGAGATTAGCGTCCTGTATAAATTATTAATTTCATTATTATTATTATTTGAATTGCACTTGACGAAATAACCAATTTAAAAATCCAGGTTTGTTAGTATTATGTAAATATATTGGGTAAATAAATATTACTTTTCTTTTAGTCTTCTGTTGATTACCTCCATAAGGGTCAAATTAAGCAATTAGGACATCGGTGGGCGGTACGGAAATTACATTGTGAAAAGGTGGGTGGCAGGAATCGTACCAAAATGTTTGGCAACCACTGTACTAATCTATGGCAATAAGCGATACATTACGTCATAGCTAAGATAGTTTTCGATGTAACCGAATTTAAGGATAATATCGATGCACGTACTATTTATATTAATTTATTTTATAAGGTCGGATTTCATATGTTAGAAGCAAACGAATGACCTGTGTCCTTTATTTACAGCCACCGCGAATCGTTCGTGTAGACAATGAATTTTGAAGAAGATTTGTCTTCGAGCCTACCTCTTTTTTATTTCTCCCTCTTTCATATTGGTCAGATTTGAGAGAGTAATAATTAATATTTTATGTACAGTGAAAATAAATCATGTATAAAGTCATGGTCGTGTAATTTGTAAAATATTTGAACGTACTACACTTGAGCTCAGAGACAGAAAACGCTTCGAAAAGAATTCGCATCTTAAATATACTAAATCTTCTTCTACAATTAATTTTAAAATGAATTAAAATAGTTCTGTTTTATTACTCCAGATTCTCCAATTCAGGAAGAATCCACGACATTAAAGAAAATGGAAGTGGAAATTATATGATCCAAGTCGAACTTGGTGGCATGTAAAATTTTCGCCGCTAGGAATGCAGAAAATATCTTAAAGCATCAGTGTGTTTTGTTACTGATTAGAAATTATGAGAAAGTTAGTCTGTGTGTGTTAAATAATGAACATAATTAAAAGTTAAATTGAAGCGTACAGCCAAAACAGAGCTCTCTCTTCCGATGTATGGGGATAAGTGAGTTTATGAATTGGTAATTCATTACATATTCAAGCAATATTTAGGACTAGGGAGGATGGTTTTTCACTCTGAATATTAACGCTATTTAATAATTATCAGTATAATGTTTTGAACGGGCGCGTGGCAATTCCTCAGTGAATTCAGATTTGTTAGCCTCGAATCACTCAATTACGTCAATTGAATAGCAGCCAGGGAAAATTAAGAGGATGTTGAACCTTTGCTCTCACAGTTACTTTCGCAGTAATAACCCTCCATTTAATGGTGTATAGTATGAACACGTTATCCGAGAAGGTGATTGTCTTTTTTTAAATAAACCCGAATTTAAAATTCGAATTCTCAGCTTGCCTTAAGTAGCCATAGGGAAGGTACAAATATTTAATTTATTATTCCTATATTTTTATTTCTTTATTTTTTGTTACAAAAGAGAATTTGTGGGTTTTTAATGAATTAAATTAACGGTACGCATGACTGCTCCAGGTTATATATTGGATGAATGGGTTTCAATTTCAACGGGAATTAGCTATGTAATTCGCTGCAACTCTTTACCAGAAGGTTAAAATGTGTGCTTTGTGTTACATTATAAGAATAGGACGCATTTGCGACTTAAACAGTAAAATATGAGGTACTTAAATCCATATGCAGATATATTCCATTTTTGCGGTCACAATTATAAGTCTATTTTGGAAGGCCGTAACCAATATCTTTCTTTGATTCTTAGTTAATATCTTAGCTAATCTTAGCAATAGTGCAAAACTATCTCTTGAATGGAAGGATATTCTTATACTGTAACATGTCTAATCTCTGTGACTGTTAACTTTCTCTTACTTGATCTTAGACGGCTAACAAACTCCATGTCGATTCACGTTTAAGGTGACTTGAGTTGTTTTTAAGAATATGTAGAAAACTAAATTTTCAAATCAGCTCCTATTTTTAGTGCAAGGAAAATATAATTCTAAAGAGAATTATTAATTGAAGACATAATTAATTGGAAAGGCCGAAACAATGTGGTACCACAAGACGTGAAAACGAAGAAGCAAAATAAAATTACACAACAACATATACTGAAACACTAACCTATTGTAAAGCCTCCAGGCTAGTGTACCCTCCAGGTAAAGATCAACAATTGAGATACATTTTGTATATGTTTGATGATCCCGACATTCTTTAGTGGACTTAGATTTAGACTTCGAGCTCACAAACCGCCAAGGCCACAAGTCTCTGGATGTATTACCGCTAGCAACCTTTCTTAATCTACCCCATAATATTTTCTAACACTCTGCGAAAAGATAGACCAGAGGTAACTATTTATTTTAGCGATTAATTCCTTATTCTAGCGATCATCACTTCATCGATGCCTTTGTTGCAGATCGCGGTTCTATTTATCGATGGAATCAAGCAATTTTGTGAAATGACCTGACCATTCCCCGATCTCGTATTTCTTACAGAGTTTTTAACTATTTCTTTTGAGGAAATTGACTGGAATTTTACTTATCCCCCAACCAGTCACTGCTGTAATTAATTCCTTATCATACAGCGCTGGTTCTATTTCTAGATTTGTGTTCATCTTTCTCTCCAATCATTTTAAATGCAACAGTTAAGTAAATGAGGTGATTGGATCGCATGACACCACCGATCATCTAATTCGATCACTTGTCTAGCGTCCACCATCCGGAATCCATTCATTCTGAGCGTAGATGGGAAGAAATAGAATTTTTTTGGAGCTGAATGACTTGTCGGTGTTAATCGCTCATAATCCGGGGATGGTGGGTGACATCCCGTTAGGATAGACGCTTTGCGGCATCACGCTCCCCTCAAGATCATCGCCTTGGCGCGCGCCAAGTAATGCAGCTGGGATACATCGAGGATTTATAACCGCAGGTGGCTTCTGCGTTGCCGGAGGATGATCTTTACGTGGCGGCGTTGAGCGAGCGGCGCTCGGGGGTAAAAGGGTATCCGGGTCGGGTGTGCATCACGTCGTGACTGCCTCAGAGCGAACGTTGCGACATCACCCAGCAGCCCAGTTGCTCCTCAAAGGCCGCGCTGTAATGGAGGGGCAAGGAGAGAGTTTGAACATGGGCGGGCTATGTGGACCGTGTGTGTTTTTTTTCAATCATAGATTTTGGAATATAAGGAACATCTCCTGAGCAGATTTACAGAAATTATCCTCAAAATATGTGACATTTCGTCTTCCACAATCCCCACGCATCGATTCGAGGCCGTTCGCGAATTACGCCCCCTTTAACCTTGCTGAGGAACTTTCGGCCGTCGGAGGTACGCTTTGATGTCTTACTTAGTCGGCTTGCTAACGTTTTGGGGATGTTTGCGCATTACACATGCAAGAATAGAGCAAAAATGCGCAAAACAACGAATGCGCTCATTCAATTAGTATGTGTAAATGAGCGTGGTATTATGGCAATGTAACTCTACTGCAGATACAAGGAGATTGTTTCAAGGAACAAGCTCGTTAGCTGAAACCATCGTGATCTTATAGGAGTTTCCACATGTGCTTTGGAATCCCTATATGAAATTATCGAATCGTATCTTCGGGAGACATGAATTCCTTAGCAGAAAGAACAGATTTGTTTCATTCTAATAATGTTGAAACATATGCGTTTTAATTTATGTCTCTTCAATAATGTGAAACGTGTTCTTTTCATAATATTTCTCCTACATTAAGCCCACTCAGTCCACTCCTGCACAAATCCTGTTAAAACCACTAAATTAAGTCCTCGCCATTCAACGTATTCCTTAGCGGGGTCATTCGTTAGCTACTCGGAGTGAACGGTGACGTTTTTTTTCGATTTGATAAAAGTGGCAGTATTTTCATCCAACTGAATGAAGACGAATAGAATACTTTTCATTTGTCTTTTAGTACAGCAGAGCGGAAGCTGTACCATAAATTTACTTTCATCTCTCATGAGAAAATATGAGGGCTGTGATGAAATTGCAATAGATCGTTCAGCTTGAACCGATTATTTCAGCTCAGTATCTATTAGATAAAAGCAATCTAAAAATGTTTCATAAAAGAGAAAATCGTCAATAAAATGTTCTTCTTCCATGATAATTTATCTACAGAATCAAGATATTAATTAATATAAGCAGTTAAATATGTACTTGTTTATAACCCTCAGCAAAGCCAGGGGTTTATTTGAGAAGACTACATTAATCATGGAGGGAAGTTTTCCTTTCATCGTTCCTTACGGGAACGAGCGAGAAGTATATTGCAAGTCAATGTCTTTTAGTCATTTCCCTGTATATTGAATTCCCTTTCGAGGAATCTTTAAATAAGTGAGACACCTCCGCTAAATCAAATTCCGCTGAATTTATTTTCAAAGATAAATGAGCTCAAGCAATTTCGTGATGTTACGATGAATCCACATTTGCATTCCAAATTTTTCAATTTCCCAAACTTCGGAAGAGTGACAAGAAAGACCCGAGAGAATATTTTAAGGGCAATGACATTATCATAGTTACTCTCAATAAGGAAGTAATTTGCTTGGGTGATGTTTGCAGTTTTTAGAAGCCACATGGAGGAAGAGCTGCCGAAAAAGGAATTTGATAATAAAATTCGGTATTTCGCAACGTAACACTCGTAAAAGTATTTTCTTACGACGCCTCGCAAATCGTTTTGCAGCTTTTGCGTAAAAAGTATGTGAGTATAACTACAGTATATTGACATAACTCTAAAGTTTTTGATTATCTCTTCTTATCTATGTATGACTATACTTATATCTATATAAGCCTATAGACCTTTTAAGCGGAAATGCACTATTTTAAGGAAAAAAATCTGGAACGAATTGGTGTATTTCTCAGCTAGGTGACAGCTGTATTGTATTCTTGCATTGATATAGCAAGGACACATTTTTATAGTAATAATGCATTTTGTTACCAGAAAATGTACGCATTGTACTAGTGTACTGTGTAACTTGATTATAGAGGTCATGTAGTAGGGAAAATCTTTGTACTATTGAAATTAATGTTGTATATTCTCCTATAAATTGCGTATAAAAGTATTATAATAATTGTAAAATAATAATAAGTTACTACCGGACTATTAGTCCATCTGTAAAGTATATAATAATTATTAATCATAATGTTAACAATAATAATACATTTTTATAAAACTTACATTCAGATAGTTTTTCAGTGACTATATAATGGACTGTAGCAGCAACTGGGAAGAGAAAATTCCGATGATGTTATAGAAAAACAACGAAAATATTATGGGCAGACCGGGTAACTGTTAAATAAGTCCTTCGCAGACCTAATAAGGTAAGAAGTTTATAGAAAACTTCGATAAAAAGATGAGGAAACTTAATCGGGCACACACAAAGGCACTATAGCACTAGTCTGCTGAGGGCAGTATTGGAAAAATTAATGAACAAGAAAGGCATAGAGGAACTAATATACTACCTAGATAAAGTTGTAAGATACAGATATTGGTTAAAACGTCGTAGTTAGGAAATCTGAGAGAATGAAGCGATTATTAGGGAAGAGACTTTGGAGTGCTGCAGAAAAGTAGTCCTTGGACTGTTAAGCCAAGATGATGAAGATGCGAAAATAATCTAAAAATATTTATTTTCGGCAGACAAATTTAAAGCAGTCCTTAGCCATTGGTGCCGATTTGGTGGAATTAGGAATTATTAGAGAGTGATTTCGCAGCAGATTTAAGGGATGAGTACGGATAATGTCAAGGTTATTCAGAAGGATGGATGATCTCAACCCTCGCAGCTGAGTTTGTTCGAGAATCTACACTAAATCACCCAATTAAAGGCTCATTTAATATCGCTATAATAAACATATATTATCAAGACTTTGTTTAGTCGAACTTTTGTCTTACAAGATAATTCTTACAATGAAGCATTTTAATAACTCGAAACACAAATACCCTGACCAGGATCCGAACCCGGGACTTCGGTGTTGCTAGATCACGGGTTCGGATCATGCTAACCTCTAATTCACCGAGACCGGCCATAATGTGGCCGATAATTATAATTTTTTTCATACATTTTTCGTTTGTGGTGGAGTTTTTCATCTGTGGACAGAATATCAAAACTTGCCAACTCCATACACTTAGCCTTTTAAAGTTCTCTTACGATAACCATGTGAAATGTAAAATTAACTTCTTCAGCGGTTGTTTGGTGAAAATAGGTAAGCTCTATGCTTATTCAAAAGAATTAAGCAGAAATAAACCAATTACATTTTATGATAGATGCTAACCACCTATGTGGTTCCAACAGAGCTTCTGCCATCATCATGAGTGAAAATAAAAAGTAAACCTTGAGTACTTGACTCTTTTGTGAGTGTGGAAGAATGGATTACACGGATGACTGGAAGATGGGGAAAGCTAGATAGGAGCCTTTCATAACGAACAATTTGATTTTTATCTTTATTTCCATTTCCATACCTGATAATTGCATAATCTCTGTCAAAACAGAGTCCGCGAGTAGTATACTTGGTTTGCTTATCATCTCAATTTTATTCAAGTTTTGTAAATAAACATGGTGCAAATCAAATTTGCCTATACTTTCTTTCCTAAGTATTTTCGAGAAAACTTAATCGGAAATAGAAGAGACAAATTTTAATTAATAAAAATGCATTAATTTAAAAATAACCTAATTTCCAGATGATGGAATTGAACCCATATCCACGGAGGATTTCTTCCCTTTGTCCGTAGTTATAATTAAAAAACTGGCGAGGAAAAAAACGAACCTTTTCTCCGAAGAAAAATTGAGAATTATTTTTGCAAAATACAACAAAATCTATACAACACTTTCTGTCGTCTAACAATTAGTTGTCTCTACGAATGATACGCTATACTGTGATCATTCGCTTAACTCGGAGCTAAATGTCATTTAAGAAGCCAGGAGTATAATCACGCTCCTTTGAATACTGAACAATTGTCTGATTCACTCACTTCTTGACTTGCCAGTCACTTTCCTTTTGTCATTATCTATGTTGCTAACTATTCTGAATGCTTAAGAATGGAACGCTGAATGTAACCTAACTATATTGCAGTAGAGGTGCAGCTGGTAATTTTTCCGTTGCATTGCAATGTATAGTCAGAGAAGAGTGGGCAAATTGTTTGCCGGTATAAAGCCAAGAAAAATCCCAGGAGATGCTTAGGAACGTCAAGGAATATAAACAAGAGCTTTACTGCTTGAAAAGCCATTGGCTGGTAAAAGATTTTGAATGAAAATAACAGCCTATTTGATACTCGTTCTGGGTACTAGAACAGCGATAGGTATTACTAAAGGTTTTTCCAGTACAGTGAATTGCCTATCCCACATGTTCTTTAATAGCCAAACAGCTACACTGCGAACACTCCCTAATACTGCGTTATGAGCGTATTTTCCATGTTGTCAACCACTGGAAGCGTGGTCTCCATAAAATCTAAAAATATACTGGTTACTGCAGTCTTTTTCAAAGTCTTATTACATACGATGTGATCTCTGTTTTACATTGAATTCTCAGGTAATGTTTTATGCTCCCTTATCGTGCTTGAATTATGATGAAGTCCATCGGAGGGATCACAGGTTTCCTTTGAAACCTGTGATCCCTCCACAGCCTCCTCCACAGATTTTATTTAAAAAAATATTGGAAACAGAAAATGGGGAGGATCTATTTTCAAAGCTAACTTCATTCCTCCTTAGAGACTCCATAACATTTTAATATTCAGCGTCTTTATACCAAAATATTCCAATAGATTATTAATGAATGAACAAGAAGTGCCCGTTGAGCGATGAGGATGAACCCATTTGGATCACAGGACAAGGCTTCTGGAAAGTTAGTAAATTATTTCCTTTTTGTTTTACGTAGAACGATACGTTATGCTGATAAATGTAATTTATTATTTACTTAATTAATATATATACTTTAAAACAATTTTTCATTAGAATTATGATAAAATTTATATACTTATAACTTAAACCTCTTTCAGGCACCTATTTTCTTCGAATTGGAAATTGTGCGCAAACAGCTGAATATCACGAGCAAAATTTGGTTTCTTTTCTTGTTTATGTTTAATCTTGTCATCTACAAGTACAAATAATAGACTTTAAGTACAATTTTCATGACTTATCGGAATAGCTTTTCAGAAAATTCAAACGAGCATCAAATACACCTAAGCGCTAATTATTTAGTTTAAATTCAACGATCTTTTTTGTCAATGGAGTACAGCCACCTAAAGCGACAAAAATTCCATTTCCATTCACTTCAGCTTATAAAGAATATATCCAGTCGTATCGCGATTATCAAGCGCTTATTGCGAATCGCAAATGACGGAAGTTGTCATTTAAAATACAAGGAACATGTACCATAATTTTATTATGAGGAAATTCAATTTTCGATTTAAGATCAGTTCGTCTTAGTACCATTATTTGGAGCTTAATCTCATCGCAAACCGCTGTTGAATGTTTGAAACACGATATTCCGGCGTAGATTTGTTTTCATCCCCAAAAATTCGTTCTGAGGTTGAAAGGACCCCCAGATTATGCACTTTCGGAATTTTCTGAGTTACGCAATTTAACGAACCGTTAAAGCCGGTCACAGCCTCCTTGATCCACTCTTACGTAGCATTTTACAGTATCAGTCGGATCGAAAAAAGTATGACATTTCATACGGAGGATAAATAAGTCACCTCGTGAATAATCGATTCGATTTGAGCGTCTCCCTCTGCTCTCGACCTCGCTGAAAGAGAATGGAACGTGCTTTGAAACTCCATTCCGTCATAATTGACATTTGTTTTCCTAGAATCTTCCTTTATCCGTCCCAACGATTTCCTTGCAAATTCCAGAGCGCAGGAAAACGTTTGCTTATCTCCACCACATAGGACGAGGTATTTCACCGCTTCCGAGTTTAGACCAAATCGCATTATGTAGATGGTAAAGTAAGATAAGCATGATAACGTTTCAGGTTCAAATCCCATTATAACCAATAACAATGAGGAATCATCGATGTAAAGGAATTAGGGGGAGTGTAATGCAGACACTTCGAAATTGTATCAGTGAAGGAAAGTTGTACGCATTGCAGCTAGATTTAATAGGTTTGAGGAGGTTCAACCTTGGTGTGACTAATGTTCCGCATTGAATTTTCGTATCTACACATAATCACCACCCCTAAGAAATATCGCAGCGAATCACGATACTGTTGATGACTGACGAGAAGTAACTATAACTTTACATTTGAAGAACATTATGTTTAAACCTATTCTGTGACGGAGAATGATCTGTAAAATTTTGAAAACGGAGTAGGATGTAACCTCTTGATGTTTCACGTAAAAATTTGGGAGAGATGGATAGACGACGATGGATAGACCCTTTATTGGCGAGGTAAGGCTCTGTGAAACTTCGTATAATACTATAATATTTACAAAGAATAAAGAGAGAAATATAAAAATGAGAGAGAAAGATTACATTGTGGAATCTTTTTAAATCAAGGTTGACAGAGAAAAAAAAAACATGTTCTGGAAAGACAACCACAGAGAAGGGAGGCGAAAAAAAAACGCGAAAAAAAACAGCAAAAATACAGAGGAATTATGCAAGATAACGCAGTTACACAAAAGTACAGGTAAATAAAATAAATGAAGAAAAAAGCAAAATAAAAATACATAAAACAAAGCAGAATTTACCAGATGTTGAGTTTAAGAAATTCTGCTGAATATGATTCGAAATGCCTGATTGAAGTATTATTATTATTACAATATACCCGCTGCGGTTTGACTGTGCATCAGGTGGCAGCATCATACAAGACATCTATCTGTTAATGCATAATTATCATAGATACAGAATTACGTCTATATATAAAATTACAATAAATTACAATACAATAATGCATACAAAAATTACAATGCGATACCCTATACAATTAATTACATTACAATACATTAATATTATTAGATATCATCAGTCATGATCTAAGCAGTATACACTCGATAACGAATAAACTACATCTATATCTAATATGTGAAGATAAAAGGTATTGCTTTATTCAAGCAAGATTTTTTGGCGTTCCTGGTACTTCATTTTTGAATTGAAATTTTGAAAAATAAGGTAGTTCCACATACTTCATCTTTTCTTCGCTATTTCCTAGTGCCATGAATTGGTGTTTTATCTGTAACAACTAATGATAATTAATTACAGATTTTCCTTCGGAAAAATTACCCTTTAGATCGTGGATAAGAAAAATCGCAGTATTGCATTAGTAATTACTTTTAATGCGAAAGCTGTATTGTAAAATGAATCTATTTCAACATAGTTAAACTATTAGCATCTTTTAATTTTGACCGTTATTCTGAACGATTTGATAAAAGATGATATTCTTAATAAGGAGTAGGATAACTGAGCATAATTTGAACGCCTGAAAGCCATCTTCCTTCGTTTTCGGCGAAATTGGTTCGGTATAAATCTGTTGACGGCTGTCTTTTACGAATTGCCGTAAATGACACCTACAAAGTCCATGCAATTACAATTAAGAAAAGTAATTTACGATGCTTATCATAATAGTTTGCCCACAAATAGTAAAATACACTCAACAATAGCAGAGAACCATTAATTCTAACAAGGAAGGGCACTTAGTTATTTCTAAAACCTTCAAGCTCTTTAACCACAATGAAGAACACGTGCTTCCCCGTTAAGGACGGTAATTCCTCACATATGGGAAGATTGCTATGCAGAAACGCAGAGGCTAACAGTTTGAAACTGCTAAGAGTTAACTACTTTTACCTACATTTCCTTATATTTGGAGCTCAAGGTTTGGCTGCCAAAAATGAAGGCAGCAGTCTTCGCCGCTTAGGGAGTTTAAACGTAATTTCTTACCTTATAAACATGTATAGGAACTATCTCGCCTGGCTTATTTTTTGTCGCAAGCTTAAAGGGGAAGAGTAAAGGCCGCCGAGTCTTGTAGCCATAGAATACAGAATCAGCTACGAAGCCTAAGATGAATATCAATCAGCTAATGGAGAAAACGCCATCCTATCTCGTCAATGAGTACTTTCATATTTTCTTTTCTGAAAAACTGTAACTAATCCCCGGTTCTCGCGCAAATCCACCGATCTATGAATATGATTTTGGAATAATATATCGAAAAGATACCGAGAGCGTATGGCGAAGAATCCGTTACATAACGATGTGAATTATTTAGCAATTAGAGGCAATCCAGCCGACCTCCGCAAAGGAATGCAGATTAAGCAAATATTTCGATGGTTTTGTAGGTTTATGTGTATAAATATTTTTGCTGTTACAGATGTAGATTAAAAAATCACCGGAGAAAAATATTTTTAAAAAAATTACAACGAGTGTGAAAAATAGCGACACGACTGGGACTCGAACCCAGGTCTCCCACTTTCCGGGCAGGTATTCTAACCACTGAACTACCGTGCCGCGTCTCTCTCACACTGTTAAGGGAATGCTTTGTGAGCAAGACTGGCAGTCTCCACATAGTGGCACAACCTGCCGTCAGAGGTCCTCACCGAGGCAGCCGGCTCACAAAGCGGTGTTATGAGGTTATTTCCCCCCAGGAAATCACAAGGATAAAGGAAAGGAATTTCGTAGGTTTTATAACCTACTAAGTTACCTTCCTTTCCTTAATCCTTTTAAAAAAATTAATTCAAAACTGGACAAAATACCCAGTCACATACATGACTCCATTATGCATCGTGCAACTAAAATTACCAGATAAATCAGTGTTTCTGCAACTAAAAACTGAAGTTTGGAATTTGAAATCCAGCAAACCTTGGATAACACGATTCTATTGAGTCATTTCCTGTATCAAACGCGACAAAACGGTAAAATCTCATTTTTGAACGATGATTTTAAATCTTCAAAAGAAGTATAGCTAAGGAAAAATCCAGGTCAATCCGAAGGCAATAGTTTTATCTTAGCCTGCGAGAAGTTTGCAGCAAAATCGATGCCTCCGCATTGGTTTGTTCGAATCTTCTTCGAAAGATAAGACGAATTTGCTTAGAATGAAGTTGATATATTCAGCATAAACGACAAAATGCGTTTAAAAAATTTACGCTATTTGTACAGAAAAACCATCTCGCGGGCCAAGTACAACCATCGAATATTTTTATGCGACTTGCGAATATATTGTTGAAAAGTAATTCATAGGTGTTTATTTAACTGAATTAGTAATTCTATAAATTGTTCAGTTGTCAGTGATGACATGCAATTCTTCGCTCAATTTAATCTTAAGCGTAATTACATGTTGAGAAATTTGTGTCTGGAAGTGACGGAATTCGAGCGGTAGATTCTTACAAAATACTCTTTTCTAAAATTAAACACACATAACTGCGGCCCTTAGAACCCCAATTTATAAGCTTTCGGTCCCGTCAAATAAAAAGTATGGGCGCCACAGCTTTACATTATTAAATTGTAGAGTGCGTTTCATGATGATTTTTTATTGCTATATTCTCTTAATATCTTGTTTATCCATACAAAATACTTGGTGAGTTTTATGCATGACTTCCTAGGGCATTAGCAAATCACACAGATCTATTATAATGCTTAGCATTTTGGCGAAATTGGTGCACTAGAAAACTTTTTTTAGGAATTATAACTTTTTGGACTAATTGATATACAGCTATGTGTCTGCTACCTTATTCATTTAATCCATTATCCAAGTCCATTGCGCTGTTGAATATTCCAAACCTCTTATCAAAGTAGCAGATTTTAACAGAGGCAATAAACAATTTCCATGTAACAGCATTTTTGGAACAAAATGTGACGTTAGTCATTATATTGTATATTTTGCCTCCCATTAACTAATTAATGAAGAATCAAAATTTGCTTTGGGTTTTCACTTTACATCGAGTATCCCAAATTAAGTCTAGCAGCGTTCATTTTATTTTTGCCTTCGTTAGAGTTTTTCGCTATTTTTTAGCTGAGTTGCGGCGTTCGATGGCTTAAATTAATTAAAAAACCGAAAAATAGCTTCAACCTGGAATAAATTTGGATTTGAATCCCCTTCTTCTTTTGCTACATGGCAAAGTAAGATAAAAATCTTAATTGAAAATTTGACGATTTTTCACTCCACAGCATTACTTTTAGCTTAGCTGTACTTTATGTGAAATCCCTCCCTTATTTCTCAATAAGGGAGGGATTTCACCATAAAGTACAGCTTTGGCACTGCCATCAGACGATTTTGGGGATTCTTTTATGCCTCTGTTTCCTAAAAGGGGCGCTGTTTAAGTGAGAGAATGGCTAGAGACCGTGGGCGAAAGTGCATGTTATCTTGAAGCCATTCTCTTTTTCCTTCCAATATGCAACCGGGCTTGACACGGTATTATTCCTCAGCTAAATCTCTTTTGCTTAATAAAGAACTGTGTATATATTAGATCAGTATCCCACCTACTTCATGATGCACATACTTCTACCAATATCATTCAAGTAATACAAGAGATACAAACCCTTTATTCGTGATTGATGGTTTCAGAAAACGCGAATCTTAGCATCCATTATTCTTTCACGCAGTCTTTGAGTAAATATCGGTGTAATATGGACAGGGATGAAAAATGGTTGACAAAAGATGTAATGTTGGCTTGTGGTTACGAGGAGAATGATGCATAGGAAAAACGGCCAGCTCTGAAATGGATTTCTTATCTCTTGATTTTATCAGAATGCATTGTGTGTTCACAAAACGGTTTCATAAAATGAGTTTGCATATCGAGCTGGCAGAAAAAGAGGCATAAATATGTAACAAATTTAAATTTCGGAATAACCTTTCGAAACCACCCTCCGTAATTCAAAACTTCCTTTAGCTGTAAAAAGTGTCGTCAGGTTGCTTTGCCTGTCTCTTTTCTCCTTTGTCGTTTTCCATATCATAAGATATAAAATAATCCTTATTGAGCCTCAAAGACAAATTCTCTGTGAACTTCCTTATTCTCTGGCGGACTAATCAAGATTACAACCAGAGGAAAACTGGATTCGAAGAAGATGTTCCCCATTATTCCTAAAAACGTTACTTCTATTGCAACATAATGTTGCTGGATTCCCTAAGGGAAATTCTCAAGGTATGTTCATCTTGTTACACTACATTCACTTTGTTAGACACAAAGATATCATGAAACAGCTTCCAAAATTCTTGGAATACTCTCTAAAAGAGTACAGACTTTCCTTACCAAATTGGACTTTCTTTTCCCTCAAACACGAAGGATTCGATCACATTCTCTTTCTTAGGTTTGTAATTCTACAGAAAATGTAAGGGCGTGCCTTATAGAAAATTCTCTCTTCATTAGGAGTTTTTCAAACCAGAATTATAACTCCCTATAAGAAGGAATAATGGTATGATCGAGTTACTATTAGCAGTATTATCCTGACAATGTTTTTCGGCGACTAAGCGTTAAATAGCATATGTTGGGTGTAAAACTCAACTGGTGTTTTTGTTTTAGATGATACATATTTTTCATATATGCATTTATGAAGTTTTTATTTCTGGAAAGGTAAAGGAAGTTGAAAATTATGCGTTTATGCATAAATCTGGATAAGATTATGTAAAAGAAGTAGACACGACTGGGACTTGAACCAGGATCTCCTTTATTTTCGGGGCGGCGGCATTGAGCTGTCTCATGGAACAGTCTGCCTTGCCTGTAAAGTATCCCTTAAAGCAATGTAAAGATAGTCCCGCGAGGCAACTCAGTAGGTAGAGCAACCACCCGGAAAGTGGAAGATCCTAGTTCGAGTCCCGCTCCCATCGAATTTTTCACATTCGCTTATCTTTGGGTTTAATTGGGTTTCGGCAATGATAGAATCCCTCGGATCGAACTCGCTTAGTGATAGAAGACTTGAATATCGTAGGAAGCTTTTCGATAAGTTTGTCACTACGGATCTCGGGGAGGAGATAGTTGATTTTCTCATCCCAGCTAGTAACGCGCGTAATCTTCGAAAGAAAACGAAAAAGCGATACAAGGAAATAGTAGCCAGGACGGATAGATATTTTTGGTCATTTTTCCCGCGAAGTATCAGAGAAGCTAATAGCTATCCAGAGTAGTTAGGGATATAGGTGTTTTACAGCCCCTGCCAAGCGCCATTGGCGGTTTGCAGGGCTTAAATGTAAATGTAAATGTAAATTTCTGTTGCAATGAATTATTTAGTTAGCCTTTATCTAAATGTATAACGAAATTAGTCTCTCACAATTCAGGTGATTCATAAGTATTACACAATATTCAAGATATAAATATCGTGACAAGAATAAATGCAATGAAATAATGCTTAATTATTTTTGGGCAACACTTCCTTAAATTTCATTCACATGCAGGTCACTATCAGGAAATAATTTTTGAAATTTGAATTGTCGATAAGGTTTAAAACAAAATCTCGGCAGATCACCGTGTATTACCCCCTGATGATGCATTCTGATAAATAAAAATTCGGTTATCTAACGTCTATCATCATATCCACCTTTGGAAACTTCAAAAATGAATTAAATTATTCTTCTGGCAGCCTCTTTGAATAACGATAGGAAGGAACGCTTAGCCTTGACCTTCAACTTTCACTCGAGAATCTTGCATCTAGCTATCATTTTAGATTATCCCATCTGCATAATTATTCGTAGGATTTAATAGGGGTAATTTTCTCGATTTAGGCCAACGATGAGACCGTTGCCCTTTTTTGGAATATGGGGAAACTGTGTTTAATGCAAGTCGGACCAGTGCCCGTTTATATATTGCCTTTTTGTGTATGAACCCTCTTTGTTATCATTAATTTTATTTAAATTTTGATAGCGATCGAGTTTAGTTTAGCATTCACGTTAATCCTCAACTTAAATTACTTATTATAACTATAACTGATCTTGAAGGTAGATCACCATTCTGGCCCAAGGGGTTCCACACACATTCACCTTTAATTCAACTTTAAAATACATGTTTAGTCACAATAAAAATACTATGGAACACCCACCCCATCATCAAGTATGATGTAAATGAAGGCTTACAACGTTCACCACTACGCCCATCACAACGCTTAACAGCTCAGCAAAGCACAAGCAACTACTTCTCTCCATGTTCAAAAATCACATTTACTACGCCTCATCACAGTTAAATAA
The DNA here is from genome assembly GCA_000376725.2 of Ladona fulva. NCBI lineage: Eukaryota > Metazoa > Arthropoda > Insecta > Odonata > Libellulidae > Ladona > Ladona fulva. The sequence goes on from KZ308541.1 coordinate 118,317, forward strand.
TGTAAATGAATACAGAACGAACATCCTAGCGGGCACGGCAAAACAGTGTTTGCATGAAAAAGACGTGTGCAATAAAATTCAACTGGAAAAATTTGATGGAAAATTAAGATTGTAACCATTGCAATCATTTATTGTAATTTAAACAAGAGTTGGCTCTCTAATATTCGTCTCGCATCCATCCGTCCTCTTTACTAACCGGCTGAGTTGAAAAATAACTCTACGAAATAAAGGTAGGAATAATTTACTTAGGAGTTAAAAAGAATTCTTTCTCTTCATTCCCTGAAGATGGTAACTTATCTTTAATTACCGAAGTACGTATTGGGAACAACAACTTTGCAAAGCACAGCCACGTTGAAACCTAACTCACCAGGTAGGGATTTCCTAAGGATTGTTTTGCTTGCAAACTAAGGCTTTTTAGACATTTTTAATACTTTAATGCATCAAGCCGTTTCGTTTTTTCCTTTATGAATAATTTACTTTGCTAAGGCGTTCGCTGTAACTCTCCTACGTGCCTTAAGGATGACACAAGTTAAGAAAAGCACATGAGGGGTGTGAAAAGGAAAAAAAACTGTCAGTTTTGCCTCTTTCGTCCTAGGCCTACCTATTGCTATTTGCGTAATCCTTAACATTTTGAAGCTGGAGGTCGTATTCTTCAGAATATTTTTATTAAACGACCGGTTGTGGCCTTGCAGCCATCTATCGGACTTGAAAATAGCTAAAAGGCCGAAAACGGTCGTCTACGTATAAAATATTGTAGAAAATACGAAGTCCTGTTTTCATTTATGAAATGGCGTTCCACTAAGTAAGGTCAAATCATATTGATTAGAATTGTTATCCAGTATCAGTGAACAGTGAAATAAGCTTTCGTAATTTTTAGAAGAATTACTCCTATGTTTTCCGTTAATTTTTACTTATTTTTAAAGGCGATAGATTTCGTTAAAAATTGTTACGACATATCAGTGAGCGTTACTCAAGATTTAAACTAAGGATAAATCTACTAAATAAATTCAGAGAAGGTACTTTCATAGGAGATGTAGCCGATATTATGCGTCCTCTCTGTTACATGGGTCGTTCTGATTCTGAGAACAAAATCAGAGAGATTGTTGCTAGAAAGAATCGATTCAAAAATTCATTTTTCCGCAAACGATACGCGAAAGTAATCGGTTAGGAAAATAGAGTCATTTTGCGTGCACGCCGAAAGGCGGCTGGCAGGGTACATTTATAGATGTAGATGATTGAATACTTTTTTCTTCCTTGTGGAGATCTGAATATGCTTACATTTCATTATATCTAGCTCACACCATAGTCTTTTTTTACATCTTGCTGTGATAAGATTGTTTATCTCCCATCCTCGGACATATCGTTTGATTTTCAATAACGAATATGGTACTAGTACTTCAATAGTATGGTACTAGTGATTCAATTTTACTGGAAAAACAGGCGAGACTATGTCTATCAAGTGAATTTTTACTTATTTTGTATAATTTTACACCGATTGTGAGCATCATAACTTTCAGTCGATTCGTCTACCGAAGCATTTACTACCTAACGGCGTCTCTTTTACTCTTTGATAGCCAACAATCTTTTTATCGTCCGAAAACTTCATTGTTCGCGTTTCTGAGTGTTATTTCATAACAATCAATCAGGAACAAAAACAGCTTCAATCACTTTCCAATTCGATATCAGAACCATCTAGTTCTTCCTCATCTGTCTCATTTTACCAATCAATTCCCTTTTCCCCTCCACAATCTCCAATACTTCCCAATTTTTCCTATCAATCCAACCCACTTTCTACGGCACCCGTAAAACTCATATCTTGAAGATCTCCAATCTATTAATGTCCTCCTTTCTTATCAGACTCACTCAAGCTTAGTCTTGCACTGATATTTTCCAGATAGTTTTCTCATAGCCTCTATTCACCGATTACTATCTCTCCGCTTCTTCCTATATACCTGTGACTGCTATTATTCGTCTAGCCTCATTTGTATGCATCTCACATTCTCAAGGAATTGCTATCTCTAAGCATAGAAACTGGCCCACCTTTTTCGTGTACCTCTATCATTAGTTCCTCATCCAAGTGCTTACAAAATTCCGACTGAAACCCAGTAAAATTTTATAGCGCCTTAAAATCATGACTGGTTATCTGGGTTCAGTAGAAAGAACTAATATGTACCGTATATTCTGAAGTGAAAGCTAGTTTATAATAGTTTTCCGCGTTTGTCATTACATTCTGGACTCTCATTAAATATGGTAAAATCACCGAGTAGTACTTAATGGTTGTTTGGTCACGAAACGAATTCTACAACCTATATTATTAATAAGCTATAAAAATGTTGTCAAGCTTTTCCTCATCGATGGAGAGACAAGAGGATTAATGGTAATCTAAACTTTCTATTTGAAAGCGAATTTCCGTACTCAAGAGTAAATGAAATGCATACGATAGTGGTTTTCTTCTCGAAAGCTTTTCTTCATCATTCACTTAATCCTGCAGATTATAACTCACGAAATAACTCGAAGAATTTTTAAGGTAAATGTCTCATTGCCAACCTCAACTACTGTTCTTTTGGAAACCTTACATGCTTGTTTGCCTCGTAATTAGTTGGATTAAAAAGTTAATGAATGGGTAACATTATTCTAAAACCAAATTAATTTATTAATTATGTATGTTTTGATTCAATAATGAAATAATAACATCTATTGTAATAAAATGATTTTATTTCATGGCTTAAGACTAGTTATTCTCTTCTTCCAAACTAATGTCATAGATTAATAAAATTGATTGTGGCAGGCTTTACATTGTGGAAATCCATATGAAAAGGATGGTATGAATAAAATTACAAATACTCTTTTCCACAGATACATTTAAAAAAACACTACTGTTTTCACTTGTTTTTTTTACTATACTTGTGTTACACTATACTTGCGTCTTTTAAAATAAATATGCGGTAAAGAAAATTTGTAATTTTATTCATACCATCCTTTTCATAGATTGATTTAAAGAAACGGCTTTGGGAGTAAAACAAAGAAAAGCGATACAAATAAGGAAATGTTACACGGGTTCAAGAAACCTAAGTATGCACTTAGAAAGAAAATAACCTCCTGCAGGAAAACGCCCACCAGAAGGCGTACGAGAAAAGTCTGCGAGAAATACTGTCAGTAGCGACTAAAATTTGAAAAGAAGAGGGGAAAGGTGAAAATAAGAAAAAGGTATCAGTAGCACTATAGGTAGGGAAATTGACGATATATATGCAAACTTATACCAAACATGCAGATAACGACCGAAGATGAATTACAAATACAATAAATTAACAGAATATTATGATAAAATATTTCACTTCAGTCAAATATAATCATTTATGGTCAAAATTTTCATTTGATCCTTTCTCACGTGACTTATGTTCTATCGATCAAACTTTGCAAGGACAGCAACACTAAATGAAAGGATAAATATTTACAAGTAAACGATGATCGTATTATTTTGGCAAATGCAGCCTGAAATTCGTTCCGTCGATTTAAAGACACGTTTAAATAAATAAGTCGAACCAGACACTCGGAATTTGACATAATCTGAATAATGACTTTGACTAGTGTGCATTATGTAGAGAAAGAACGAATGTTCCTTTATGATGGATGCCTAACGAATATTTTATATCATCTCCACCAAATCCTATTATTATATTATTATTATTATTATTATACAATAAAAAAGATACAAGTGGGCGGAAGTCCGGTGGCAACTTATATACAAAATATACAATTTTAAAAACGAGCTTACACCTAAATTAAGACAATCAACAAAATTAATATAAATTTTCTACACTTCTTACAAAATACATCTACATCTTCCATAATGCATACAAGAACACAATACAATCAAATATCAAAATAGTCTTGAAGGCTCCAACACTAAGCATAAATGTCTATATTTTAACAATAAAACTAAGTATATTTAGCAATATATGCACTCCGAAAATTTTATTCCCCACCCTCCATGAAGTATGAGTTGAAAAAATTATATGTTTACATTTGTTTGCATTTATGCTCATTCTATTTTCGTTTACCCAAGATAATAGCGTATCAATGTCCGTTTGCATTTTTTCCCTGTCATTTTCGCTCTCCAAGATTCTATACACAAAGCAGTCGTCAGCAAATAGCCGAACCTTAGAAGAGATATTTTTAGGCAGATCATTTATGTAGATAAGGAATAGGAGTGGTCCTAAAACACTCCCCTGTGGTATCCCCGAGGTGATATTAATTTCGCTGGACAAACTATCTCCGATTTTTACTTTTTGTACTTTCGACTGCTCGACTTTTAATAGCTTGTGATACATATCTCTCATCGTCTCCGGTAACGAGATAAATTTAATCAAACGTACAGTTGCAGAGAAGTTCCCAGAGGCTCATCCGAGAAAATAGCAAAATAATATTACAGAAAGCTTCGTGGATTTAAAATAGAATAGAATTCTATAGATAGATGTTATAAGGAAAGCTGAAGGCTTAAGCGAAACGCGCAATTAGTGGAAAGAACTTTAACGTTTTTTTTTTTCGCCGGGAAAAAGAGCATTTAGAGATTATTTTTCCCCTTTCACTTTAATCTTGTTTGAGAGTGCTAACTTTCATTCCACGCTCATCCCCAATCTTTTGTGATCATGTTTTGACACTCAGAATGAAAGCGAGCTAGCTGTTTAATTTTTGGGGAAATTCTTCTCCGTTAATGCAAGACTTACAACGGATGTTTTCATTCGTCATTCATTGGCACTAAAACTGGATTCCGTTGGACTGCAAATTGGCGCCATTGATATTTCTGAAATCGGTATTTTTTCGCTTGCAAAGTCCATTCACGTTTGCCGTGCGCGAATTTTGGCCTTTTATTTTGAATGATGTTTGGCAAAGGAGTGCTGGCTCAAAAGTTCGTTGACTTGAATGACTTTTCATGGGGCTATTAACACCTACGCTCACGAAGTCATTAAGTTTGGAGAATCGTCGAAGCAATGCGTAATTGGCTAGGACAACAATCAAATCGTGCGCGTGTACACGCTAAGCAAATTATTTTCTCTAATAGAGTTAGAACATTCCTTGAAACGTTTTTTGACCCTCTGATGGAGTGTTTGTTTAGAAAGTTAATATCTTCTGCAAATGTTTTCAAATGCTACCTGAATTACGTCGACAGGTCATCAAGAGATAATAAAAGAGTTCTATTTAACTAAGCTTTAATTAGCAAGATGATTGTTTTTCTATTACCAGTTCGCATCTAGAAAAGTCTCTGTGGGATTGGTTGAAACATTAAAATACTAGAATAGAATATATAATAGATTCCAAGATTCCATTCTAGTTTAGTACTTTAAAGCTGTATGAATATATCTGGTACAATAAGTGTCCCTTAGAACCTCAGCATCATCATGGATATTTTTTACAATCTGTGCGTATGACTTCATCACCCTTTACCTCTGAATGGCAGAAGAAATGTTAAATGAAGTTAAAATATTAGAATATTCCGCACAGATGAAAACTGACAGATTTAAATACACGCGATTGAAAGCGAATTCCCGTTAGCATCAGCTATCCTTGAATATACAGCAGGCTTTCCAACAGAAGATAGGGACATTTTTTCCTATGCCTAAAAGCTTACTTTTGCGATCCAAATAAGACGTCCTAGACCGAACGCGTAGACATGGAACAAAGGTAAATTTTCAGGGGTTAAGGCGATGCAAATTGGAAGTTTAGACCGAATATCCGCGCAGCTTTCACTTTGAGCAAGATATTACGCATTATTAACAAGGCATACGGGACAATGAAACTCTCGAGGAAGGAAATTGCCTCTCCTCGAAGAAAGGGAAATTCTAAGATTCCGTAGGGATAAAAAACGAGGAGCACTCGAAATTACGTATCACGACTCCCTGGTAATGGGATTTAATTACTTCATCGGGGAGACGCCATATTTCTACGGAAAAGAAAGGAGTACCGTCTCTGTGGAGAGAGACGATCCCATTTCTCCATCTAGATCTTACGCTGGTGAAAAAATACATCGCCAGAGTAATAAGGAAAGACCTCTCCGTCTTTAGCGATGATCGATATTCACTTTTGCCTCCCCTCGTGACTAGGGCCAACGCCGGTGTTCGGGTGAAAGCTCGTGGAAAAGCGAGGGGCGAGTATTTGGAAAGAACGCGTACGGATATCGAATCGTAGAGAAAGTGGGATACCCCTGTGTTCTGCGTGTAGACTCGACAAAGACTTCGTGAATGGTTGACTATCTCCCCTCCCACCCGTGCCCTTGCTCCGTGATCTATTCAATATACGACCCTCATCTCCCTGATAACGACTCGGGATCCTTCTTTTACGACCGTTCTCGATTTTGCCAGCGTCCCGCTATAGGCATCGTCCCGTATTTATGTATCTTTTGAACGTAGAAACAACTTTGACGAAGTACAATTTCTGCGAAATGCAGGTCACCGTTGCCTGGTAAGTCATATCTTGATTGCTGAGGTCATGCTTGATTGGATGATGAACACTGTATTTTTAAAACTCATTCGCTGCAGCATTTATTTCTTGATTTGTAAACACGTTGCGATTTGGCCCTCTGCCAGAAAGCAACGCTGGAGTAGAGTATAGCATAAAAATTAATTTTAATAATAATAATTGCCTCGTATTTGCCCAAATGACAGCTAAGAACATCAAGATGGAGTTAAGAAAAAGATTTGCAAAGTGCTTTATATGGAGCATTGTATTATATGGATCTGAAACATGGACGTTGAGAAAAAAGGAAGAGAAATACTTAGAGAGTTTTGAGATGTGGATATGGCGAAAGATGGAGAAGATAAGATGGACAGACAAGATTGGAAATGAAGAGGGTTGGAGAAGAACGAGACATCATGAAAAGTATAAGGAAAAGGAAAGCAAGCTGGACAGGCCACATATTAAGAGCAGACTGCCTACAGAAGAAAATATTTGAAGGAAAGATAAATGGGAAAAGAGGAAAAGGAAGAAGGAGATATGGAATGCTAAGTGATTTGAAAAAAGGAAGGAAATACCAAAATGTGAAACGGGATGCACAGGATAGTGATGCATGGAGACAGCAGTGACGTTGAGACCTGTCCTAGGACAGAATTACGATGATGATGATGATTTGCCCAAAGACCCCCTCCCGTAGGAAATACATTACATATAATTTTATGCACCAAAAAATTATATATTATTCATTTTTATCCATTAAAATAAGCTATTTACAGGTTAGTATGCTAAAGAAGAAGGAACGAACGTTATGGTCACATCAAGGTTAATAAGTACCTTGATGTAACAAGTATTACATTAATATTTACATATTAAAAATTAACGCAATAAAGGCTATGAATTAAAGATAAGATGGTATGACTGCTGTTATACAGACTTTAACTTAAATTTTAATTTTTTGCACCAAATATATTGTTGGATATCCATACCGTTACATGCATAATTATTTTATTTCATTAATAACTGAGAAATATAAAATGAAATATTTAAATACACTACAAGAGTTCCTAGGTTTACAGTAAAATAACTAAAAACTATGAAATGGTACAACATACATGTAGATTATCCATATAGTCACATACTTATATGTTTTACTGAGCGTCTAGCGGCAGAATTAAAAATTTCATTTTATACGCCGACAACAGTACTCTGCATTCCGTGTTAACACCATCTAAGACGATTGTTTTCCTCTTCCAGGCTTTCGAAGAAAAGGAGGATCGTCTTAAAGTCGTAAACAAAATCTTCGAATTTAAATGGCTTAAAAAATGCATGTAGGTAGGTACTTACGGTTATCAGCGGACGAAATTTATTTAATTAATTCACTGATTATTCAAATGAATTCATGTAAAGAAGCATTCTAACAAAATATTCCTAATTTAAGTTCTGCCTTGCTGATCTTTTTGCTATTTGCTAGCCTTGTAAGAAGTAGTAAATTCATATGTTTGCATTTCCTATTTTTACTATTTTTCTATTCACGTAAACAAAAATTTAATAAGAAACTGAATGCTTAGGCGTAACATTTTTCTATTGCAATCATTCAATTTTTTAGAAGTAGTTAATATCCTCTGTGGAGTTCCAGAGAAAGGGTACCGCTATACTGTAGGGATACAGAATATACAATATCAGACAATATTATACTACACTGCACACATACTACACCGTTTCTCAACCCACTTCCTCAGGCCGATGAAGACGCTGTAACATCGAAAAGAGTTGCTCCTTTTATTTATTTTGTGGTACTGTGCAAATCATCCATTCTTTGTTTTATTAAAGTTTAGAATGGATTACCGCAAGATGTCGTTTGAGAATATTAATTTTTTTCTTCGATAATTCCTTTAGATTTCTAAGGTAATCCGCTTTAATGTAAGATTGCGCATTCCTGACCACTCCGAATTTTCTCACTATTTCTTGCAACGATTTTTTATTGGCTCCTCATCAGATCACTTGTTAACCAATGAAAGTTATGAGGTAAGAAAATCTAAATTATCAAATAATTATTTTCAATGTTTAGTATACTCGCACTTTTTCCGACAATTCCTCGCAAAGAAAATTATTTTACTACACTTAATTGACATTTGCATCAATTTGAAATTGAAATTGCATGGATGATTGAACAATTGGGAGGGATCTGAAATTTTAATGATATTTTCAATCGTGAAATCCGAGATGATTGGTTATTCTGCAAGTGTTTTATGGTCACACCAAACGTTTCAATGCGTGAAATTATGCTGATGACGCCACTGTGTCGTGACTAAATCAAAGGTTACCGGAAGATTTCGCTTTATTACCCGTTCTCGTTAATATTTTAATTTTTATCAGGAGTTAGCAATTTATCCCAATGCTTGTTAGATGCACATAGCTTAACGGTAGCCTCAGAGTTCATAGCAGTCTGAAACCTATTACGAGAATCTGAATTCATGAAAAAATATATAGAACATACATTTAGACCTATTAGAGTATATATTTATGCTATTCTTATCTGTAGTCCCTATATTAGAGCATACATTTATACTATCCTTTATGTTGATTATGAGAAATAATAAACCAGCATTGCTGTAGGATACAAATACCTTAAGATATAAATTAAATCGTGGTAGCGTACAATTCGGAGGAAATTAATTATAGTAAACCAAAAAAATACGCACGAATTCACTGAATCTGTGCATTGAATCACTGCGTCACTACTGAATCAGTCATTGTGACTGGGAAAATTGTTTGCTGCAAAGTTTGGATCGGTAAACAGAAATATATGTGATCACTGTATGTCTACCGTATAAAATTAATAGCAAACACCCCATTTTCTTGTTTTACCGGAAATCCAAGTTGTAATTTCTCAGAAATCTCTTCCGTAATATCTCATCCCTCCCGGGTTATGATTCCGAAAAATTGTGACCGCCCTAGGTCAAAGCGTGTTTCGAATTGTGCGGGAGGAGGGTTATAAATCCAGAGGAAACATCCTTTCTTAGAGCAAGATTGCTTTCGACGTCCGTCTCGTCTTCGCCATGGTTTCTCTCTCGGAGAAAGGCAGAGGACTCTGAAAAAAATGCAGCTTGGAATAGGGTTTCTAGTTCCGTTTTTACCGGGAAAGAGGCCTACGAACCGACAGGGAACGTCGCGCACCAGATTTCTAGCATCTCCGAATACGCCCGCGCAGTCCGTCAATACGAGGGATTGATAGATAGCCATGCGTGGGTATTCTTCCGCTGTTTACCCTAGATTGATGGTACGGAAATACAGAAGCTTCCTACATGTAGTCCAATCTTCGCACATTTAATTGAGAACTATACGTCTAATATGTTCTGGATTTCTATCCCTTTGCGAGGGAAAGGAGCACGTACGGATACTTTCACGTATCAACAATTGATTCCAACATACTCAATCAGAAGTCAACGCAGCCAGATACAATGCATTCGGGGCGGCCGAGGAAAGGTAACGTAAATCCTGCTTTCTAACTAAACCGTTGCTGAGGATTTCAATCTTCGGAACATTACAACTCTCAGGCAGGACGCAGTTTGGGTAGAATGTAGCTACGGAAGTTTATGTCCGACAGTAGGTACTACTTTATTCCTTTATTTCAAACTAAATCTCTATGCAGCGCAAGATCTTTACGGAGGATTTATTCCCTTAAGGCAGGTAAATAAGTAGTTGGCACATCAAATAGCAAGGAATGGCTCATAAGAGCCTTGTCACGAACATCGTTCAAATTTTTAAGGAGATTTGTAAAGATATCAGAGTGGGATATAAGAAAGTATCAAGAAATTAAAAGTTGACAAAGAAAAACCCATAGTAGTAGGATAACACTCAACGGGAAGAGAAGCGAAAAAAATCGCAAACACAGTAAAAAAAAGTCTATACTATCCAATAATAGTAAAAAAATTTCAAAATTACAAAATAATCAATCTTAAAGAGCAATAATTTTCTACTTATTTCTAATTGTTTTGGGGATTATTCTGTTAGCATTGCACGATAATATTTTAAACACTGACACTTTCGGAAGACGTCTTTTACTATAGCTACATCGTGTGATTAAATAGTTTGAATGTATAAGTATTCCGATCAATTTAGCTCATACATTTTTGGTTCGATGTTAAATACTTGAATAACGTGTTATGAAGCCAATAATTTTGGTGTATGTCAAAATGATGGTAAAATTTTCATAAAAATCTGAAAGTTAAGTGATGGTGAAGGAAAGTTACAAAAACAAAAATGATTGGCTTCATAGCCCGTTATTCAAGTATTTAACGACGAAACAAAACAATCTTTAAAATTTTGAGCAAAATTGATCTGAATACCTATACATTCAAACTATTTATTGTATTTATTGCACACGTTTTTTGTTAGTTGTTTGTATTTAAGTGAAGTCATAGGTAAATTAGTAGCTATTTATTAGCTAAAACGGTATTGCCATTTACATATTTCAGCTTTTAGTAGCAATAACAATAAATTGAAATTGTCTTTCGGATACCAAATAATGATTTCATCATTTCAAATACAGGGCTATTTATTGCCTTATGTAGGGGGATAAGTTTCTTTTTAGTAGAAGTAAGAAGACATTTTTGAATGTCATTTTAAAATAAAACTCTAATCATATCCTTATGTAAAAAAATACATCGTAATTATAAAGAAATAGCAACCGAGTTAGCAACAAAATTTTGAAAATAAGTTTTATAACTTTTTGCGTCATTAAAAAAATTAGTAACCCGCAGAATGATCTCTCAGAGTTTAGAACATTCCTTCCAAACTCGTGACTTGGAGGTGAAGTTAAAAATCGATTAGATGAGAGAGCCAGATGGTAAAATTTTCATAAAACTCTGAATGTTAAATGACGGTGAAGGAAAGATACGCAATAAAACACGGAAATCGTGATTTCATATCCTAAAACTTGCTGTCTGATAACGTAAGCTCTCTAGCAAATAAATTAACCTTCTCAAAACCTTGAAAATCAATCATCTTCAGAAATTATGAATGAGCCTCTTTAACCTCTGAGGGTCATACATAAAAAGAGTCTACAAAACGGAATTGCAGCCAATTTTATTTAAGGTAAAACACGACTTCCTTTTTTATGATAGCGTTACGGTATTTTAATGTCTTAATCGTTTAGTAATTAATTTTTATGCACTTAAAGAGTTTCATTTTCAAGAACTGAATTTCTAGATTTATTTAATCCTCCGTTAAACTGTTGTGTTAAACTCTGTTGTGTTAGTGATGAACATAAAATATTCAATAGTATAGATATTAGATAATGTAAAAGATTACATTTTTTTTGTTCTTCTTTATGTTTAACATAGAAAGGTTCTGTCGATGCTACGTTAACTTCATATTTCTGGTAGAATATTTGTATAATTGTCTAGTAGTATCAATATCATCATTCTTACTTCATCTACCATCCTAATACTTCTATTGGAACATTTATTCTTGGAAGTTTTTTTTGCATAAAATGACTCCTCTTTGAATTTCGAAAAATGAAATCACCGTATATTTATCTTAGGCAAATAACTCCACTGGAAAGATTCGGAATGAAATTTGTCATAAGCTAATCTCCTTGAATATTCATGGGAGATCTTCCGCGGAAAAATTGGACGAGTGAGTTTTACAAGAAATCGGTACATCGGATATCGGATTCAGTTCAGTAATTCGAGGGCTCGCTTCATGGCGATATTCATAACGTTTTTTACGATTCACTGCTTTTTTACACTTGCTTTTAGCAATTACATACATACAAACGGCATTTGATCGGGCACACTTTTAGGTACGAAAGCCTGCTGAAAAAGTTCTGGAATGAATGGTGGAGGAAAGTTTCCACACAGAGAGAGAGAGTTGAGAATGCCTAGGTCGTAATAAGATAGCCAGGTGATGGTCAGTGTTATGAGATCTGGGAATTATGAGATCGGCTGAGGATAGGACAGCTTGGAGAGCTACGGCAAATCATTCCTCTGACCGGAATTGTCCGGAATATTACCGGAAGTTCCGGTTAACCCGTTTAATTATACGGTTATTATAAAAATAGACCCTGAATTTCATAGAAGACCATTTTTTTGAATTATATTAAATTGTAATGCGCTTTATTCTATCCCAGTCAAATTATCCAGTTGAGACGCTAAAATAGTTTCTCAAAATTCGCCTTTTCACAAATTCTCAATTTCCGCCGCTTCTCAACGCCGTTTCGTAAAAGTAGCTAAATGTTTAATATCTTTTGCATAGAATTTTTTGTTTTGAAATGAAGAGTAGGGCTCTCGGATAGCCAAGTGGGAAGTAGGTTCGACTTCAGTGACATCGGTTCCGAGTTCGATTCCCGGCGGAGGCCTACCCGCGAAATATATATATATTGAAATGACGAGTAACTGAATCGATTACACATTCACACCAAGTAGATTATCCTTTCGAATTCCCGTTAATAGTTAACCATGGATCCTTATTATTTTCCTAATGAAGTAGTGTACGATAAATGGTAGATGGTAAATTCAAGAAAATATGCTGTCAATCAAACATTCGCTTCGAGATATTTTATAAGAATCGCGTTAAATCTTTATATTTAACACTCAAAGTATTATGTTTCACTTTCGTGGAGGATTTAGCAATTAATTATTAGTTGCCAGATGAGGTATATATGAAGAAAAGCTGCAGAATTGTTTTCTTCGCCCAGTTTGAACTCTGAATGGATGAAATGTAAAATTTTAAACATATACCTTCTCAATTAGGTTTGTAGATGATTTAGATCCACCGAAATGTAGGGAAATATCAGGTTATCTCCACAGTCAAGAACCAGATTTCATAGGGTCAAAAATAGTTCCATTTTAATCTTAGTTAATTACCCATGTAAGGCTCTATTTAGTCCTTTAACAACTCAATCTTTATAAAGTAATCCTTCTCTTTTAAAAATTAAAGCGGTATTTGCTTCAAAATATTGTAGGCGAAATGGGAAATAATAAGCTGTGATTTCAACAATTGCTTTTTTATCTCTTCATTAATTAATGTCTGACGGAGATAACGTCTCGGACTTGAACTTGATGGATTAGATCGGGATTTTGAAGGAACTCTCATTTAGCTCGTGACGACATGTACCAATCCATTTCCTTATTAAGATTTGAAAACAGATTTCAGGGTAGAAAAGCACTCGTGGAATGAAGGACGAATACGCCACCAACTTCGCATCGCTTCCCCACCTTTGTTAGATTAGGGATGATGGTGTTATTTTTTCCGCCAGGAAAATACTTATCTTCATTCGGGATTCTTCCGGGAAAGCTTAATCTAAATTCTTGACTCTTAGAGATTCTCATAAGAAGAAGATTCAGAGCTGTCACTCAAACCGAGATAGATGGGGAAGAGGCAGTAAGCGAAGCTCCCGTAGAACGGGGGAAAATGGATTTGGGGAGTTGCTAGCAAAAGGAGTCGAAGCAGACGATAATATCAGTATCTAAATAAAAACTTCAAATGAATAAATGGATAGCATATGGAATGAATGGATTTCCATCGAAGGGAACGCGAGAAAGAAACGATTTTACGAAATGGATCAGTCCCTGCAGAATACAAGAAGGAAATTGTTGAAAATCGGAAACAACTTCCATTTTAATTTATATGAAATCCCTTCGAATGAATTCACTCCTTTTCTTGTCCGGTCTCACTTTTTTTATTCAAATACGAATGGAATCTGATGTATTATACGGAGTTAGTTTATTCTTTTCCTTATAGCTTTGATATTTATTCTAGTAATTTTTAAATTGACAAATTCTTTATCGCCCTATTCGCTGCATTACACCTTGGAATTCATTGAAAAGGTTTAGATGGAATTTCTCCCAGAATATGGAAATCAGGCTTGTGCATACAATTTCGTGCATCTCAATTCTAATTTCATATTTTGGCGAATCAGTTTCTGCCGCATGTCTGAGAAAAGTTTTTGCAACGCAACAACTGGAGGGAATCAGAGCTTTAAAAACAACCCTTAAGTATTTCAGCAGATGGATCTCGCGTTTGGAGACAAACGGGAAGTTTCGGATTACTTATCTCTATAAATTACACTCTTTGCATTTCAGGAGATGAAATATTTTCTCTTTGAAGGCTCCCTTGAAGAGGGAGACATTTTTCGGAGTTTCGGAAATTCGCATATGTATTTAAACCTCCGATTCATTTTTCAACAACCTTTTTCCAATTTTCTTTTTCTTTTTTTGGAGAGGAAACTGCTATGCTAAATCGAATTAATAATCAAATCAAGTAGAATTAGTGGACAATAATAAGTTAGAAAACAGTTTAATAAAATACTTCGAAATCGCTTTAGTTATATAAAGCGACGACTGTATATAAGTTTACCAGGAAAAGGAAACCATCCGTCTTTTCAGATATCAAGGATGCTTTAAATTGAAAGATACATTTTGTTAATAATTACGCTGATATTATCAATATCTCAGGCCTTACTTTATGGAATTTCTGTAATGCAATACAAATCTGTGGTAAATTCTATATTTACTGAGCAACTTTCGGTTGAGATTTGCCTAGGTTGCGTTTCAATTTAATGTGGAATGAAAAATAACTAGTTGATTTTGGAATTTACCACATAATTATATTTCATTATACAATTAATATCTTTTTGCTGTAAGATGTGCCGCTCAAAAAACACATTCGGGTCTAAATGGTTTAGTGCGAACCTATTACTAGTACCTAATCCCAGAATGTCAGATGTACCTAAAAAAGCAATTTCAGCTGGTTTCTAAAATTAGCCCTTACAATTTGTGGTTAAATATTTTAACTTAAAGCAATGATCGTATCTGATATATTTTTGCGCTCCTAGGTGTTTTAAATGAATCTATAAAACGATACCCATTAAGTAAATAACACGTAAAGAGCGGATTCTTGATGTAGACCTCAACTTGCATCCTTTTCGTGACGATTGGATCGCTACTGAGAATGATTTATTTGGGAAATAAAAAAAAAAACTTTTTTCTATAAAGGAAACTACAGATGAGTGAGACATTAATACAAAAATTTAACAAAAAAACTTTCCACTAAGCGATTCGAAGAATCTATAGCATTTGAAGAGCTCTAGTGAAGCTCAAGAGTGACCGCACCATTGATCATCGTTGCTCCTTTCTATTTTTAGCACCACTTCCTATTAGGACGTAGGTGCGGAATGAGTGATTGCTTGACGTTCTAAATAAGCAGTTGCATTCCTTAACGGATCCGAGTCTCTTCAACCTCTAGTAGATCAAGACTGCCGTATTGTTTCAACAAGTTATTATCACTTGAAGGGCATTAAGGAAAGGTCGTATTGAGTAAATCTTCGAGGGAAACACCAGAATCAAAGGCTTACATATATCGGGAGCAAATATGAACTACGTGAGAAGAGGTTCGTGGTCGAGTAGTATGGTGTGATATTGCCATCATTTCATTGTTCGGACGAAAAAATTCGCACGCAGTCTTTATACCCCAAGTAAAGGCAGGGAATACAGGGACTTGATTTCCGGCATGCTTTCCGTACGAAAAGATTAAAAGATATACATATTTATTATTATTCTACACATCTGCAGATTGACTCCAGAATCGGTCGACATCAAGCAAATGCTTTTGTGAACACAGTGCGTAAGATCAAGGAATGATGACAAGTCGAAATCGAGACATTCATACACAAATTAAATTTTAAAATTGTATTGAAATGAAGATATTTCAAATAACTCTAACCTTAAATTACAGAAATTTACTCGACTGAAGTTAATCTTAAACGAAGTATAATTTACGATTTACTTCAACTCGAAACTATTAGATAAGATTCAGTTATCAAAGGATTAATAAATTTGATATGCATATGAACTATAAAATATTTTTAGTAACAGGTACTCCTCTAAAGAAAAAATATGGTCATACAGAAAATTAACTCGGCCCATCGCTAGTAGTAGATAAATTCTACTAAAAAAAATTAAGGAATAACAAGTGTGAAAATTAGCGATTTGACAGGAACTCGAACCCAGGTCTCCCACTTTCCGGGCAGGTATTCTAACCACTCAACTACCGCGTATATTACACATTGTTTGGGAGGAAAGGTGGCTTGGTAGTTCAGTGATTAGAATACAAGCCCGGAAAGTGGGAGACCTGGGTTCGAGTCCCTGTCATATCGCTATTAATCACATTTGTTATTCCTTGGGATTGAGGCGCACGGTCAAGCCGTGCGCCTTAATCCCGTAAGTACACCTTTCCTCAATCCCAAAGGAAATTAATTATTTGAGGAAGATCAATACAATATCATGTTACTGCTAATGAAATCTTCAAATGTACCGATGAAGCATTGCTATAATTTGTTAACAATATTTGTAACAATAAGTAATTTGTTCTATAAATAATAATAATAACCCTTTATTTCAGGGCAAAATTGAAACTAGTTAGTTCCTTTTTACATCTAACCCTATGTCATAGAAAGAAAGGTTCCGGTATTAAAACAAGAGAAAAAGCAATAAAAATAACGAAGTGATATACGGGTTCAAATATATGGTATAGGTGTGGGCGAATTATCAATATTACCTTTGGCGAGGTTGCCGAAAAGAATTTTTTATGTTAGGGGACGTTTTAATAAAAAATGAGAGCATTTGAGTTGCCTCCTAGGCCTTATTGGGGAACGATATTGATCCAATATGAAATCTAAAGCTGAGTTAAGTAGTCTCATTTTTGGTCGATACATTTTCCGTCTCTTTACGTTTTACTAAACATAACAAAATGTTAGAAAAAGTAGTTGTTGGTTTAACTTACTGCCATTCTTCCATACAGTGAACACAAAAGGATTGAAAACCCGAACAGACCGGGCGTGTTTCATATGCGTTCAGGCGTTTTCCTTATTTAAAGTTCGAATTTTCTCGACGAATCGCATTCGTTCCCGTATTTGAAGTGGCAGCAGGGCTTTGAATTCCCAGTTGCACGAGAGCATCGTTCGCCCGCTCGTGTCTTTGGAGAATTATGTCAACAAGTTAGGGGAAAGAGATTATATTTTGCTAAACAGGAACCCAAAAATGTGTACCGTGCGGATGAGGAATAGGACGCTGGATGCATCCGAAAGGCACGTCTCGATTGGCGACAGCTTTGATGAAGTTGATATATATAGATCGAAGCGTTATTGAAAGGGAAAGTGATACTTGGAAATTCTAACAGAATGTCATTTACCGGACGAATCCGCTATAACTAATTATCATTTTTCCTGAAAGAACCTACACCTACGAGCGTCTCGGAGCTATAGATGCTGAAATTTACATTGTGTTTAATAGACCATTTAGATATTGACTAATTGGTACGTAAGAAAATTACTCACTTAATTACTATCCTACCTTAAGATTAAAAGTAATTTAAGACCTTCTTGATTACTCAACGTCAAAGAAAATGTATACCGGAAATTGCACCCCTATATCCATTCACTTAATTATTATTATTGTTATCATTTACTGTTATGGCGAGGTTAGGCCAAAATGGCCTCTCTCCCACCTAATCTCTGGAGATATTACATATTAATAATATTACAATAATAACCCAAAATAAATAATTGACTGCAATTAACTTTAATCTAGAAAAATAAATCAATACATCTAAACAATCTAGCAAACTTAAGTACAAGGAATATTCTCTAGATGATAGATACAAATGAATAGGAAAACAGTTTGATAAATAAAAACATGCATATAGCTAGACATAGATATAGGTTCGCATCAAAGTATATAATAGGTCAAGTACAAACAGTACAGTTAAAGGAATCTTTGAGAGAATAGACGGTAAAAGCGGTGACGAAGTCCGCGAGCAATGATAGCTTACTCTACTTAGATCCCATATGGCATTGCGTCCGTGATAGTTTATTTCATGTTTGGTGGCATTTGATTGACTTGGAATTAGAATGGCGAAGAATTCACACAACGCACGTTGCAAAATTTAAGGGTATCACCATTTGAAGAGTTATTCAATCTAAGTCAGCTCTTCCCAATTTAATTTTGTAACGGAATAATTGCATTTCAAAAGAAATTCACGGGATTGCGAAACCATAAGCATTTATTTTTCATGAAAGGTTAAATTTAAATAACAAGAGTTTAAAGATAATAATAAAATTTGCTTTTTTTAATTTTATACATTTAGCAGGACCGGACCATTCCTTCAGAAAAAGGGGTCGATTCATACTTTTCTCTGTGACGACAGTTTCTACTCTGCATCTTGGCCCTTTCTCTCTCTCTCTCTGGGAAATCTTATGTTTCGGCGGAGCAAGTTTTTTTTCCTCCTCTTTCCTTTATCTCTGCCGGAAGGAATAAGTTAATTTAAAAATGGTACCTTTCGATATGCAAATTGCTAACATGACACCATTAAAATCATGCCATATTCTTCATTATTTATTTCCAGCATAAATATCAATTACAGCTTGCAAAATATAAAAAATACATTTGGGCATACACTCGTTCATACCTATCATGTTGGCGCGAAGCTAATAAAATTCCTCGTAAATCCGTCAAATTGCCTTATGGATATTTAAGAGTCGATCAGAGGTTTAATAACGTCTTTTCCTAATGGAAAACATCGGCGATCACCGCCTTTCGAAGGTGAGCGTCGGACTTTTATAATCACCTCCTTGCGCAAGGACGTTTCGCAACTGTTTTGGAATGTTCCGTATTGAGAACGGGGACGATAGCTTCTGCCCGTGCGCGAGCATGTTGGACGAAATACGCGTTCCTTTTTTTCATTCCGTTCACATTGGCGGAGATGAGTCTATCCCCCACGGCTCAGTTTTTCCATTTCCCTTTGCCGTGGACGAGAAACTGGATAACCAGCCATCTTTGCCACCTTATTGAAATTCCTATGACAACGGCTATCCGGAGGCGGTGATTTATGTTTTGACACTACCGGTCCTCTAGGGGGGGATTGAAGAGGCGTTGATAATAAATGGAAAAGGTCCACGGATCCTGGTCACAACGAGCGTGCAAATGGCAGGTTGCCGGCTCGGATAAATTTGGTTGTGATAAAAGGTCTCGAGGGATATATTTTACTCCCGTTATCCAGTTAAATTTTTACCGATTTATTCCGATCATCCAACGGATATTGAGTGGAAACCGTGATTTTGATGCGGGTGAGAGTATGGCGGAGAATAGATTTTGAAAGTCCCTCGAGAATTTATTCTGAAGGAATTTTTGTTCGCGATTGATATGTGATCCCTTTTAAGATGTATGGTCCAATTTGATGACAGAAGTCTTCGAATTCGTCGAATTTCAGGAGATTGAGTCTCGAGAAACAGGTTCGAGTGAGATTCCACGTCGATTGAGTAATTCGATGAAACGTTTCCTCAACTTTTTCTTTTGTTAAGTAAAGTAAGTAATGTCTTTAAAATTGGTAGTACCAACGAAGGTTTGACACAGGTTTAGTGGAAGGACTCAAGACTTGTCCATGGGTGAGGTTTAGTCATGGAGTGAACACTTCATTGCCTACAATCCAGGGACAGGAATACTTCCGCTCCAAATGTAATGCGTATATAAACTGATTCATTTTAATACGTATACCCTGAGAATCTTCAACGGTTTTTGTATAAGATAACTGCGTGAGGCCATCCTCTGGTAGGATTTCGTTTATTTTTGGCTCTGTTCTCATGGGGGGGGGGGGGTTGAATCCTCAAAACCTCCCCCTTGGTTGCGCTTCTGCTGTTTAATGAGCCAATTCCTCTCTATCCTTTGATAGTAATAGTGGAGTATAAGGTAAATACCAACCTCCAGGCTGATTGCCATGAAAATGAAATAAATCTGAATAGAACAGATTAGGAAACTTTCTTTATTGAGCATTTCGGTGATCATTATATTGAAAGCATCAAGAGTAATAATTTCTGTGAAATACATTGGAAACGTCTACATTGCGTATGTTCTCATGTCTTTCACTTCAAGATTAGCTCTTAGGAAACTTTTAATAACATTTTCCACATTTTTCCCTCTCAATTGACTCGAATGATTTGAGGAATCTAATTACGTTAATGTTTCTGCTTACAGCACCTCTTGTTTGTTGGCGGCCTTTTTCTTTTCTATCTTGATAGGCGAAGGTAAAGCACAAATTGGTTTCCTCACAGGCAAATTATTTCTCTGAGAATGAACGGAACATTTTCAAGACTTTCGAACTTTTTTAATGTTTGCCATCATTAATCTTTGGCATTCTTTTAATATTCGGCGGATTTGTTTTAGTTTATGATTTGCTCTCTTCTCATAGGGAGTTTGAACACCCAAATCTTTGACACACTTCTGATCTAGTCTTTCAAAGTTTTGCATTAAACTTTAAGGATCCATCGGTAAGTCGATACGACGCGAGTCTTACTTATTCAAAATGAAGACCCTTCCTATTCCTGGGTTTTACTTCCGAGATGTTTATTGATTCTTGATTTTCTTGAAATTATTACTACATTTCTATGGGTATATCGCTTTTTTGTACTTATATATACAAAACTTTGCTTTCATTTAACATCTTTTTATCGGGAATGTTTATCTATCGAGTCTTCACATTCCACAATTCCCAGACTGGTCCTCCACAATTCCCTGACTTCTTTTCCCATTCAAGATCTCTGATATATTAATGATAAAATCACTATAACAATAGTCCATCGAGTTCTTCCGCTAGTTTAATACCCATAGTAATTTTCGTGATCGGAAATAAACGTATACGTTGCGGATTTTTAGTTTCATGTCCACTTTTTAATTCCACATTTAATTATCGCCTAAAAATTGAATCCAAATATTATGAAAGCCGTTCCCTCTATTGATATGAAATACCTCGGATGACCACGTATATGCCTCATTTCGTATCCACAGGACATGCTCTCTTCCATGCCGTTATGCAAGTTTCCCTATCTGCCCTTCATACCAGAGGAGAATAATTCACATTTTACCTTTCTCAAAAGAATTTTAGCTGGTCATCATCGGACCGCGAGACCTCCACAAAAATATGTCGATGGTGACTTTGTAGGTTCTTTCAAGAGTGGCTTTATAGCAACTTCTATTGAAGATTCGGTCATAGGATGACTCTGGAAGAAGTAAAGCGAAAGGTCTAGGTCGCTATCAGAAGCCTGCTATCATGTAAAGAGTGGCTTAACATTCCTGCAAAGTTAGACGTGGGCTGATCCTAGCATTTGCATTTACTGGACATTCAAAGGCCAACCTTTGAATAAATGCGATAGGGATGATTGAGAGACGGAGAGGACGCTAGAAAAAAAAATTGACCGTTTCGCAGCAGACGTGTGGGACAAAAAGCTTTTGGGATTTTTGCGCGGGCAATCAAAATATTTTTCCATTCAGTGTCTCGTTTTGAAAGTTATTGCATGGACCCATTTTGCTAACAACGTGATTGACAAGACAGCTAAAAACCAATAGCTACGATATTACAGAGAATAACTACTTTCTGTTGAATTTATTGGAGCATGAAATACGAAATATGGCATGGCACGTTGCCGAAATTGCCAATACCCTTTTGCCTGTGAATGCGGGAAAAAAAGGATTGAATAGTCCGAAAACAGAAGTCATTTGATTCATCTTTAGATTTGGAAATCGTGTTCCAATATAACTATCTTTGAATCTATTTCTGCCTAACTTTTTCAGTACTTCATGTTGTTCGAATAATAAACCTCGCCTTCAATTTCTATTAGTGTTTCCGTGAATTTTCTCGTACCTTTCGCGTAATTTTTGTGTTAAAAATACACTTTAATGACTTTCCCCATGATATTAAGATTAACTCATTTAAGAAATGTATATAATTGACAAGAAATAGAAGGTAAAGAGATATACATTCTTGGAATAACGGTTTATAATTAAACGATACCGATAAGTGCTAGTCATGAAAATGTAGATAAATAAATCGTTATCGTAAAATAATTTGCTTTGGACTGAAAAAATTAGATTTATGCAGAAAAACCAATATTTACTATTAAATCAGCATTAAAATTAATTAATTCATCGCATTACTTATTTTGTAATGAAATTATTGTATTAGTACAGTGTTAATTTTGTGAAATGTCATAATTATACTAGTGAACCACCCTTTGATATTGTTTTACATTTTCATAAAAAGTCAATACCGTAACAGATTTTGTAAATTATCGCTGCTAAATTAGAAAATAAAATTACAAAACATTGTATGGCGGTTAGTTAAACTAAATACTTTATTCTGTTGAAGTCGATTACCAAATTATTGAAACTTTAGTTGCTCTAAGTAATTTAGAATAGATAACGCGAGATGCGATGAAACAAAACTATTAAAAATGTTTTAATTGCTCACAGATCCTTGGAAATGCATAGGATAGAATTTTTTTCCACGAATGTAGTAATTTAATTGGGAAAAATAGGAGCGTGATAAAAAATTAATATCAGTAATCAATTCAAATCTTTCAATATGTTGTCTGATTAGCTTAATGAAGTAAGTAATATGATCCGGATGAATAATCAAAGGACGCCATTGCGCAAAGGAGATTATCGCTCATCATGGAAACATGAATCAAGTCACTTTCATCCGCTAGAAAGCGCGTTTAAGCAGCCACGCATCCCTATCCCGGAAAATCCAGACGCGATTCTCGGGCGTTACATAAAAATTTCGCGTCGATGAATCTGCCCATACTCCGACGCCAAACTAAAAAATGACGATCGCATACCTTCGAGAGTAACCTACTTGTATCTTAACTCGCGATCCGTGTGTATATGGACTATGGAGCGTATTTAAAAGCGAGATGCGTGGGAAAAAATATGGCTCGGGGGAGCGAGATAAATTGGAGGATGAGCCTTGTGGGGACAGCCACTTTCACTTCGTGGGCACACGTTTTCCCGTTTCGATCCGATCCGCTCGCTTTCCCGCTCATCATTCAAGAACACCCACCGATCCACCGTCTAGTCTTCTTTTTTTGCTCGCGAGGAAGGCCGGCCTTTGATTCTTCGCGTTTTCTGGCGCAGTGAACTCTTCTTGTCTCTTTCGAAACCCTACACTCATTACTCACCGTCCTATTAGGGCGAAGATCGTTGCTTCTTCCCATGATCGCATAATATAGCTTCGGATAAGGTCAGAACAATGTCAGTTGAAGATGAGACGGGGACGAGTATTAGTAATTTTCGAAAACAGCAGTTGCCTTAGAGGACGAAGAGCTGAAAATTCTGAAGCTTTTCAACCATAATTTTGCACTTATTGGATATTTCATTACTTAGCCTTTAAGGAAAAGTTGAGGAATGGGGCGGCAACGTGTCTGTATTAATACTAGATATACAGACATTTGTTTTCATTTTCCTTTTCTATTAAGAATTAGTTTTACAGCGAAAGTTTTTAATTTGGAGAATGTGATCGATATAGTGGAAAGATGGGGATAAGGTGACAAACTTCAGACAAAGTTAAAAGACAAAGTTCAAGTTTGAAGTTTTTTATGTCGAAGGACAAGTGGATTTGTGGACATTTGTCATTGAGTGATAAGTGTTTTCAACATTAGCTATTCACATAGTGTGACTTAAGTAGTGTGTACATCATCTTTATGTACCTGATTAAGTATTGTGACCGCTGCCTGAGGGAGGTTTTCCGAGGGATTTTCCTCCCTTCAAGGGAAAATGCGAGGCAGATAACAAGTGCTACCCTCAATTTATGCAATTTCATAAAATTTTAAATTTATTTGCGATTTAAAATTTTCGTAAGTTTTCGGCACTGCTCTAAGTTATGCTCCCACTTGCTGTGATAAATTTTAATAACAAGAATAATAAATTACAATCTGGTATTTTAACAGTGAAGCGGACAGAACTTATTCGCATATGTTTCTAAACTATTAGCAAAGTTAAGTTAGATACTTAAGTTGAGTATATGAGGAGTCATCTATATTGCCCTCCCATTGGTAAGTTTCTATTTCATCTCAGCAACTCCCTTATGGGGAATGTATGCAATGAAAAACACACGGATCACATGCTTGATTTTAGATAAAGAAATGAAGAAGCAAAAGCCTGCCGTAACCGGACTTGAACTCCTATCGTGGTAACTTAGTAGGCTAAGAGCAACCGTTCGAAAAGTAGGATACCTGGGCTCGATCCCCGGCTACGACAGACTCTTTTCTCCGTCCTTTCTTCATTCCTTATGGGAATCACAATCCCACGTTTAGCTTTGAAGTTATCCTCTTGTCGGTCTGTCTGTATGCGAAGTTCAGTGTTCGGAGATAGAAAATTACGATTCCTAGCTTCCTTTTGGTGATATAAATCACATTCATCTGCTATTAATTATTTGGAAGAAAACACATCTCATAGTTGTAGACCGGAGAAAAACAAATATCCGAGTATTGGAAAGTACTGAATCGATGAAAGAGTTTTTCATAAACTTACGTAGAATTAGGGTGACAATCTTGAGAATTTGGATTTCCATAGAGATTTAGGGAACTGTGATACCTCGACTTACGAACTTAATTCGTTCTCCAGTTCGAAGTTCGTAGCTCAAAAAATTTACACTTCGAAACCGATTTTCTATGATAAATAATTATCTCTTGTCGTTTTTTTCCGGTACACATATCGGCTCGTATTTCGAAGTCAAAATGGAGCAAGAAAAAGTTGATATATCAAAAAGTACATATGTAAAGTGGTTCAGTAAGTCAAGGTATTAAAGATTATAGGTTAATTACAGATGGAAAAGTTACAGTAAATAGATACTATTATAGATGGAAAAAATAGAAAGGGATATTTTTCGTTCTCAATTCTAAATTTATCGAAAGGGGTGTTTTATGAATCTAAATCGGTAAAAGGGATATAATGTTCTGAAATGAGGTACGCCTGGCAGCTCCCCGTAAACTCAAAGTGGCCATAACCACTTACCACAGCTTTTGAAGAAAAATTTTAATACATCTGCTATAATGCTAATCTTGGATCTTGTCGGACTGATACTTTCATATCTCATACGGTATTCCGGGATCTAACAACTCCCATGACAAATTGAGTCGCTTTTCGCCGTATCTTTTCTAAATCAGCGATTAGTCATGCCTAGCATGCAAGCACGAAGCTTCTCCCTGAACTGACGGGGAAATTTTCTCAACATTTTTATGAAATCATATTTTTTAGCATTATTTTTACTATTCAAGATTTTATTATTTAGGAGAGAGTTAAAACTGGAGATTTCGAGATTCTCAGGAGGGAAACGTTCTCTATAAAATTTTTTGTTTCATCAAACTATCAAAAGGAAATAATCTTTATTTGGATAGTGAAATACCTGAATAAATAATTAATTGGGAATTTTCCTATTTTATCCCATCGGTTACGGCGTTTTAATTTGTACATGTATTCGGATAGAATGTCTTAATTTAGGTTATTCCGTTGTGATCTGCTCTTAGTTGATGATGCACAGTAATAGAAAACAAATTTAAAGCAGGTGAAAAGTTGAATTTTATCGAAGGATTCTATTTTCTTAGATTTGAATCATGATGTTTCATGATTATTTTTTGCAATTATACCCTGTATCTATACAAAATAGATTACACTACGCTACACATACCGAGTAAACCATGTATCGAAAACAAGAGCGGAATTTGGAAGTTAAATCTATCATTACTTTCTGAAATGATTACTTCAAGCTTTAAAAATACAAAACATTTTCAATTTCACCCTGAACCAAACTGGCCAAGAAACATCATTTACCTATAGGAGGCATTTCAGAATGTTACAAGTTAATCGGACGAGGATAAGTTATTTCCCTTATACTTGAAATCTCTTAAAAAATAAAATGTTGAACTGTTTTAAGTTATTATAAGGATCAATAATTGTCTTAGAATAAAATGACTACAGCTCTGGAGGAAGTACGGGAAATGACCGGAGAAGTAAGGAGGAAATTCTCCCCGGGACCGCTACGCTCCTGCAGTGTCATGTACCCCAAAAATTTCAGAATCAAGTGGGCGACATAACATATATAGATGATCATAGTAGGTTACAGGCTTATATGTAAGGACATGCAGATAAGTAGGTATTTATTCCTACCTGCAGTTTTTCAACACAATGTCAAAAAAAGAAATCAGGAATTTAGCCACTAAATTAAAATGCGTATACCTTTAAAATAAAACAAGAAGAAATATCTATCAGTTTAAAAATCGGATTCATATAACCCACCATCAATACGTACAATATTAGCAATTACGATTTTTAATTGCGCAAGGAACGTCTTCTTAGTTTAAACTGAAGAAAGGCGCCGCTTTGTAATGAAAAGAAACAGTTAAAATATGGGCAGCATAGAGATCGAATAAAATTTCATATAACCTGAATAAGAATTCACTCTGCAATCTTTACCGTGGTTTTCAGGAAATTGCCTATTAATGGAGTTGTGTGATGAGACCATATAATACATC